>JABBWI010000022.1:600000-924547 GCA_016647755.1 Suillus subluteus
ATACCACCACAAACTCATAGGAAGAAGGTTAATCTACAACATGCTCCATCAGTCATTTAAAAACAGCATCTGTGTAGTTCACTTACGTTGAGGCGTAGCGCAATGAACTCCTCGTTGACATAGGCTGTCCCATTGCCACGCTGAACTGCTCCATTGGATGTGCCCAATTGTCCCGCCAAGCATGTGACACAGAATGAGAGAAAACGGGGCGATGCTTAGAAAACGTCAGATGGCCAAGTCATGTTTACAGCGACCTCATCCTGTACCGAAGGTTCAATCTCCAATAATGTGGAGGCCATAAGACAGACACCATTGAGCTGGAGTCAATTTGTTACTCAGCTTCTACAGTCTATGCGAACTATCTCGAAGAATGCTTACCTCCAGGACTTCACTGGAAAGATCTTCAAATTCTACCCATAGAACTATATGTATCTGGTCTGGCCCTGTAGACCTTTTCAGCATGATAAAACATCAATCACCGACAGAAAGTGCTTGCATTAAGCGCGCGAGAAGAATTTGGGCCAAACAGAACGATCGCCGTACTGGTATTCGCAGAGTATGTCACATTTAGAATCAATCCGTAACGCGAGGTTACCGTCGTTGTATTCGCAGTCGCATTTCCTGCTACAGAACTTATTTTCAGGGTGTCATAGTGGTGTTGGATAATCCTGTAGATACCAGTCCAATTAAACGATTAACAACTGGTAGGGATGGGATAATGAGTCCCAGGTTCGCGAAAGAGCCGTACAATGAATCGTCTAGCCACCCTAGTGTTGTTGGCATGGAAGTCGTCATAGAAGCATTAAAGGTTTGAAATTGTAGGAGAGTGGAAGAGGTGACATGCAACACGGTTATGCTCGCAAGGTAGGTTGCCACAGCGGGAGTCGTCCACCACGAGGCAGGGACATCAGTTTGTCGCCAGACGCTACTGAGTGCAGAACCGGGGCCAGCCCATGCACCAGAGATGTCGTGAATAGTAGTCAGTTTCACACGGCGCATAAGTGTTCTCGAAATCGCAAGCCGTTGGGTAAGGAAGAGTAGAACAGCTGTGTATATCTAAATCAAATCCTGTCATTGGTGTACCATAAAGACAACATGACGATGAATGCGTACAGTATAAAATGTTTGCGGTGAGCCACTTAGCACCGCAGATCAAAATCCATCGTTTCTTGCTGTGAACGAGAGTCACGCGGTGTTCCCAGTGACAGACATGAAAGATAGCAAGGACGATATGGAACATGTCTAGCACGCCATGGAGGATGTAACATACACGTGCAGAGAACAATCCATCGCATGTATTTTTTGAAGGATTTTTCGAGCGCGCCTTCCAGGAGGCGGAGGGGGGACGTAATTGTCGGCAAGCAACAGGAAACAGTCAGTTGACATGATAACATACCGAACCAAATCTTTAGCCACTGAACAGTGCACCGTGCCATTTGCGGCCGAGATGAACCAGGGACCTAATGAGATATTAAGTATCAACAACGCACTGGGTGAGTGAAGATGGAACAGGGGATGAGGTCTCCAATAGTCACGGTTGTTCCTTCTTATGAGCCTGTTCAGCAACCGACATTTGCCCATGTTTGATACAAATGAACAAAATGTGACGATGAACGGCATCGAAGCCGATGTGACGGAGTTTAAATAATCTCTCCTTCCGACTATGACCAGTCTTTCTACTCCTAAGCGTCAAATCAGTCAACA
Source organism: Suillus subluteus (assembly GCA_016647755.1). Taxonomy (NCBI): domain Eukaryota; kingdom Fungi; phylum Basidiomycota; class Agaricomycetes; order Boletales; family Suillaceae; genus Suillus; species Suillus subluteus. Next base: position 601,705 of record JABBWI010000022.1, read on the forward strand.
GCAGCGACAACACATCTTCGCGACTGTATCTGCCATCATAATCTGTACCCAGTTTAAACTTTTCTGTATTACTTCACCAATGGCCTCGGAGAGGCCACCCAACACTCAATGGAATGATAACGAGATCTTTGCTTTCCTGGATCATCTGATCTCTGAAAAAGCAAAGGTCGCAGGAGGAGGATTCAAGAATGATGTCTTCAACCAGGCTGCAAGAGTGATCACACAGTTTACGACACATGGCCCAACCAAGACAGGGGGACATTGCAAGGGTAAATGGCAATATGTATGTGTCATACTCAGATCAGCGCTCGCCATCACTAATCGCAATCCTATTATATAGCTCAAAAATATCCACAGCACCATTAACAGATATCGCAACAGATCTGGATGCCACTGGGATAACGAGTCCAGCGCGAACATTGTGGGGGGAGCGGCAGAAACTCAGTGGAATCAGTTCCTCAAGTCCAACAGCAACAAGGTGTGTACAAGTATCGCTTTGGTTTCTGGCTACTTACCTGTTTTTAGGCAATGAGATCATTCAGGAACTCCAGATGGAAATTCTTCCCCAAGATGGAGGAGATCCTGCCGAATGGGAGTGGTGCCGTGGGCACTGCTGCCTATAACCCGGCTTCATTAGCCGCACAGTCACCAGCAGTTGTCACATCTGCCAGCGCCATGGCCAGTCGATCAGCACCTAGCACTGCTAGTACTGAGGTGGGCAGCAATGCTATGGGTCTTGCTATTTGTGTGCCCCCTCCTCCTCGCAACATACCTGTTAGCCCGGCGCATGCAGATGGCTTTGGATGGGATAGGGTCATGTCTGCCCTCCCATCCACTAACATTGGAATTGTCAGTGGCAGTTCCATGAACATGCCTCCTCCCCCGTCTTCAGTATCAGCCTCCAGCACCGGAAAATGTTCGCATTCCGACATGCTCTTCTCTGGTAACTCCACCCAATCTTCCATGTCTCACGTAGATTCCGCCAGCTCTGAGAAGAAGCCGAAGCTTTCGGCACGTGGCGGCAGCACCATGTCGCGTGTTGCTAGTCAACGCAATTCCAAGGCTGCCATGGAGGTGGCTGGCAATACCGCGGCGTTTATGAACCTTCAAAGTGCCATAAACCACCTGACAGACAGTCTGTCAAAGTCGATGACCAACACGGATGAAAGTCGGGTGGCGGATGAGAGATCGCAGGCTTTGGCCATAATGCAAGATGATGAAGAAATCACACCAGAGGACAAGGTCACACTCATGATTGTCTTTGGAAGGAGCCCATCGACATGTGCCACTTATGTGTCCAGTAGGCCTGAGAATCGCCTGCCTTACTTACAATCTGTTATCCGTCAGGCTCTCAGGGGGGACTTTGGCGCGCTGTAATTTCCGTTGCCCGTTGCACTTTTCCTTCATTTTCATCAGCATGTTTATATGCAGCGCATCATCTTCGTTTTTGTTGTAGCACAATGTACACTAGAGTACATTGTGAAATTAAAGATCATTGTCAGCATCATCCTCGCTCCCATAGTACTCATCTACGTCTTCCTCCTCCTCCGGTTCTTCATCTATGTCCAACTGATGAAAAACGTCTTCTAAATCGCGCTCCTGTAAAATCCTCTGATAGTCTCCCCACATCTCTGTGGCCATGCGATCACGAAACGCATTTGCATCTGCATCATCGGCGATTGAATTATGACCGGATTGATCATCATCACGTGTGTCATCTGGTTGTACTTGAATGGCGGGGTTGTCATTGAATATGGCTCTCTGAGGCAGAGGCCCTTCATTTGGGTCATGGGTGCGTATGTAGTTATGAAGAGCGCAGAGCGCTGTAGGAATGCGAGCTTGAATGGTGATTTTGTATTCTGGGGATACTAAGAGTATGCGAAAGCGCTGCTTCACCACACCGAAAATACATTCAATAACGTTACGAGCAGACGCATGACGAAGATTAAATAGTTCTTCCTTGTTGAGAGGCCTAAAACATTATTGGATGAGCCGGACTGCAAAAGAGAGCTGTAAGTCTTACCTGACAGAAGCACAACCCCATTCAGCAAGGTGGTAACGGACACCACGATAAGGGACCAACAGTTGTTGGCACGAGGGAAAGCCTAGGTCTGCGAGGAGATACTTTCCTGGTGGAATTTTTAAACCGTCATTGTGAGCTTGATCCCAGAGCCACGCATCCGTCACAGATCCCTCCCATCCAGTTAGTGCAAACATAAAATTGAGGTCGAAGTTGCAAACAAAGAGACAATTTTGAGAGACAAATCCTTTTCGGTTGTAGTACAGGTGACGGGTGGCTGAGGGAGGGAATGCATGAATGTGGCTACCATCAATGGCTCCGATAGCATCCTGGAAGTATGGCCATCATTTCGGACTGTCACGAATTGCGCGGGCGACAGGTGCATCAGCAGGAGGAAGGTGAACATGAGTGGTGTAGAAGGGGTGGGAGGTGAATATATCTAGCATCTTCCGGAAATATCTATGGGATGGAATAAGCTGAAGTGTGAGACATATATGAAATCACGAACTTAGAAATAGTAGTGTTCGAGCGCTGGAATTGTTCTGCGACATGTCTAACAGTCAATCCTGTCACACAGGTGTACAGAAAAATGGCTAGCTGTTCTTCCAGCGAAACATAGCGTGAATCAGTGTGACCGAGGCCACGAAGGTCATCAACTAAGCTCGCAAAGACGTGGACATTGATGCCAAGCTCACAGCAGATGCGTTCTGGATGCCCTACAATCAATTCCATAACCCATTCTTGCCCTGTCAGGGCTGATGTATGGTAGGGCTCAGGGCCACTGACATCTTGAATCTGCAGCAGGAGGAATTGTGCTGAGGCAGCAAGCAGTATATTGAGTAGAAGCGCTACATAGCGCAGAATACGTTGGCGAACTGCAGCTTGTCGCATTAAATCAGCCTGGTGGGGGCGAGTCTGATCTGCAGGTTGAACTGGTGGGGTCATGAGAGGTCTCTGTAGAAAAAAAGGGTTAGCAAACGGCGGGTGCGTGAGTCTTGGATCCATAGCTATATAGCTCCTTATCATATGACAGAGATACATGCACTTATCGTAGGCTGACCATTAAAACTCCGTCACATCAGCTTCGATGCCGTTCTCGTCACATTTTGTTCATTTGTATCAAACATGGGCAAATGTCGGTTGCTGAACGGGCTCTATAGGTACCAGTGGAGCATGCATCAACTTTCCAACATTGCAGCTCTCGAGCGTGGTCGCTGGGCTCAGGTAATTTGTAAATTCCATCTGTGCAAGTCACCTTGAACTTGCTGCACCACTGACGCCTTGCTAACGCACCCGCACCAGTTGATTGTTCCTTCAAGGACAGGCAACTTGAAGCACTAGGGTCTCGTCTCGAAATTTGATGTGTTAGGAAACGGAGAAAACTCCGGCACAGGCACTTTAGACCGCTCATCCGGATGCTTCCGGTGTTCCTATGTACTAAGATAGACCTTGTTCATACACCGCTTCATCACGTGATCTAGCGTGACATTTCAATGAATTTGCATATAAGTTATTGTAAACTAAGTGCGAGCAAAATCTGTTCTATGATTATGTGCAGATGATCTGTAGCAAGCTGGTCATGTAATTTTTATAATTTAATATGGGGAACTGAGAGACGAGTAGGCATTATGTTGTCAAAATGTCCCAAGTGAGCACCATCAACGTGACAGACGCGCTAGATTGGTGATAGACGTGCTGAATCGAAATAAGAAGCAAATCAATAAACTACAGTCTGTCTACCTCACTATGCCACAAAAACGGCCCTCACACATTGCAAACCTTGCTGGTACTACTGGTCAAAAACGGCAAAAGTTCAACGACAAAGAAAATGTAATAATTTAGTGACTTACTTGTAGTTTCTCATCATGACTCACCAATTGCAGGAAACAACTTTCCCTGGATCTCACCCTACAAATCCTCCTCTGTGTTGGCACTCAAAAGAAAGAGAAACTCAGGCTGCTCAATCCATAGTTGACGAGCCTCATGTCTCAACAGATTTGATTCTTTGTTGTGGCATATACAGAAATTCTCTCTCCCTCTCCTAGAACGTCAAGCTGCCAGTGTCGAAAATCGAGACCAGCCGCTAGGCCTTTTGACCTAGCAGTGTTGCTTGTAACACTCTTTATTGGCAAACAAATTTCACGTTACTAAGATGGCTCATGCACATGGTCCACGAGCCATCTGATTGATCACCTGTCGACGTGACGCAACGACCTATTCCCCGGCCCTGGGGATGCGCTGGGGTGCAGCAGTGGTGAGTGTTTAATTGAAATGACGGAAACAATGTCTGCCTCAATTAAGTGTTCTAATGCTCTCACATCAGCAAAAGTGGTGCAGCCCGGTAAGACCTTCCCAGGCATGGCAAGATCCCCCCAGCCTGACGAACTTCGCCAAGACTGAACATGACTTGCAGACAACCTCTCCATTGTGTCAGATGGGCACCAGGCTGGTCAAAAGCCATCAGAATCATGTATTTTAAAAAGTCTTGAAGCACCTTGCAAGTTGATCCAGCCTTACCAGTTCCAAGCAGGCTGTCCATAGCTTACATGACTCATACCAGACAGATAGCACACTGCAATGCAACAAATGGAATCCAGTGAATTTCATGATCGTACAATACAAAGCAGTACAAGTAGCAAAACTACATGGGTGTCTACCAAGTCTGACGCTGTCTGAAAGCAGGAGCAAGGGTCCAATGAGAGCAAAATGATGGTGCGAGAAATGAAATATTGTAAGTGCGGGAACAGTCGTGAGTGCAAGCGTAATGTACAGCATGATGGGCGTGAGATGACCAAGTGGAATGCAACAAGCGACAGTGTTCAAACCTGTGTGATTAAAGCAAGAGTCAGAATAGGCAAACTGACCAGGATTCAAAATACCTAGGCAGCCTTTTTACCACGACGGGGTGCAGGCTTTTTCTTTGGAGGCGTGGGAGCATTCACATCCAGAATACCAGCATCACCCGCCTCATCAGTGGGTTCTTCAACCTGAATAGCACCAGCAGAGAGACGTGCAGAACCGCGAGTGTTGGATCGTGGCTTGGGTGCTGGTTTGGCCTTTGGTCTGGGGACAGGCTTGGCCTTTTTGTGTGCAACAGGCACTGGCTTGGGAAGAACGGCTGTGGGTATAGCAGGTGGATGTTTTGCCGGGGAGGGTGGGAATGATTCCAATTCAGTTAGTGGTGTCAAGGCGCGTGGTGGTGATGATGTGGAAGGTGTAACCTGTGAAGGGGGTCTGGGTGGAGATAGTGGTGGTGCAGGTGATGATGGACGTTCTGCTGCTGATACTGAGGGTGGAGAAGTAGTGGTACTGCACACAACATTGTTTGTTGCCGATGTCGAAGTGTTACCTTGTTTACGAGCGGCACATTTTGCTCGCATTTTCGCAAGGTCAGAATTGGTGTCATCTGCAGCAGCCATCATGGCCTTGGCTGCATGTTTCCCAAAAACCTGTCTGTGATTTGTGTTAGTAGACATTGATATTAGCCTAGACACATACTCGTTAATCCATGCCATTGTCTCTACTGCCCATGGGTCCTCAGGATCATTGAGAGTTTCAAGGATAGTGAAAAAGAAATCTTCTAGGTTGAATGACCTGATGCACACTTTGTACGAGTTGCAGGCTGAGAGCGAAAACCACACCTGTATGAAAATCAGTACACTAGTCGAAAATAAAAGCAGACACGCACTGCACACATGGCCCAAGCCCATGCTTGTGGCGTCACCTTTGTAAGCCCATACATGGTAGCCTTGGACTTGCTTCTACCATGCTTGCTGTCGTCGTCATTATGTTCCTCTGATCCTGCAGCAGCAGGTCCTAGGTACAAGTGCTGGAATGTCTAGGAAAACTGTGAGCACACAAACAGCAACAATGCACTACATACCCTGATACCGGCATGCCCGCAAAAGAGGCCAATGTTTGGGTCCTCGCTGTCGTAGATGGCATCAGCTGCATATAGGAATGACGGCCAATTAGTTGAGAGCAAAGGCCAAGTCCCATCTTGAAGACGCTGAATTCCTCTGAGTATATAACGGTCAGTGACCAGAACTTGAAATAAAAACAAGAACTTACAAGTCAACATCGATATCAAATTTGTCCAGCCACTTCCGAGGGCAGAGCTCATGCACCAACTGTGGATGATTCATGCCTCAGTTGGACTTACAGGATGACTTTGGTATGGGAGGCTGCAGGGTGTCACTGTTACGGTTCATCAAAATATACTTGAGCATTGGATGTTTGAGGGATGCGAAGTCGTTGGATCATTGTGAGCTCATGGTGCTGTTAATCTGGTTATTTGTAGTCATTAGTCTTGTACAAATCCATGAATATATGCGCATATATGCAGAAACGTACTGTTGTGATATAAGGTTTAAGTTCATCATACGACATCTCATCGAGAGTTGCATGGAAACCAGGAATCATATCTAGAATACCGTTATAAAATGTATGATATCGAACTTGTTGCTCATCAGATCTTGCGAGGAGATCAGGTTGATACTATGAGATGTGATTAGCAACTTACATGTCTGAATTGGAGACACCTCCCTTGTCAAGCATCATCCCATAATTGTTGGAAATACGCTCAGTGTTGGAGAACAATGACTGTATTCACTATCAATGTACCTGTTGGAAACATGCTAAGGTAGTTCAATGTAAGTACAGAGCTATGTGCAAAAAGGGACAAGACGCATACCTCAGTGTTGGAGAACAACAACTGAGGTGTGCAAACACAATGGGGGAAGTACTTTAAGGAAAATGAGAATGGAGATTGAATGCAAAGTGGCGAGGTTGCCCCAAGATCTAAACATATGTTAATCTTCCCAAATGAGCTTCCAAGAAGTAAGACTTCTGGAGGCGATCCTCCAATATCCCGACACAGATGAGTCTCCAAAGAGACGATTCCGACTCGGATGAGTCTTCCAAAAGGACAATTCTCCAATCCTTCAACAATAATGAAATGCAAGCGACAAACTGGCAAATGGATTTAATGTAAGGACTGCTTTGCGCCCGGCCATGCGATATTCCGATAACGCGTTGCTCAACCTTAAGTTACGTGAGTCGCATGATAGGGGTCAGCCCACAAATGTAAAACCAACTTTATTTTCTTCTGCCTGCCAGTGGTAGTAAGATTATCAAGGATATCATCAGTTGAGACATGTTTTTTTGAGCTGGAGGTGGACAATGATGCACTAGAGCTTGATGAAGATGTATGTTTCTTGGAGTTGGAAGTTGGCAACGTCGTGTTAGAGTTTGATGAAGATGCACATTTATTGCAGTTGTAGGCTGACGACGATGTGTCAGAGTCTGATGAAGACATGGTAGGGTGAGGTAAAGGGCTCAGGGGAAAATCAGGGAGTTGTTATCACAGATATCGGAATTTAAAAATATAGATGGCCGGAGTTTCAAGATCATCAGACAACTGTGACAAGCAGATACACTTTGAATTGAGCAGTACACAACATATGATAATCAGCAAAAGAGCATTGTAAAATAGTGGTACAGTGCAAGAAGAAATAGGTACTCAGGTGACAGTGAATGATAGTTGAGACAAATGACTGCAAAAGGTATTCTGTTATGAGCGACTGTGTGAAAAATGAGCAAAAGCGATGGTGCAAAATCAGAATTTAAGATGCTTGGATGGATAGTCCTTGATATCTTCATGCAGTGCCTTCCTTTTAGCGGCCTCCGATGGAATGTTTGACCGATCAAACGGCCGTACCAAGTAGCGCCACGGTGCAAATGGGTCAGTTGGTCTTGCATTTGGATTGCCGCAGCGTTGAGTGAGTAGGTTGCATGGAGACACGTTCCTTTGAAAAACTGTTAGTTAGAATCCGAGTACAGCCTGGGTAATTAGACGGAAGGTTGCATACACATAATTCATGGAATCCTCGTCGTCCTCCTCGAACTTTACACAAGTCTCGACTAAGTCAGGTTCTGTTTTGACGTTGTCAGCCTCGAGTGTGCTCGACACCTTATTAGCGCTAGCTTCAAAGTGAATAATTAGTGCACTGTAATGAACGAATGAACTCACATATGGCCAGAGTCAGATGAGCCCTCTCGAATGGTCTTTCCGATATCTTTGAACCGGAAAATCACTCGCTGAATAGACAAAATCATGATGGGTTTAGTAGTACTTGTAAATAAAATGACTATTTCATACCTTAGAGCCAGGAGTGACTATATTTAGGCCAAGACAATAGGTATCCCACATAGAGGCAACACCATCGATCTCAATGAGTATGTTGTCCTCGAACATGTTGATGGTAGACGTTGAAGGCATTGAGGATAATAAATAGTAGCGTAAGTAGTACAATTAATAGTGTTGGTATAAGAGATAAGCAAAGATTGACACGTTATTGAGACAGTGTGTATTTCCGGAAAGTGCTGACTGACTTTGAAAGTCACGTGACTTTCAAAACGGACAGTTCGAACTTTTCACTTCAATCACTGGGTGAAAGTGGATGCCATGTGGCAAGGTGGCTGTAGATAGACTTTCTATATGTGTGCGAACACCACGTGTATGTTCAGAATCCATCACGCTGTACAACTTAGACAAGACCACCTGCTCAGACCTACGTCCGGTGCTGCTTGCACTCCCTCAGTGTATGTCCATGTACCCATGTTCATCTCAGTTCAGCTTCGGTGACCAATCTGTGCGACTCACTGCGCCTCTTGCATAGCCATGGCCTCGGTCCAACGAAGGCAATACCATGTACATATAGGTAGCATGACCTCAATATATCATTGTTGACCCAATATTCTCTTGCTGCGAAAGTTCTAAGTCCCTTGCCTCGTGTTCTAAAGGGTTTGTTCTCCAACGTGCACTCAGTAACTCACAATTCGCAGAACTTCATGCCAAGAGGCTCAAAGCAGAGCAAAGGGGTGCAGAAGGCAAAGAAAGTGAGTACTTAGGACGAACTTCACAGTTTTTCGTACTGAATTAGGTCCTCTTTTTGAAGGATGCTGATAAGTGCCTCATTTATTGTATTTGTGCATCATGTGCAAAGGAGTGCGGAAAGCAAGGTAAAAAGATACCTGCATGGTTGGAGCGGAAGCATCATAAAGCTGCTGGAGTCAAGAAGAGTAGGAAGATGGGCAGTGACAACGAAGATGACGACAACGAGATCATCTCTTTCGAAGAGATAGCGGCTGCTCGAAAGCCAATCAATGATACCTACAAAGCTCAACCATCGAGCCAGGCCACAGGTAAAAAAATCCTTCAAGGTATGAGTTGTTCATTCTACAATCATGTAGTCAGTCTTGATATGTTTTCAGTTGATGATCCCCCTACTATCGCAGTTGCTCTGAGCCCCACTCAGGCCATCAAGCAAACATGTTCCGGTCCCGCGTTTCTCAGTGATTGTGTGTCTGGTCCTAGTACTGACAATTTAAGCCTCCCTACACCGGGACAAGTCCAGATTGACTCTCTGATGGATGATGGTGAGTTTCTGGCACATTTTTCGATGTTTGATGCCGGGATGGACACTGATGTCATTACTGATGCTTTAGACGATCATTTTAATGAACTGAAAGGTTCTCCCATGCTACAGGACATCAAGATGCAAGGGGACATCAAGGAGTTTGTAGATGACTACAATTTCCAACTCGACGACAGATTATTTTCTGGAGTTGGCGATGATCATGACAGTGGGCCCTTTCATTCAATGCCTGCTCTTGCTGAGGTGTCTGATGACGAAGATGATGATGATGCGAGTGTCAGAGAAATCTCTATACGTCAGGGTTCGAGCTTGAATGACTTGCTCGATCAAAACATGGCTGACCTCCTCCGCCATGCGAGTATTGACGACACAGCCGAAGCATCATCCAACGCTCAACTACCTTTGCCTCCCGATATTCGCCCTCCGACAGTTCAACCAACCCACGAAGAACCCCCATCTCCGCTACCAGAACCCCCACTACCTCCAGATATCATTCTTGATAATGCAACTCCACATTGGTTTTGGAAGATCATCCTTCTCTTGGTGGCATGGCTTAATCTCCGCTACCATTTGCCCCACCGTGCAGCCAACCTTCTTCTCAAGGTATCAGCATCTATCTTTTATGGACTTGGAGCTTTCACTGTTGACGATAAGCCAGCGCAGACACTGAGAACAGCCTTCCGCTCTCTGACTATTTTCAGGTCCATCCTATGTGTCCCATCTGCATGAGGATCTTCTCCCCTGACTCGCCACCTGATTCTCTCTGTACCCACTGCAGTGAACCGCTTTTCCGAGAGACTCGTCAGCAAGATCTTCCGACACAATCTTCAAGGTCTACACGCCCAAAGACAAGCACAAAGGCAAAACTCCGCTGTCCCCAAAACCCGCTTTCTAACAGAATTCTTTGACTTTTGTCCCAAGATGGCATCGAAGGACATCTTGATGCTTGGCGTTCATGCCAAGCTACCCCTGGCAAACTCTTGTCCATACAAGATGGTGAGGTGTGGAAGACACTACGAGCCGCAGATGGGAGTTTGTTTTTTAATAATAGCCCTGAACGTGAGGATTCAGATGAGCTGCGAATAGGGATTACGCTCGGCTTTGATGGGTGAGATTCAAACTTGTCTATCAGCAGACTATTGACTCAATTTAAGATTCAACTATATGATCAAACACTGTGACGAAGCTTAACGATGCAAAGATCCACCCAAAACATGTCAAACCATCACATCACTGGGTGACTCACATCTTTGAGCAACTGGAGGATTACGGCCCTGTCTACGGCTTCTGGACTTTTATTTTCAAACATCTCAACAAGGTTCTCAAAAGCTACTCAACAAACAACCACGGTGATGGTGAAATCGAGATCTCATTTTTCCGTGCATTCTTGCGCGACACTGAGCTTCGGACCATGGTGATTATCCTTGTTTTCACCTTAATAATTTATGTTCATGATCATCTACAGCTCACAAATTTACTCACTCGCACATCTGAATCTGATGAACTGCCCTCTGCTGAAGATGCCATTCTATACGAGGCCGTAAAATCCATCATCGCAACAGATAGCGACACCCGTGGAACTGTGGCTTCTCTTGCTAGTGAGATTGACGATATCGCACAGCAAGGTATCTTTCACTCATGTCTTATATTCGTTTGTTGACCACATTCCTCAGCTGGAACACACTTTTCATTAAGTCTCGCTGCATCATCTTCACTTCACTTAGACCAGCAGAAGTATCTTCTCCACTTCTATCAAACAGCCTATCTGCATGCTCATATCGTTAGTGCCACGTCGTACTCATCATCTTCCCCCAACTTCCTCAGCTCACATGCTCAATTTCACAACTATGCAATTGTTGATGGACATCATATCGTGGCATTCGATTCTCGAGTATATGCACCAAACTCAATTGTTCAAGCTGAGATCAACAACAAGAGATATGTTGGACAAGTTCACTTGATCATAACGCATTGGCAAAAAGGTGTTGATGTTGACATCTGTCTTCTAGAAGTCCATTGGTTCCAAGAGGCTATAGACTTTGAATGTCGGCATTGGACTCGCTAGTGAGTTCTCTTTACTGATGGTCAGCGCTGACTCACGTTCATTAGCCCAGAGCTGGAGATCTACTTCTGGGACTTTAATAAATTTCTCGACAACATGAAAGATGGACCTTCTCGTTTTATCCCCATTGGTTCGATTCTCTCACAAGCGTGTCGTTTGAAAGTTATGCAACACGTCGAAGACCCCAAGATAAACAAACAAGTCAAGAAACCTTTCTGGGTCACAATTGGTCTCACTCGTGTAAGTTTTTGACATTCGGAGACACAAGCGAAGTTCATTTATACACATCATTCAATGCAGGATGTCCAGGTTGTTTAATTTTTCACAGGGTGAGCAAAGTGATCAACATCATCTATGATAACATCTATTGATTTAGTTTCAATCATCGTCAGTTTGGATGGTTCCCTCTCATGAATATCTGCATCGGCTCCTAGGTCATCTTCCTGTTCATGATTCGCCTCGTCGGCCACTCATGTGCCAAATCCTGCTGGATCCTTCTTGAGAACGGTCACAGTTGCACCAGGATTATCGGCCATGTATGTCTTGTACCAATCAGTATCAAGCATGAAGGGAAATATAGGCAATTGGGGAGGAGCTGGGTTGTGTTGCTGAGGTTTACACGCCTTGTCCGTGTTGTGTTGTTGCCCATTTTCTTCCGTTGTTCGGCACGTATGTCATCCAGCTTGTCCATGATGGTGTTCAACTAAACGTGTTGCAGGTTAGTTCTAGGATTCACTCGTGACGACAGACCTCTTTCAATCGATACCCATGCCTTACAACCTCCCAGATAGCAACTCCGTCCTTCACCTCTGCAGTTGTCAGTTGCGCTGCCTTCTCAAGCTCCTCCCGATGTGTCCGTTTTCTTGCCTCATTGTCGGTGTCCAGCTGGGAGAGCTCATCAGACATAAAGTCAGTCTCCAATAGCGCAGATGGATCATGTCCCTCATTCTGCTTTTTGAAGAGTTTGATGGCCTTCAAACGGTCATTTTTTCTCTTAAGTTTGTGAGTGGTTAAACTGCATTCATGTGAAGACGTTCTGATTGACAAACCTTACGCTGGCGCTCACGCCATTTTGTTCGCCGCTTTGTCACCTGTCGCTTTTTACCTTTTTCCTCGTGGGTGCGTTCCTCGTACTTCCTTTTGTAGTTGCGGAACTTATCTTTTGTGAAAGCTAGTACGTCGGCTTTGTTGAACTTCACATCCTTGTGTGTCAAATTGGACGTCTTCTCTGCCTGTTTGTAGCTCGTAAGTTGCAAGTCATCTATTATGCACAAATCATTACTCACAGGCTGCTGTTCACTCCATACAATCCCTGTGGCACGCTCACAGATTGTCTGATTAGCTGGAGCGCTGACATCTGCAGCGAAATCAAATTTCAGCAGCGTGGAAGTCTCACCACCTTCGTCATCAGTGTCAGACTCTCTGTCGGAGTCCTTGTCGTCCCGTGGTTTTCCAATTTCTGATGCGACAATACCGGTGAGGTTGTATATTGCTATATGGACACAATCCTGAGCAAAAACAGTCCCTTTTCAGTGCATATAACCAACGATATATCACATGTATGCACCTGAAGTTCAGCTCTCGTGGTTTTCTGCGTGGGCGTCAACTGACTGGTCCTGATGTTCAGGATAAACTTGCTGTCCTTCCTTGGTTTCTTGCTAAGCTGCTTGGTACCTCCATCTTCCTTGTCATCAGCATTGTTGTTGTCGTTGTCATGTGGCCACTTGAGGGACTCCTCAAGGTTTTGGAGCCGTCGCAAGACCTCGTTTAATGGGCTTTCTCCAGGTTGTTGAAGCTGGGGGTCAATCACTGGTGGAGGAGGTGCAACTGGTGGCTGCAGACTCGGAGGAGGTGCATAGTGCATTGCTAGTGGTGGTATTGAGCTGAGCATTGCCATTGCATTCGGTCCTAGGACGGAAAAGAGTGCATGAATGGCGTGGATATCTGGCATTCCTCCAGTTTGCGGAGGTGGCGGCATGGGTCCCAGAGGAGCAGGATGCTGTGGCGGGCCAGGCTGTTGGTTGATCCTATTGTTTCGCATCGATATTAGCGCAGTGAGGGGAGGGAGGAAGACGTTTTGATGTATTAATTCAATATATGGATATCTATATGTGCGCTATCAGTGCTTCGATACTACCTAGTGTGATGCCATCAGTACACCTATGGCAACTTCTCGTTCCAGACCCCTGGTTACTCAAGCTATCCGAACCCTCTGTGCAGGTACTGCACGACATATTGCCCCTGCTATTCAAAGGCTCTTACAGCCCAGGTACAACGGCCTGGCTAGGTATGGGAACTCAGACTTTTCGGAGATTTCCATATGACATTTTCTTCTGGTGAGCATGGCCCTTGTACAGATCAGTCACGATCATTTACCACAGCTGTACAAGGCTTAGGTACCCAGACCCCGAACGCAGTGAATCTTCAGTTGGTACCATCAATATAGGGCGTCTGCTAATTCTATGTTTTATTTGGTGAGTGTCCTTTCTTTTTAGTTTGCTTAAATTCCCCTCCCTATGAAGTCCGGTATGGCCATCCTGCCCTGAGACTGAGTAGTGGAGCACCACTTCCCCTTCCACCACATCACAAATTTCGACCATTTTAAGTTGCTCACTTTCTATCTAGATTACATAGTCCTGACCAGCAACTGCTGCTACCCCACCCTCACATGCTCACCCACCCTCACATTCACACCCGCCTCCCATTATTACCCGCCCTTTTCTCATTCTCACCCTGAACCACTCCTCTGACAACTACAAATCCGAACTGGTCGACTCTGCATCTCTTTTATCGAGCGTGGCATGCTGTCTTGCACTGCCATGCTTCACTTCCCTGAACGCCATGAGGCGCCATTTTCTAACACTGGAGGATAATTTCAACGTCAAGCTTGTGGTGAAAAGCATGGGCTCCCTCCTCAGCGGCACCACTGACCCAGATTCCTCAATCCGACCCCTTCATGGATCCTTGCACAATTTCTTGACGGACGAACGATCCAGTGGAGAGTTTCGTCGACCTGTCAAATGCACAATGTGACCTTGCATTCGCGTCACTTCAAATGATGGAACACGGTCTTTGCTTCAACATCTGTGATTTAAAGTCGTCATATCTACCTAATCCCAGTCTCTTGCCCTGACCAATGCGCTCAGCAGTGCAGTTGGTGCTTTTAAGGTGAGTACACTGCTGCTGGGTGTCAGATGATGTTCTCACGTGCAACCACAGGGCCATCCCGAATTCAAAGATGTCTCATCAACTGCAGTGGACATACAGAGGTTCATTCAAGTCTTCGGCAGCATCATTTTACACAGCACACCCATTCTTGCCTGTCAACTCCCCGCTATCTAGAATGTTTCCGAATACTCTTCGTTTAGCATTTGGACATGATATGAACTGACCGGCTGTTCAAACCGTGCTCAGGGGGCACACAAAACCAGTTACTTCAGTCTCGTTCTCGCTGGATGGCACTCACATTGTCACTGGTCCAAGGGATGAGACTGTTTGACTGTGGGATGCAGGGATGTTTGGCTGTGGGATGCTGCAACGTTTCGAAGGCACACTCCGGTGCCCCGAGACTCCTTGTGCCATTCGTCTCCTCCCATACTCTCCTCGTTGCATATGATGTCAAGCAGCTTAGCCCCACATCCATTCTCACAACCGCATGGCAGGCTCCCCTACATAGATCGTCGCATGAATATCATTGTTTCTTGTGTTGAGCTGACACCCATGACCCATGTAACTTGACCCTTATTGCAAATATCATCTTCATAATGAGGTTCAGCTCTCACTCCGTACTCATCTTTCAAGAGTTTGATTGCCAAATCCACCTATTTATCTATGGCGGCACAGTGATGATTCTACACCTGAGACTCTTCAAATCCAGTTATCGACGAACTACCAAAGATACTGACTGTAGGTAAATACATGAAAACCTCTTCACATCCAGTTATCGACGAACTACCAGAGATATTGAGTATACACATTGAGCATCGCCCTCCCATTCAAGTGAGTTGCTCTACAATTGCACTCTACAACACATTTCACGATCCTCCTTCAGCTCACAAGGGCAGTTGCTTTCTTCAAACATAATCTATCAGTGTCAGTCACGATCCGCAGAGGCTCGGTCAAGCACATCAGCCAGAGGGAGAGAATGGAGATATCAGACCTATAGTAGGAGAGAAGGATATACCACCATATGGTGCACGGCACTGCCAGGATGCTCTTTGGTCTTTGGGAGCATAGAGTTTTGATCGGGTGGCAGGTCCAATTTCACATAAAATGTGTCCTTTGTTCTGACTCCTCGCCTCAGGTGGATATGCACAGGCGATGCCTGCAAAGTATACTATCCTTGTGCTACTCACTTTCATCCTCGTCATGTCGTTCATATGTCCTGCTTGTAATTATACCGCCAAATCAGCACGCGGTCTGTCAACCCACCAGAACCAATGGTGCAAAGGCCTTAGAGACGCCTCAAACAATGTCATGAATGCCCATCGTGAGCGCCAAGCTCCACAGCCTCCTGCTCCACATGCTCAGTCAGAAGCTCCCTTACTCAACGAGCCCTCACTCAATGAGGCGAACCAGCTAGAGTTTGAGAATCCCGAGCCATATGTAAGTGAATGTTTCTTTTGTCAGAGTAATACAGGGTATTCATGCTGCTGTCTAGGAATTGCCAGTACATCATTCGCCCTCACCCCCACCACTGGCACGAGCATCAGGTCTTCCAAATCGCAGGTGGCAACTACCTTCACATTACCGAGATGAACTTCCAGCCCTTCCCATCCCCATTCTGATTCCACCTCCAGTAGATGATGTAGCCCATGCCGTTCCACAATCTCCTGTTCATTCTGACTCAGGTACTGCCGAATCAGAAGGAGATGTGTGGGTACACACCGAACAGGACACTTTTGGCACGTTCTGTTCATACTGAGGAACTTTCCCTTCCTATGACCCCAAAAACACCTCATCGTTCGATGATGTATGTGACTCTCGTACTTTCCAACAGGCTGACAGTTCAAATGAGCGGCCCTGGTATGCGGGCTTTGGTACTGCTATTGAAGTGGTCAATCACACCTTTTTCGCACCTTTTCTCAATGCTACCACGTTTCATCTCATGAACTGGTTTTATGAGTCATCCAGCGGTAACTCTCTGGCCAATGTTGACCGCCTTGTGCAGGGGGTCATATTGGCAGATGACTTTGAGCGCGAGGACCTCAGGAGTTTTTCCACGTTTCGGGAGGCAAAAAGAATGGACCAGGCTGACAAGGACTCAGATTCAAAGCTGTTTAGCACCTCTGACAAGTGGCACGAGGCATCTGTCAATATCAAGCTGCCTGCTGAGAAGCACAGGTATGCATCTGAAGCTGACGCACCTGACTGTGCTGTGGACGGACTCTATTACCAGAAGCCCCTAGAGGTTATCAGGTCAGCCTATGAGGAAGTCACTTCAAAATCATTTCACAATGTCCTGTACAAATTCTTCTGGCAGCCCAATGAGGGTGAATTTCCGGAACGTATCATTACGGAGGTCTACACGGCCAATGCTATGCTCGATGAGCATGAGAAGATAAAGGCACAGCCCCATGAGCCTGGTTGTCGGCTGGAGACTGTCGTCGCTTCAATCATGCTTTGGTCACATCAGTAAATTCTCACATTCCTTAATCAGCTTTTCCGGCACTTGCCATTAATTAATTTCCCACAAGAAGCAGATAAGTCCCTGGCAAGGACATTAAAAACCGCTTGCCGCAAGCCACCACAAGTTCAACAAGTAGATCCCTCCTCTTGTTTTGCACTTTTTCGTTCTTGTCACAGACTTATTTTACACTTATTTTACACTTACTATTCAACAGAGTTATTTACAAGGGCTGGCAAGTACTTGACAAGGATGGCACTTATTTTCACTTGTGCTCACTTAATTCATAAAAAAAACGGCGGCAAATACTGCATTTCAAGCTTGACAAGCGGACAAGTTAATATAAAGTAACAATCAAGCGCTGGTAAGTAACAATCAAGTGCTGGTAATTGACAGGAAAAGTGGGATAGTGATGGTTCAGCTTGAAAATGTTTGAAATTAGTGCTACTAGTAGTACTACTACTATTAGATGATGAGAGATGGACAACGAGAGACGACAACTTGAATGAGAGACTGACAACAAGAGAACAAGAGACAGATGGCGAAAGACGAAAGACAGACAATGAGAGAATGAGAGATGGACAACGAAAGACGGGCGACGAGAGACGGACGACGAAGAGCAATGGAAAAACGAGTGAATGTCCTAATATCACAACACAAAATCTTAATAGTCAGTTGCAAAACAAGTAACATAAAAAAGAACTGCACCAGCGACTAGCAGATGAGGGCACGCTCATCCTCTGATTCCTCGTCCAGATCCCCTCGCACACCATGCCTCTTCGCGGTGAGGTTCTGAGCTCTCTCCCACATCTTGCTAATGACCAAGTCTCCTGCACAGGTGATGGATTTAATGTACGACTTAGTGGGTGCACCCCAATTGGCATCAGAAAACGCCAAAAGAGCGCTACTCTTGTTACCCGTCGATTTGTTGTGCTTCTGGGGGGCCTTGGAAGCCTTTCCTCGGCTGTTGATTTTGATGTGACTTAAAAGAAAGCCCTCTTTGGCAAAAAGTCTGATTGTGCATTCCATCTAAACATGACTGATGAGTTAACTGTATAAACATAGAATGGAGAGACCAAGCACCGCCGAAGTGGCAAGGGCAAGTGCCCCCTTTGCATGTCCCAATGTTGTAATCCCTGGCACAACAGCGAGAGCACCAGAAATGGCACAGTGATGCTGTGCAAGCACCTGCATGATAAGATCAGATTGGAATGACTCCGTGTGCTTACTACCGTCCTCCTTGATAGTCCCAAACAAGAAGGCACTCTTGGTTAGTAGGCACGCAGAAAATTGCTCGCGATCTTCATCGGTCTCCAGATCAGCCTGCGAGCGAAGGAAGTTTGCAAATACGACGAGGGCAGTGGTGCCAAGGCTGTTGCGCCATTCTGACAACCGCTGAAGGGCCTGCAAAAATGAGAAGATCAAATGTGAATGGGGTCAAAAGGCACTTACCACGGCAATGACAGGCCCGTCAGTGGTGACCATGTATGGGACGCCTTTGTAGACGGCATCCCAGATTAGTTGTAGAGTAGCTCTGAGGGGACTGTCTTTGATGGCCCAGACTTAGTCTTGATTGCCAATGCAGTAAATCAAAGTGGGGATAAACACGCCACTCCACTTGCCCGACGTCTGACAAACTCCAGGAAGATGCTTCATTCTGTACTGAGATTGAGAGAGCACGATTGGTGGCGTCTCTGTTGCCTGGGAGGGCATAATGCTTGTGCGAGAGGCTGTACTTGCAGCAGAGGACTTCAACCTCTTCGTCGCAGGAGCTTTTGGCTTGACAGTGACACTGGTCTACATAATTCCTAGTAATCAGTAGAATATTCTGACCAGCAAACGAATACATACTGCAGAAGTCCGTCGTAGTGTTACTGCTTCAGGTTCCTTCTTCACTACAGCCAACACTTCAACCTCAGATGACGGGGAGAGTAAATCTTCTTCTGTGAGTTTGCGCTTTAGACCCAGGCCCGTCGGCGAGGTATAATACACGGGAGGGACATAGCGAGTCGAGGGAGGCTGGGCGAGGGATTGTCCTTCACAGGTTGTGCATCTAATTCCTCGTCGCTTGCAGGGTTTTCAATATTAGCACTGGCTGCCAACATACCTCCAGACCCGCCACGCTTGCCCTTGGTGCCAACAACCTTATCAGCAGTGACTTCTGCACCTGCCTCCCCATTAGCCATACTCAGTTCAGAGGTCGCTGAGGGCTTTGCTCCCTTTTTTATGGGGCGAGTGCGGGGACGTTTAGGCTTCGGTGCGTCGATACGTGCAGCAGCTTGATCTGTTGCCATCTGTTCCTGGAGAGTTGCTATACACTGATGCCCTTGCTGTATAGCTTGTTCACTTGCCTCTTTTTCCTCGAGCTCACGCTGCCGGTCAGCAATCATTTGAGCTTTGCTGCGTCTTTTTGCACGACCTTCGGCCTCGAGCACAATGCGTCCTGGATGTTGGGTTGCATTTTTAGGACAAGTTCCGATATGCTGCGAAGCTGGCTGAGACATTGTATCACCGGAGGGCTTGAGACTGAAGGATATGGAGGCAGTGGTGACGAGTGAGTCTTGTGAAAATTTCTAGCCTAAGCTGACTCTGAATACATTGAACTTTATGCGCCCTAACGTACGTTTGACCTTACTACCATAAGATTTCGGGCTACATCTTTCGGGAGCTCTCAATCGAAACACTGGGCGGTGCTTTTTTGGCCCGGCACTAGCGTTTTCCTTACAAGAATGTGATGCTGTTTGTCTGAGGACTTTAAAATCAGTGTTTCCTGATTTTCTTCGACATGCACTACATCGATGTTCACCAGTAGTACCTTTCCAGTGAGTTGGCCAACCTTTTGACCTTGACAACGGCAATAATCGGGTGCTCTCATTAGGTCTAATATCGCTAAACCTTGTTAAGCGCCGAACCTGGAATGTTGAGCCATGAAGTTCTCATTCCAACAGCCTACTAGCCTGTGCTACGACTACCCTGTACTATGCCTCGCCGTTCTCACAACCTCTTGCAGTTTGAGTGTCCAGCTCCAAATTGTACACGCTGGTTCAAGAACCACTCAGGTCTCACGCAGCATACGAACGCATACCACCCTATCGATCATGTTGCACCACCTCCAGGGCTGCACCTTCATGATCCTCAACCATCACCTCCCCCTCAAGAATTCTTTTCGCCCCCTCCAGATTTCGACCCCCCACCCCAGTCATCACCTCCCAGGTATTCCAGCCTGAGACCAACAGTTGATGACGAGGAGGCCGAGGAGGCCAAATTTACGGATGCGAATGGGTGTTACTATCGTACATACCACTCACTCCTCAATGGTAAGTTACTTTCCATCCAATCTCTTCATGTTGACTCATCACATACCCTTAGGACGACCTTGTACGGCTGATGGAGTGTTTTTGGCGCCTGGTGTGCCCCCAACTCCTCCACCACCCAAGTCTCGTAATGATTGGAGCCCATATCATAACGATATCGAGTTTGCAACAGCAGAGTTTGCGTTTAAACAGCGCCACATGTCCAATGCGGCTGCAGATACATTATTTGACTTGATGGCTGCACTTCTGGCGAAACACAACGACTCTCCTCCATTTGCTGACCACAAGGACTTACACCAGGTGATTGACGCCACGCAACTTGGTGATGTTCCTTGGCAGGGTTTCTCAGTCCAATACACAGGGGAACACCCTGAGAACGCCCCGTCATGGATGGATGATGAGTATGATGTTTGGTACAGGGACCCCCGCTTGATGGCGCATAACATGCTAGCAAACCCCACCTACAAGAAGGAAATTGATTATACTCCATTTCGTGAGTATGATGCAGCCAACGACACATGCCGATGGAAAGACTTCATGTCTGGAGACTGGGCATGGCAACAAGCTGCAAGTCATTCATATAATTGTTCAAATTGGTCAAAGTTTCTCATGCTCATCATTGTCCAGAACAGCGAGCGCAACCTGCCGCATCCCCGCTATTGGACTCAATACAAACAACCCGTCGGACATGACGTGAGTCATAGCGTTTGTGCACACATGTTTTTGACCTTATAAATTTGCAGACTATTGTACAGAGGTGAGATTAAAGGAAAAGGCAGATCTAGTACAAGGAGTACTATACAATATTGCACTTACTCACTTTTTTGTGCTTGTGTGCCACATGTTTAAATTGCCAGCTTTTTTGTCCTTGTCTGCCTTGTTAGCTTTGGCAAATATTCAGTAGCTTGCGAAGGTCACGGCACAAGTGAGTAATTAAAAACAAGCGAAAATAAGTCTCTATTTTTGTGGCAAGTGCCATTAACAGGCTATACTGTCATAATGATGCATCAAAACAGGCTAACTAGCATATTTTGATGATGCATCAACTATGATAGCGAGCAGTGGTGCATCAACCTCATCCCTATTGGGAATGTGATGCATAGTGATGCATCAGTGATGCATCATCCTCCCGCACCAAATTGGGCTGCACCCAGCATCCGTTCGCTGGCATTATACCCTGGTACCTTGCTTCCCTTGTCTGTACCTTGCTTCCCTTGTCTGTACCTTGCTTACCTATGCTGTACCTTGCTTACTTACACTAGATCCAGGCATCCGTCTGGCCATCCGGCTATCTAACTCGTTTTTGGGAGGCCTCTTACCTTTCCACAGTCTTCACTGAAGGCTTGCGCTCAAGTCAAATACGTGCATGACATCATTTTTCAAAATTTTACCACTAAGTCCAGCTCCCTTTGTAAAATATGTATGCAAGGATGAATTTATCCCGCAGAACTGAAACACCGCTGCGCCTTGAATGTATGAACTTCGAACTGAGCGTCTTCCTGTACGTCTGCTTGCACCGGGCATGCGGAACAATATGATAGCGGACATTTACATTTCGTTCATACAACAAGAAACATTCAATTTAATCACTATTACTGACATGGATCTCGCAACAAGATATGTAGATAAGACACTATTTACTGATTATGTATGCCGAGCACGCCTAGGATGTAGTCATATCAGTGCGATGCAACTTGAAGCACATAAAGGACCGACTTACTTTGTTGGCCCGCCAATATCGTTGTCACGTTCTCTTGCATTGAAGGGTTTGCGCACTCGGCGATGCCCATCTGGGAGTGGTTGGATCTCATCTGCCAAGGAAGTGGGCACGGTCAGTTGTGAACGTTGTGGTGTGCGCCTTCCACGACGACGCTGAGCTCCAGCTTGGACTGCTGAAGTTGGTGCCGCGCCAGCACCATCAGATTCATTGGGTGTTCCCATATTTTCAACATCGGCACGAGGAGCCGGAGGGATAACGACTTGAGAATATTGGGCAGATGATGCATCATCAGCGGGAGGGGCCGGAGGGATAACGACTTGCGAATATTGGGCAGATGATGCATCATCAGCGGGAGGAGCCGGAGGAGCTGGAGGGATAAAGACTTCGGGATATTGAGTAGATGATGCATCATGGGCGTGAGGAGCCGGAGCTGGAGGGATAAAGACTTCGGGATATTGAGTAGATGATGCATCATGGGCGTGAGGAGCCGGAGGGATAAAGACTTGGGGATGTTGGTTAGATGATGCATCATCAGCGCGAGGAGCTGGAGGGATGAAGACTTGGGGATGTTGGATGGATGATGTATCATCAGCGCGAGGAGCCGGAGGGATAAAAACTTCAGGATATTGTGTAGATGATGCATCATCAGTGCGAGGAGCTGGAGGGATAAAGACTTCAGGATATGGATTGAATTGAAGGGGGGGGGCTTCGGGGAGAGCGTCCAAAATGCTGATGTTAAAATTCGGGTCATTGATGAGAGCAGTAAACACTTCGTGGTCAAACACGGGTAGGTTGGGAGGGTTGTTGAACGAAGCCAAGTGGGAATCACTCGGGAGCTGAGAACCAGATGATGCATCACCTAAGACCCGCGCACATGGAAGTGATGCATCAGTTGATGCTATGGCGGCGCCAAAATCGTCTTCGATGGATGACTCAGACTGAGGAGTCATCCGGTACATGCCCGCAGTGTTGATTCGATGGGCGCTGTTTGGTAGGAGATCATCCAAGTCCTCTTCTTCCACATGACAACCACCATGCTCACTGCCACTCGTTGTCGCCCACTCCTCATCTGAACCGTCATGCGAGTCTGATGATGAATCTTCTGCTTCCTCAGCATCTGAGTCTTGGGGCAGTGTCGACTCAAATGCTAGTGAAAAGGTGAGTGCATGCTTTCGAACTGACACTTATATTGACGTACCGAGAGCGTCTTTGACGAAGGCTAGGAATGCACCCTGCACCGCATCAAAATTGGCGTAAGTCTGATCAAACTGTGCCCCACTCTCAAGTTCGCCAATATGATAGCTTCATAATATTAGGTAAGCGCACTTCCTCATCAACTTGAACACGCATCACTCACTTGAACACAGACACCTCTCCAGTGCTAGGATCCTTCCCTCCCATAAGGATCGTGAACTTCCACCCACCCGTGGCATGTGCAAGGTACTTCAGGATCCGATCAAGCATAGGACCAAGCTCACGGATAGCCCTGCAGTTTTTAAATGCGCTTGAGATACAACCATGTGATCAACGACAGAAGTACGTACTTAATCTTGGTTGCGTCGTCATTTCTTGGCATCTTCCCCGACTTCTGGCGTAGACGTGCTTTTGCATACTTTGCCTTTGCCTTTTGGTATCTCCTTTCAACCTTATTCTTGACGTCCTCGCATTCTTCAGAGTACAAACGGCGCGTGACCTCGCGGCGCTTATTTAGCTTTGGCCCGCGGTCAGTAACATTCTGTGCTCTGATTTCGGCATCTGCAGTGTCCTTGACTTTTTCTCCATAGTATTTGTAGGAGTAAATGTCCATTTTTTGCGGTGCGCGGGTCCCCTTAAGTTCCACACCACCAGCTAACACAGCGTCGAACTTCAAAGCTCCTTTAACACCACTCGTGCGGCCCAGGCGAGCAGGGTTTTTCCGCCAACGGTACCATGTAGCTAGTTGCTAATCAAAATGAGTTGGTACGTGTGTTTCGCATGCTCACAGATGGTAGTGCTTACCTCTTCACGACTTTCCACAGCGCTTGCCAAATCTTTCACTTGATCTGGCGTAAGGACGTGGTCAGCAGGCAAGTCACCAAAGCAGGCCCTTCGCTCTGGCCATTTCTCAAAAAACAATTTGTTGACTTTTTTCCAGAACTCCTCGTATTTCTTCTCTGCGGCGCGCATGCGAAATTCTCCCAACATGGAGGTGAGAAATTCCTCTTGCTCCTTGCTTGTCCATTTCCGAGGCATCTATTACTGAGATCAGTAGGAGCAGAGGGACAGCATCCTGGCACATACAGCGGTCAGACCTGAGGGATGGGGTGATAATTTCAGTACGTAGTGAGTTAGGGAGGGATATTTTCCTTCGTCTTCGTCTTCGTCCTTTGAATATCATAGAGCCCATTTCGATGGACCGAATCGCTGGACCGAATCGCTAGACTGAATCACCGCCTTCACTACCAGTCACTCTTTTTTGATGTTTTGAATCTAATTTAATTCAGAGAATCCTCATTTCTCAGATGCGACATCTACATTACCATCTCCGGGAGACTCGCAAAACGATGCTATGTAGTACCATGATATTTTCAACCTTGATATCTACAATCTCTCTGTACATAGTGTTCGTCGTGAAATATATAAAACTCGTGATGACCACCAGTGATCACTGGGTGAAACATAATGACCACCAGTGATCACTGGGTGAAAAAATGTATAGTCTGTACCTTCACATGTAATGTTCTGAAAAAGATCAGCCCGACCCATAGCAACAAATACGGTTAAGCCACAAGGCGGACCTGAGGCCTAAGGGACATAGATGCTGTAGGAAGCGCCACCGAAGCAGACTCGGAAGCACTTGATCATCGAAGCAGGGCCTGGACCGGAAGGTAACAGTGCTTCAACCTAGTGAGTGTCGGTGCATACCAGTAGTTAGTTCGTATGATACTTACCTGTAAATATTCTGTGAGCGCCAGTGTTTGAACATTTGAACAACATCATTCACTTACGGATCTGAGTCGGCTTGTGAGAGCGCTTGCTTATGTGAGGAATTAAAGTGATCGGTACATTGAATTGCAGTCAATACGGTCCTACCATGCTACTAGTATGCAGTGATATCTCCTCCAGACGTATCATCGCCCAAGGAATCGGTTGAGGTATGATGTGTCCTAGTAGCTCGGTCATGTCTGCTGCATGTTCAGCATCAAATTGTGAGTGAGCATAGTTCATTCTGAACCGGACAAACTTAACTTCAAACTCATTGCGGTCCTACCATGATTAGATCAGGATTCAGTAGTACTACTTTACAGGTAAAGCTATTAAGGTCTGACCTACATGTCCAACCTACTCCGGTGATGATTAACGACTACTCGTATCACAATAGTAAGTCACTGAATAACGACTCGGCAAGGTCAGTTCACTCCACTTGAAACTTCAATATTGAATTGCGGATTAAGGTCCATCCGATAACGCTCCACTTGCGCTGCACTGGCAGTGATGATTTAGCAGGTGTGTGCACATTGTCTCACAATGAGTAGATGTGCTGATTATCATCCATGCCATGCACCGCACTTACAGTTCGTTTTATCTACAGCGTGTACTCAGCACATGCATGGGCCATCGACATTTGAACGGAGGCTCATAATCTATACGGTCCGACGAACCAATGGAGGCTCTTAACTCAATACAGTCCGACGACGAATCGAAGCATCCGAAGCTCATCCTCTTTTTTCTCTCCTCCACACCAAACGACACCGTTGCTCGCTATGGCCCCCCCAACTAAATATAAAACCGACGCGGCCAAGCTTCAGGCTATGAGAGCCAAGCGTTCCCGGTACTATGCTAAGTAAGTATCATCTATTTCGTTCAGCCTACGATGCCCTGATTACAGATGCAGGTGCCGTGAGGAGATCCTTGCAAAAAGAAGAGAGAAATATCACCTCAACAAAAACCGTCGAAAGGACGATGACGGCAGCGACAACAAGGGTGCGGGTGACAAGGGTGCGGGTGACAACTTGGATAAGGGCAACGACGGCAGTGACGAGTGTGCGAGCGATGCCGATGAATCAATGTACGTGCTGAATATTATTATTGTCGCTGTGTTTTTAATATAAATATCAGAGGGACATTAGCTGAATGTATTGCCGTGGTGAAGTATGCTAAAGACGACTTCATGGCGCACATCAAATCTCCGCAAAAATTCACCTTGGGCGTCTTTGCCGAATACACGAAGTCTATCCCAGATGCTCCCGGAACTCACGGGGATAGAGAGATTCTCAAGCGCGCGATGTCGAGCATCGAAGACTTCCTTGACAGGGCTAGTCGAGGACAAGACGGTATCCTCCAATTGTGCGGGGTTTGTGACGAGTGGCGTGCCGCAGAACAAGTGTGCACGAGCATGAGGGACACCATTGCTATGGTGGAAGATATTTATTGTCATGCGCTCAGCGATGGAGACGCCGAGTTGGCCGTAGTTCATTTACTCAAGGGATTCTTGTACCAGAACTACAACGAATTTTGAATAGGCTCGCGAGGCTTGCGCACTAATGTCACTTTGAATTGCATATTTCTTATTGAGATTCACGCTGCACTACTATGTAAAAGCTTCAGGTATACATTCGTTACGTCAACACCTCCGTTTCGCCGCGGCCAATGGCCTCTTCCATCAGCTGAATTCCTTTGGCAACTGAGCGGACCTTCGAAAAAGACGCCCTGCTCACGCCAATGACATGGGACGAGGTCTGCTGCCTGTTGGCGGATCACAAATCAGCTGCCGTTAATCTAAATAACGCGAATCACTTACCAAGTAGAGAATACGCCAATACGGCGGCCACGGGTCACCCAGTAGAAGGGACCCGTAGCGTCAGCCGCTGGCACATTGTAGTTCACAACAGGAGTCAACGTTGGGATGAGTGGAGCTGATGTCGAAGTGGTCGAAGGAGTCAACGCTGGGATGAGTGGAGTTGATGCCGAAGTGGTCGAAACAGCACTGATAGCAGAAACGGCGGCGACCAGCGCGTTCTGGACCGCATCATGGATCTTGGACGTCACGTCAGACGCCTCCTGCCCAGTGATATTCATCTGGGCCAAGAGCGCAATGAGATTATCTGTGGAACATTAGTAAGAAGCAGAGCGTGCTTAGGAATATCGTTGCTTACCAGTGCCATTGTCACCAGTATCGTCAGCGATGGGCGCCGCAGGGAGGTCATCTATCCTGCTAGTAAGATCACCAGTACCGTCAGTGATGGGTGCCGCAGAGTGGTCATCTATCCTGCTAGTAAGTACCAGAGCGCGCTCGGAGATATCGCTGCTTACCAGTGCCATTACCATCATTACCATCAGCGATGAGCGCCGCAGGCACGGCAGCTATTATCGTGCTGGGGGAGATCATCATTGGGTGTAGTAAGTATGGGAGGAGAATTGATGTTGAAAAGGGAACTGACCTCGGGCTTTTTGTACAGGGAAAGCCATCCATATTGGGTGATGCAGTAGCCTTGGCCGCTGCAGTCGTAGTTCTTGCATTGCACTGGCAGTGAGTAAGTGAGTAGTTCGATGAGTTGGACTTCGATGAGTTGGACTTCGATGAGTTGCAAGCTTCTGTCACACTAACATGTCACATTGTGTCACACCTTCTCATGCACAAGCCCATTGCCTGAGCCCATTGCCCGAGCGATGTTACCTGCTAGAAATTCTTCAAATGCAGGCTCCACCCGAATTGATGGTGTCACCGAGCGTGTCGCCCCAACCAGTCATCAAACTATCCAATGTGCCCCTTTAAATATCACCTTTCGACAAGTCAACAATCGAAAACGACCCAAGCTCAATCACTATGCACCACCTACCTCACAGTTGCGAGAGACGGTCCATACCGCCTTCAGGTTTTCAGGACGTCGAGATGGCAATATGCAGGTGTCTGCTGCCCATCTGATTTGTCGCCCGTCACCTTCGTCCACACAGCAGTCTTCCCAATTTGCAGGGCCTGAGGACGGAAGCACCGAGTTTGATTTTGCGATGATTGATGAACCTTCCATGGATGCTGGCGAAGACAGAACAATCACTCAAAGTCAGAAACACAAGCGCCCAGCTGGCGTGAGTTATCTTTATTTCCGTCGCATCATTCCTTACTCACTGTCTTCGTCAGGTCAATCCTCTGCATGTTTGGACAAAGGAACGTGATACATATCTCTCGGAGATCATTCGGTTGGATGGGCGCGGTGAAAATGCAAGGGATTCATGTGCAGGCTGTTGCGCCAATCCTGCAGAATTCCGATGTCAGGATTGCGACGACATGCAACTGTACTGTGGTACATGCTTACTGGCAAATCATGCCCGGTCTCCCACCCATCGCATACAGGTATGTGATCTCTTACGAGAAAGATGAAATATATTGATTAATTTGCAGCAATGGAATGGTGTATTCTTCGAGAGCTCTTCCTTGAAGACGCTAGGCCTTCGAGTACAACTCGGGCATCCCATCGGTCAACCATGCATCCTCCCGCAGCCGGCGTTTAACAACGACTTTGTGCTTATAGACACGAACGGACTACACGAACTAGGACTGGACTTCTGCGGTTGTGAGACATCCGAGACACATGTTAAACAACTCCTCCGTCACGGATGGTTCCCTTCCACGCCAACTGACCCTAGGACAGCGGCCACGTTTCGACTTCTGCATTACTACCAAATCTTATCCTTCGAGTCGAAGGCATCAGCCTACGAATTCTATCATTCTCTTGTTCGACTCACGGATAATACAGGGATGATGAAACGCATGCCGGTACGCTTATATCTACCTTTGTTCCTTCAGTCTCTTACTGTCTACCTTAGGATCGCTATGACGGATTCATGCGGATGGTGCGTATGTGGCGCCATCTCACAATGCTGAAACGTTTCGGACGTGGGCACGATCCCAGTGGTGTAAATGGTACATCGCAGGGTGAATGCGTAGTGCTATGTCCAGCATGTCCGCAGCCAGGCAAGAATTTACCTGAGGGTTGGCAAACTGCTTCGAAAGCAAAACGGTGCGTTGCACCACAGATATTGATCCACTATGTAAGGCTGATGTTTTTAGGTGGTTGTATGCAGTATTTTTAGCGATCGACGCAAATTTTCGATTGAAAAGACAGAACGTATCGAGCGATCACGCAGACCCAAGTCTTTCGAGAGGCTGGTCATACTTCGTCGAGGAGAAAGAGTACAAGGCCTTCCTGGCCGAACATCTCACTGAGACGCAGGAGGTATGTGACTGATTGGTTAATCAATTGACGTGTACTCACACTATCTTACAGAAAAGTACTTGTTCGAGCCATAACGCCGTCAACACGGCAGATACAAAGCAGTCGCAAGGGCTTGCTGCTACTGGCGTCGGCACAGTAGATTGTGCCCGTCATAATTTTAAACGGCCAAATGGTGTCGGCGATTTGCAGAAGGGGGAGAAGTAAGTCACGGTCTCGTTGCGTTTGTATTTACTATGTCTTATCATGCGCTTGACAGGTACATCAATATGGATTATTTATTCTTCTCGACTTTGCGTGGTACGCAGCTCGAAATGCTCAACGTGTCGTACGATATTGCGTGCCAATGGCACAAAAAGCTCTGGGCCCGCATGAAGTCCTTTCCTCAATCCCATCGCTTGGACCATCTCACCAAGTATATACGCTTCTTCGTACCAAAATTCCACCTCCCCGCACATGTCTCAAAATGTCAGACAATCTTCTCGTTTAACTTCACGCGTTTCGTTGGCCGGACGGATGGTGAAGCCCCGGAGAGGGGCTGGTCGAATATCAACCCTGTGGCATCAAGTACGAAAGCGATGGGTCCTGGTTGTCGTCGTGACACGCTGGACGACCACTTTGGAGACTGGAACTGGAAAAAGACCGTCGGGTTGGGCGCGTCTCTCCTGTACAAGATGAAGGATGCTCTAGCTGAGAAGGCTGCGCATGCACTCGCATTCGAGGAATTTGACGCTGTCATCACTCCCGAGCACCGCTCTGCGTGGTTAGAAGAAATGCAAGCTTGGGAAGATAATCCGAATGATACATCGATCTCTAATCCGCTCGAGGCCAAAGCCATGGGCGAGTATTTTCTGCTATTAAAGTGACCTTGGACTAATGATTTTGTCTAGCTATAACGCAAGCAGGAGTGAGGCTAAAGCTCGCGGAGCTGGAGGCCGAGGACCTTCAGCGAGGTATAGACTCCTCGTTGCACCCACAAATCTCGCCTAGTGTGCTTATTGCTTCAGGCATAGACCTGGAGCAGGAACAGTGAGCATTTGCCCTTTGACGGCCACAAACAAGCTGACATACTTTCGAAGGCATCGTCTGGCCAATATCGCCGAGTCGATGGGTCAACATGCTAC
Source organism: Suillus subluteus (assembly GCA_016647755.1). Lineage (NCBI taxonomy): Eukaryota > Fungi > Basidiomycota > Agaricomycetes > Boletales > Suillaceae > Suillus > Suillus subluteus. Next base: position 632,221 of record JABBWI010000022.1, read on the forward strand.
CGACACGCAGAAAGGCAGTCTCACGCAGATGCGGAACTCGCTTCGTCGTAGGATCGATATGTGGCGACGCACACAGGTTCTTTACCTCCCGGCCGTTCAAGCCCTTATTGATCAGGCAGCCGCACGTGAAGGCCACGAGAACGCCGAATGTATACACCTCTGGTTACCTTCAGAACTGAAAACCAAGCCGTGCGATCCACGCCTACGAGAGGACGAATGGGAATTGCGCTACGCGCAGGCTCACGATGCGCTAGAAGAATTGCGGCAGTGTCTACGCATTCACTGCTCCTTACTGACATTCAAAAGGGAATGGGTGCGCGGGCAAGGCGCAAACACGCGTGCTCAGAATGCCCTTGCCCGCATCCACCGAAGGCGTACGGCCTGCGTGAAACGTTATCGGTCAGCATGGATGGCGCTCAAGAGCCTAGCTACAATCATGAAGAAGACCGGTTGGCAGGGCAGGTTGCAGGAATTGGCCGACACTCACGTCAAGCCCCTCGTGGACCCATATGCTACTGGCGAAGGGAGACGTCATGTATCCTGGATCTGGATGATGGACGGCGTTGACCATGGCAATGAAGGTGACGATGATGGTAAGCACTCGTCGTGGTCTATATTTTGCGAACTAACATACTATAAGGTGTACGAATCGAGTGGTGCAAAACCCGTGCGAGGGCACTGCGGTGGTCGGAAGAGGTCGAATTACTCACGGAAGAGATGCGCAGGGTGCTGGAATTTTTTACCTGGCAGCAGGCGCGGTGGGAAGAACAGGGAAAGGCATGCGTTGGGGAGTGTGCCACTGACATTGAAGGTTTGCGAGCTTATGCTGCCCGACAGGCTAACATCCGTCGCAGGCTTGCAGACCATTTTCGGGTGCTGTGGGCACCCTTTCTTTCGCTGGAAGGTCCCATTGACCCGCCACCTCAGTTGGCCGAACATTCGTTACCGGACCTCATGATTCCCGACATTCTCTAACCTACTTCTGCGCTGTACCTGATCGATGTACCTGATATTCAATCCATCACCGGCTGTTATTTGACATTCGAAGTGAATTAAGTTGCCGAAGACTCGACTGGAAAATTGACCGAAATACAAATGACCGAGCTGCAAAGTAATTGACCGAGCTATATATACTGTAGGACTGCTAACTAGCATGTTGTAATGCATCACAAGAAGGCTAAGTAGCATAGTTGATGCATCACCTCTGACTTGTAGTTAGCAGACTTGATGCATCATAGCTACAGGGACTGGTGCCATTAAGGAGTTTGTGAATTTACTGATGCAGACTCAATGCACCTTGCTTCGTTTGGACATGCTGCGCTATGGCCAATCTACATGTTCATCGGAAATCAGTCAAAGTATACCAGGAATTGTCCCTCTGCGTTCACTGCCCATCATCTGGCATATATCCCAAAGGTTTGCATATGTTTCGTGATTGAGTTTGCAAAGTTCGCTGACTTGCCTTCGAGTTACCGGACATTGTCCATGAATATTACCATAAATTGTATGGGCAAGCAGCGACAAGCGCAGTGCTCACACATCTCAAGCGAGAGCTTATGCAAGCCATTTGGCTGTTTCTCCTTGATGAAGAGTTCATGCACGCGTATGAACATGGTATTGTTGTCCGATTTGCGGACAATATATATCGTAGAGTATTTCCATGTTTTTTTACCTATGCAGCGGATTACCTGGAAAAGTACATATCTATGACTCTCCTTCTGTACAACAGCTCATTCAAATTTCAGGATTCTCCTCACGTGTATCAAGTTCCTTGGTAAATTTCCATGTCCCCGATGCCTCATCCCAAAGGACAAGATTGATCAGATGGGATCAAAACTGGATAGACTGCGATGCACACGAGATGCACGCATGGATAACCATGCTCGCTGGAGCATGATTGAGATGGTCCGAGATTGGATTTTCACAAAGGGGCGTAACATTGCGAGTTCAGTGATCGACAAGGTACTTGGACCAACTTCTCTTGTTCCAACACGTGTAAGTTCTACTATTCATTGTGCAATAAAAGTCCCTTATGCCTCCTTTGAAGAATGCTTTCTCAGCACGCTTGTCCCGCTTTGGGTTCGACTTCCACTCAATGTTTGTACCTGATTTTATGCATGAGTTCGAACTGGGGGTCTGGAAGGGTACTCTTACACATTTGCTGCGTATTATGCATGCTTTTGGCGGGGATGCAATTCAACAGTTTGATGCAAGGCAAGGTCTGAATTTGTTTTAATGCCCCCCATACTAACCGACTCAATGTTCCAACTTTTGGCCGGGATACGATACGCAAATTCAACCACAATGTTTCAAACCTCTCAAAACTCACTGCAAGAGACTTTGAGGATATTTTACAGGTTTGTGCATATTTTTTAGTCTGATGCTTTGTCTGATGTGACGCAGTGCGCTATCCCTGTATTGGAAGGACTACTGCCTAAGGAGCATGATGAGGTTATATTGGATCTGCTCTTTGAACTTGCGACATGGCATGCCCTAGGAAAACTCAGGCTCCATACCGAAACCACACTGCATTTCCTCGACAACTCAACCACTAGACTAAGGCAAGCTTTGCATCGGTTCAAAGATGTTACATGTGATGCCTTCGTTACTCAGGAGCTGCCAAAGGAAGTGGCTGCACGTGGGCGTCGCAAACCTGCATACTCGCAAAGGGGCAAATCAAAAGCACCGCCAAAGAAGACAGCTTCGGACGGCCCTCGGACACGCCTTTTCAACATGTCGACATATAAACTTCACGCACTTGGGGATTATGTCAAGTCCATTTGGTTATTTGGAACAACAGATAACTTCTCCACACAAGTGGTGAGTTTGGTCCGTGATTTATGTTATTGTGGCTTAGAGCAAACATCAGGGTGAATTGGAACACCGTCGAGTCAAGCGATTTTATGCACAGACCAATAAAATAAAGTTCGTGCGAGGTATTGCAAAGCAACAGCGCCGTGAACGACTTCTATACAAACTTCGACAAAAGGCTGCACAACAGGCTAATGAGCACCTGGACACTAGGGACACAGATTCACGTCCAACAGTCAATTTCTCTGAACGAGAAGCACTACCACAGTGTTCCCCGGAGTCCCAGTACCAAATTTCCAATTCACGTCACCTCCACTGGGACCTTACAGCTTGGCTCCATAAGAACCGTGAGGACCTCGCAGTCAAGGCATGTTCTCGCCTGTTCTCACATTTTTTTCTAATTTTTGTGACGTAGGACTTTTTACTGCGCCTCAAAGATCATATTCTTACTCGGCTGCTTGGTCATGATGATGACAGCGAGCAAGCATTCACACCTGCACAGCGTAACTCACTTATTATTGTCAACAACAAGATATACAGGCACAAGGTGCTTCGCGTCAATTATACAACATATGACCTTCGTTGGGCCCAGGACTCACTCAACCCCCGTGCGCATGCAGATATCATGGTCCTTGCGAATGAGGAGAGCCAGCCTGGTGAGCTTGCACCACATCCCTACTGGTATGCACGTATTGTGGGGATTTTTCACGTCTATGTGAGATATCTTGGTGCTCAGTCTCACAGTCGAACATCACAGCGCATTGATTTTCTTTGGGTGCATTGGTTTTGCCGAGATTCAAACCATAACTCTGGTTGGGCAGCACGACGGCTGCATCGGATTGGCTTCTTTGATGCACACGAAGTAGGTGCAGAAGCATTTGGGTTCATTGACCCACGGCATGTCATACGGGCCGTCCACCTAATCCCAGCATACAACAATCATTACACATACTCTCTGCTTCCTCCATCAATCGCCCGACAGCCATGCGACCTCGATGCAGACTTTAGTTGGTATTATGTCAATCAGTGCGTATTTTTCTTTAAAACACACTTGTGCTCACCACAATTTAGATTTGTTGATCGTGATATATTTATGCGGTTTCGTGGTGGTGGTGTCGGACACAAGACCACTCGAGAGGTAACACAAAGTTTTTATGAGGACTGAGATGCCCTCGACTCAGTACCTTTCAAGAAGGAAAGCGAACGTACTGGGATGTTCTACATGCCAGGATCGCCGATGAATGAGGACGACACTTCCCATCACAATTGCGACCAGGACATAGATGAAGATATGGAAAGCCATTCTACTGGCAGGGACTCCATTGATATGGACGAGGATGAAGAGGCCACCAGTCAAGGTGATACCGACGAAGCCGAGGAGGATGAGCCTGTTGTTCATCTCAATGGCGAGGAAGATTCAGACAATGAAACTGATGAGGACGCAGGCTCAGAATTAGAGGACGAGTGCAGTGAATTCGGGTATGGAGATCTGCAGGAGCGCATAATAGAGGATGGGGAGGACGACGGTGAAGATGACGGTGATGGTGATAGCGAGATTGATCTTGGTGCCGAGGATGGGGAGGGCGCTGCTGATAATGAGGAGGACTATGGTGACTATGGAGAGTATTAAAACAGACCGTGATAGCCAAATGTGTCATATATGATACTTCGCTGTACATCTGTCACGCCTAAATCTTATATAAATGCTTATTTTGCCTCTGAGTAATTTGTGAGGCTTGCAATGCCTGGCGCGACGCCTGTAAGGCTTGTAGCCATGTTTGGAACTCTACGCCAGGCTTACGGCATTTGCCGAGGCCTTGTCAGCTTGCGCCACTTTTGCTGATGCACGCTTTGTATCACTCTCGCTTCGCCTGACCTCTACTGCAAACGCCTGTCCATCGGTTCCAGCACCACTCTTGTACCGACGTCTTCTCAGGACGATGCCTCAGATGCTGGCAACGACTGTGAATCGTTTTCTGATGAGAGCACTGTCCACGGGGTAAGACGCAACATATCCTCCATTTCCACATTACCTGACATTTGAGTTCTAGGACGGTAGTTCTGAACCACGGCTTCGAAAGGAATCCGCACCAGAACCCACGCCCGACATCCTAATTGCGCGAGTGAACGCTCTCACTCGATAATCCGCCTTGTCCTTCGAAGCTTCGACCACTCATTCTAGTCACCAACAGCGACACCACATCCGCCATCATCCATTATCCTCGGCTCCCTGAACCCGCCTACTCTACCCGACGTATGCAGGCGCGCTCTCTCTCCGATAGTCCTTCTACCGATCCCGGCGTCGCTCTTCCTGGATCCGGCTGCGCGATAGATGCCTTGGTTCGAAGTATAGAGGTGCTCTCTTGGTGATCGCCCGTCTTCTACCTCGAAGATGAAGCCTCTGATCTTGGTTACTAAGCGTGCCACTGGACACTTCAAGCTGCCTCCTCTCACGACTACTCCGCTTCGACAGCCTAGATCCTAAACGACGACACGGAGCCAAACGTATTGGCCTTTTTCGCTAAACCCTACAATCTGGACTCGCCCACGCCCCAAGTGATTCAAGGCTGTCTCCACACTAACACACAGCTACGCATAGCATATCCCCGATGCCAGGTCCCCTACGACCCGGAGTTTCACCGTCAAAGAAGTCGAAGGCTACTTCCAATCTACGCATACTATACCACCTCGCGAGTCTTTGACTCCAGAGGTCCCCTACGACCCAATCTCGAGGACACTCCAAACGGTCTTCTACACTATCCTCCCTGCTACTGTGAGCCAGGCTTACCACGTGACGGACGCGAGCTGCTTACTTCTCACTGATTGGACACCGCGTACTATTTGTCCAGTATTTGGACCGACGACGCTGATTCGTATATATAGCCCGATGCATACATACTTGCATCTTATCTCTTTGCCGTGTCGTCAATCATACACTCTTCCACGTTACTGCTTGCCTGTTAGTGTATACCGTCAACGTGACGGTGCTTCCAGCTACACGACATTATATCATGGCTATGGTCATGCACACAGTTAACGATGACTGTGTCCGTACTTGGACGATCTCCACGCTTCCAACCCCAGATGCCTTGCATCCTCTATCACAATGAGAGCGATCAAAGGCGGTCTTATCACTCCATTTTTATACCAGCTTGTTAGGAGTGTTGATCCGCAGCTGACTGGAGAACACATTAATGTAGCAGACTTGAAAGTCTGTGCTCGGCTGCGAGGTGTCGGAGGCGATCTTCCTGTCCCAGAGCCTCCAGCAGCACGCGATGGTGGGTGATGGCTGTTGTAGACTGTTGGCGGAATTGGCCCCACGTCTTTCTTGAGCTTCACTCGTCATATTGCAAACCTCGCTGCTCAGGGATTTGGCGTCTGGGATGCGACGCCTGTCCTTTCAACGCGGGAGCCGGACGTTACGCTCAGCTTGATTCAAACAACGTTTGTGAACATGAAAGTTAACGGCTGCCACTCGCCCCCCGACCTTACATTCTCCATTCATGTCTGCTCCCCAAGGCAATTCCAGTTGCCTGAGTCTTTTCCGCCGCTCGTCTTCCTAATCTCACACGAAGGACGCCTTGACAACAGTGAAACACCTTGGCAATGTAGACGAAAGTTTCGGGAGCCGCATGTATGCGGCTCGTTGCCTTTCGTTCTCAATGCTATGAAGTCGCTCCAAGCTGCTGGAGTGAGAGCGCGTCAGATCAAGAGTAGATCAACCCATATGACTTTATAGGCTGCGGTGCGTACGGCACGAAGAAAGTAGCGGAATGCAGCTAAGATTCTACGGGGGTGGGAGATTTGTGATATCTAATACTGTATAAGGATTGATCGATGATCCATAGACCACTCGAGCCGGTGTCCTAAAGCTTGTGTAGAGCTTACTTCTTGTCTGGCATTAGAACAATAATAGCAACACTGATAAACTATGTACAGCGAATGAAATGATTCAAAATTTCCCAACGGTTAGATATCGATCAACCGCGAGCACGAAGACGCAGCTCTGTGCCGGGTCTGCGAGAGAAACCGTTTAACTGCTCAACCAATTAGACCCGACCAACAGCCCTATTGGAGTGCGGGGGCCCACTCCCAGCGACAGATAATGTAATGGCAGTGCAGCGTTGCATCGTGGAAGCGCGCTCATAATATTTCAACAGTTGATAATGAAATTACCCCTCATACGCGAAGCAGTGGTGGGAAGGAGACTGCAACATTCTCAAGATTTACAATTTGTCAACGAAGATTGCCTGGATGGTTCTACAAATCATGCTTAGATCAAGAGTTGACTTCTCCATTTAACACGGACTCGAGCTCAATTCACAAGAAATTCCTGCGCTGTCTCCGAGTCAGGGGGACGAATGATTACGAACAAAAGGTAAACCATACCTGCTCGAGCTGGGTGATTAAGGGGGTCTTGCGCCAACACTCAAGGTACTCAGAGTGGTGCCTACAACTTGTTCATTTCCTCCATCCAGTTCAGCATTCTTCGAGAAAGCAATTCTCCCTCCGGGATTGCTTTCAGATCTGCAAGCAGCAGGAACAAAAAGAAGTCTGCCCAGCTCAGTTTGCTTCCAAACACGTAGCCCTCGTCTGCCATTAGTTCTTCCATTTTACCAAGCAATATCCCAAGATACTCTACAGCTGGTTTGATTTGTTCGGGAATTGCAGAGTCTGTAAGTTTCACTGCGTCGGTAGCGGCCACACGGGGTTTCACGACCCCTTTCGACAACAGGGAAATCTGAAGCATGAAATCAGTATCATATGCTCCATGTGTCTGACTGAAATTTCAAGTTTGCCATGTGCTCCAGCGAGACTCGCAAACTCCCACATCTGTTCCTCGATGATGACCTTCCCATGACCCGGGGAAATATGCAAGTTGAGTTCTGGTGCAACCTTGTCAATGTAGCGCGCAATGGCCACGCTCTCGCGCAAATTCAGGTCGACCGTTTCGCCATCAATTTCGTGGATGATCAGGGTGGGCAGAAACCCGAATGAATGGTTGTCATACGCTGTGTCCGAGTGTGAAACACATCTAACTTGAGTGAAGAGTATCTATCCCCTTGTGAGTCAATCTGGGAGTGACAGATCGGGTGAATGTGCTTAATAGCGTCCCAATGATAGTGTAGAGAGGTGGGGTCATGGTTGGTGTTAGAGTGTTCGATGGCACTACTCAGCTGACTTTAATCACTCCAGTCAATAACGAATAGATGTTCACTGGCAGCAAGCACTGGCAGAAGCTCGATTCGGAGTCCCGACGTGACAGGAGGTCCGATGGTGGTGAGAACCTGGAGCCTAAAATACGTATTAACGACTTGGGAGACAAACGATTCGACCAACCGAGTTGATGACAATCGTGGAATATTAATATTGTGCCAGCGACGAAGGATGTCACTGGCACACGTGTATCACATCCAATGCGCTCCATCTCGGTGATGCGAGGGGATGACATAGGCATATGGTGTTGCGGTGGCCTCTCGCTGGGTTTTAATCTCCGATTAGCTTTTTATCCTCCTTTCTAAAGGCATCACACAGCATCTTTAACTCGGAAACGCAAACCAAATTCTGGGTATTGAGTGGGAAGCAGTAATACAACGAAAAAAGAAAGCACAGCGCCTAGTATGTTACAGGTTACAACTATCTAAATTTCAAACATTGTTCAAACACTACATTATTTTTGCGACTCCGCATTAGGAAGGTGTCGTAGTTCGAACTTCGCTGTGGAGATGGGTCAATTGGAGGAACTTGACCGGGAGTCACCAGCTCACTTTTATGCGGCAATGATTTCGGAGTCACTGAGTTTGTCATATGGACACGGCGCCGGAACATTTTCATCCAGCAAGAAGTACTGCTTGGACTCCCGCGATCCTTCCTCGCCGTAGTTCTTCAGCTCAGGGCTGACAGGGATTGGATCGTACTTGGCGAGGAGGGCACGAACCTTTGCAAGCGCACCCGCGCGCTTTGCGTCAGTGCTGAAGAGAATGTCAAAAATCCACTTTGGCTGGAAGACCATGGTCAGGCCCGGCGCATAACGCGTACGCCTGACCTGGTGAGCAGGGGTTTGGATGACAGTAAAGAATTGTTCTCCGCCAAAGCAGAAGCACCATCTGTCTGTGTCAATGTCGCGGGGTATAGTTGAAGGCCAGGGCTTCTCATCAAGCTTAGCAAGACCGTTGAGGAGTTCCCAGAATAGAGTGTTGTATTCCTCTACTGTTCGTGAGTTGTTGTCATTTTGCTTGGCAAGAAGAACGAGGGAGGTGTTCGGGCCAAGCTGGCGAGCTTGAGGGAGGTATGTGGAAAGTCCCTTGGCAAGAGTACGGATATGACGTGGGTCTGACAGATCATCCGAGTCGATGAACAAATAGAGCTGTTCATCTGATTTAAAGCCCTTTGTGGCATAGACGCAGGGGAATATTAGTTCTTCATCGAGGAGAACTGCCTTATAGTCTTCGTAGGCATTACGCTGCCACGTTCCTTGCGGAAATGCTGCGGTGACTTGCGCTCTGAAATGAATAAAATATCAGACTACGGCCTCAAAGGGGCGCCAGCATCCGTACCTTGTCAAAAGATTACCCTGTTGGTCGTCTTGTTCGCCACTAAATACAGCTCGAATGAAGCCCTAACCGTCGATAGTCAGTTCATCCATAACCGGTGACAAAGATGTCTGATACGGACAATGAGGGAGGATAATCTATCACGGAGCGTCTTCTGTACACTTCGAGATTTGACCAAGGCAACATTGGCAAGAAGTGCAATCATAACGCCTCCAATGAACGATACAGCTAAAGTGTAGATGTTGAACATGATTGAAATTGGAGTGCTGAAAGCTGAAGTGTTGAGGACTATCTGATAATGTTGGTGGAGTTTTTATAGGTCTCAAAATCCAACTCTGACGCGTACGAGACCAAAAAAACTGTGTGACCAACTGATGCTGTCCAACTGAGAAACATCATCACAAATCAAGGTCAAATCATTGCCTTGTGAAACAGGTTGCGGGGGTGGCTAGGCCTCGGGTGCCGTCACCCAAACAATTCACTGGGCGTACCTCCCATACAAAGAGACCTAAAATGTTAGAAAATCATCAATGATGCCGGATTAGTGAGAATGTCGACGCAGTAGTAGTTACACCTTCATTTGGGAGATCTTGCTGGGTACCAGCTCTGTAACGTACTAGTAAGGTTTCGTCTGATTAGCCATGCTTAAGACCTGTGGGAAAGATCATCGTGTACATGTAGGTCGAGCATGTTCTACAATTTGTGAACAGCTGGCGTCTGAGATTGTGAGTTACCTACTTTGTTCCAGTAGTCACGGTTCGTATATGATTTCGCCATTTGGAGGTCGAGCCGAGAGGAACTGCTGATCGCATGCGCCACGCCGGTAGCAACCTAAAACAAGACAGACCACACCGTAAAAGGCATATCATCGAGATCCCCCGGAACAAGCTAACACTGATCACAACCACACACTAGAAACATGCCTAATTCCCTGAGAACATCAGCCCTTCGTGAAGCGGATTCAACGATTCGAAAAGAATGCACGTTGACTCACCTGATGCAGTGGACAGACAAGAATTTTCGGTCCGCTCATGAGTCGATCCGAGGAGAACAAATTGATGTTATCGAACGATGCCTTCAAGTTGGCGTAGGTTAACGATCGTCGACTGACGTAACTAGCGCCAGCGCATTGTTCATTCCGGACCTTTAGTGTTTTTGCCATCACCACCACCCTGATCGTCGAACATTGCAAAATGGTTGCCTGCAATAGTCCCATGTGCGGAAATATTAATGACGACTTCGCAGCAATTTTGGAACATCAGTTTGCCTCGGTTTGTCGACGAAGATCAGGCTGTGCCGCCACATCCGTGGCAGCGCCCGCTACCTCGAGTCCAAATTCACTATTGCAGGTGTTGCTCCTTCCAGAAGGGCACCATGTGACAAAGTGCAAGCCTGATTTTCGATGCAATTAGGATTTTGCATGGGGATATTGGATTTGGGAGAGGCTTGAGCTTGAGAACTGGAAACCCCAGGGATGTTGTTGACGGGGTAATCACACTTTTAGAGGTTTAGCGCTTGCCAAGTTGAAGCTTGAGCTTGAGAACCAGGTGTTGTCTCCATTAGGCGTGTGAATTCGTGGACCACTAAATCACAAATTAACGTTATTAGGGACGTTCAAAGCTGTGTTCCCGAGGCGTTTTCGAGGCTGTTTTCAATTCTGTTTTCAATTTTCGGCAGCAACGGCGGGGGCATCGGACTCCGAAACTCGGTATGAACCGACCCGCTAAAAAAAAAACCTTGTTACCACCTTCCTAAATGGTAAGCCTTGTCACACACCTAAACCGTGTCACACAATCCCCTAAACCTCATTTTCCAACTTTTCTAACATTCCCGGTTCTCTAATTGGTCTCACTTTGCCTTACAGAAGCACAGGCCGTGAGGATTAGCCAGCCAAAGGATTTTTTTCAGATGTGAGCCCCGAAAAAGTCCGATGAATACCAAACTAGCTAAGGACAAAGACCACGAGTGACGAGACCAGTAAGTAAAGCTTGAATCAACTGCACATATGTGAATACGTATTACATGGGAAAGAAGGGGGCAAGATATATGGGAGAGTGATAAAAAATTAATACTAATATGACAATGGACAAGTGAGACGAGACACTTAGTGCGACATTGATACGGTTTACATGTGTGACAAGGCTTACCATTTAGGAAGACAGTGACAAGGTTTAGTGTTCTTTAGCGGCTCGGTTCATACCGAATTTCGAAGTCCGATGCACCCGCCGTCGCTGCCGAAAATTGAAAACAGAATTGAAAACAGCCTCGAAAACGCCTCGAAAACGCAGCTTTGAACGTCCCTATTGTTCTGCAATCAAAAGCAGTTAACATACACTGCTGAAAATGTTACCGTGGTCTGACTAATGGTGATGATGTTGGGTGACATATGAGTCGATGCATGGAAATCCTACGGTGAGCCTATTGGTGGACTGCAAAAAGGAATCCATGATGGACCGTTAGCGTCGGGCATGGAAAACCAAGAAGGGATGCAATAGACTTTTCATGGGCAGGTACAAAGTTTTGCAATGGCGTTCTGATGACAGGCAACATATTTCACGAAAAAAAATTAGCTGTCATTCTCTGGTACTAAGATACAAGCCACTAGGGAAATATAAATACAGAAGAGCATTAAATAAAAGCAGTAGTCAAGTGAGAACGACGAGCGAGAATGATGGTGATCAGTCCAATGCGTTGAAAAATGAGAAGAGTCCAATGATAATGTGTGAGCGAGTGTCCAATGATTGTATGTGAAATGGTGGTTATGGATGAGGAAGAGAGGGAAAATCAGCAGCACACTGAACGATCAAACATTGATACTGGCATGTTGTTAAGGTCGTAGTCAGCGGTCATTAGTGCACGGGAGTTCGTCGAAGATCCCAGGATGTTGTCACCTCAGGGGGCGATGGTGTTAGGCTTGCCAAATCGTGCGTGATCCTTGGTGATTAATCCTCCAAGATAACTAAGAAAGATGCCAGTAAGACAATCAACTCATAAACTATGAATAAAGCTTACCGCTGCTAGCCATCCTTGTCTTGCGCACAATGATCTCTTTGAATACGAAGGTGGGTCTCGAACTACTTCCAAAACTTGGGATCTGCTGTGTCAACTTTGGCCTTCTTTCTGCCGCAGCGTGATGTAGGAGCTGGTGTTGTGCCTTTGTCATTCTCGTCATCGTGATTTCCATCCAAGTCAAGCAGCTCGAGATTGTGCATGGGAAAGTTACACTGTAAATGGAGAAAAATGTACCACACTTGAAAACTGAGCCACTTGAAAACTTACCATTTGTACCACTTGTGACAGCAGCATGCGGGTCCGTCCTGCACTGATACGAGGATCTGACAAGCCACGCGCAACTAAATAGCAAATAAAAATGACGGAAATAGCCTTACAAATTTCCTAGCATTGTTGCGGACATTGTTGCATGCATTGGAATCGCACGAACAATAGCTGCTTTATGGGTCTTGGCTTTGAGTTGTTCGGTAATCTGCTGATAAGTTCATTTGGATGGAACTTCGAGAATTGAAGGAGTGTGGAAGCGTTGGAAGTGTGGTAGAAGCGTGAGAATTGCAAATGGGTGATGATTATTTCGCTAAGTTCAAACTTGAAACTGTGGCACCGCACACATTCATCAAAATCGAAAAATTGTACCGCAGTATATCAATGAAACAAAAATCCTAAATGACAAAGGTCCCTAATGTATGTCTGCTGCTAGTTCAGATTCGCAAACAATATTGACAAGCAGATCAGTATCAGGGCAGCTTCTCTAAGTTTCAAAATGAATTTTGCTTCTCGCATCTTTACCATGCTCAGAATCAGATCCTCTGTGTGATCATCACAATGTCTCACTGCCTGTGTGACCGCGTGCCCTTTTGAGAAACACTGGTCGCATTGAAGAGAAGTTGCAGTGATTGGCTACACAATTGTGTTGTACGTTGACACTACAGTCAGTTTTCTAAGTTACGTTCAGCGGTAGCCCAGAAGCGATAAAAATAGCATCCAGAAGGGGATCTGTCTCAAGGTGAGGTTCGTTGAGAGTAGCAGTTTGAGCAACACGGAGTTTGTCGGCGTAGTGAGTCGTTTCCGTCCTGTGCTTTTGAGTATTTTCATCGCGTATAGCGTGGTGGATGTCTTGCTTGAAACAGCCAGTTGGACAGCGTAAACACGTCCAGAGATTCCCTTGCCTTAGGAAGTCTGCATCAAGTATAATGAGAACTGATGTGTATATGTTGATAATGAAAAAGAAGAAAAAACATGCATTCTGGATAGGCTAAATACACCATCGATGACTTATCAAGCGTGGGTAGTTGGTAGGGTGAGACTGTAGGATGTGCAAAAGATGATAAACATGGTCAAATCATGGGCCAGTGCGTAGCTAGTCAGCCGTTTCCCTTTTACAGGTAGACTATCGGTAAACTATAGGTCATCTTTGGGTTTGGGCCGTCGAGAACTTACGGTAGACCCAGACCGTGGGTTGCATATGGTAACATTTCTGGCAGTGTAGCCTCAAGCCTCACGCACACGCTCAGGCTGGAAAGGTCACACTTGCGCCAGAATTCTACTGGGTGCCTTAGAAAATTACGGTGGCCACTTGACTCCTTCCTTTTGCTGTTGAAAACAGAAAGATCGAGTTAGCATCCAGTGTACTCGCCATCACAAAAATTGCTGAAGTCAGCTATTGCCCGATATGGAATATAGCGCGCCACAACACATGACCAGCGGCACATGTGACGCGATATTGGAATGTTCACAAGTATCCAAGATGACGCACACCTTCTCACCACACTACCACATTGATAATGAGCAGATAGTCCTTGTATCTGCATGATACATCTGCTGTAAGCTAGACACGAGGTAAGTCTCAGCGAACGTGAAAGCAACGCTAAATTTGATATCTACCTAGACACAAGGTAAGTCTAGGTAACGAATCAGCAAGACTAAATACAAGTAACAACGAGAGCAGGCATACCTCAGCAAACGTGAAAGCAACGCTGAGGTGATCTGCATACAAGAGAGGGTTTAAGTATTAGGCGTCAAGAAGTCCGAGGCGGAAAGAAGCGATATCAGCTATAGCAACAACGGTGAGGACTGCCCAGAGTGTCGAAGGTGCCAAGAGGTAATAAGAGTCAAAAAGGAAAGGGAAACTCGAAAGGCTACCCGGAGGCTAATCCCCCGGGTTTCGTATCGTGTGGATGCGTACTTCTCTTCTTATTCCCAACACACCCCCTCACCGAGACACCAAATTCAGGCCCGGCAGATGCTTTTCGAAGAGGGGACGTGGAAGGGCCTTCGTAAAAATGTCTGCGGTGTTCTTGTGGGAGGGAAGCCACTTGAGCAGGAACGTTCCTCTCTCGATGTGCTCCCTTATGAAATGATAGCGTACGTCGATGTGTTTGGAATGGATGTGGTTGCGAGCCTCGGTTGACAACGAGATGGCGCCAGTGTTATCCATGTAGATGAGGATGGGAAAGGGGAGGTGAATGTGGAGAGCGATGATGAGTGATTTAATCCAAAGGCCTTCTTGGATGACGTGAGTTACCACCATGTACTCAGCTTCGGTGGACGAGAGAGCGTGGGTCGCTTGCTTCTTTGAAACATGAGCAATGATTCCCCCGGCGTAAAACCACACATAGCCCGAGATTGACAAACGATCAATGGGAGACCCTGCCCAGTCAGCGTCGCAATATGCGTGTAGGCCATCATTCACATCGGCACCCCCGTAGTGCAAGCGCAAGTTGATAGTGCCGGAGAGGTAGCGAAGTAGTCGTTTGGCTGCTGCGTAGTGAGCTGGAAGAGGTTTAGTGCTGTGTTGAGTGAGTGAGTTTACTGTGAATGAGATGTCTGGGCGAGTACAAATGGCGAGATAGAGCAGTTCACCGACAAGCTTGCGGAAGAGAGTCTGGAGATTAGGCATGGTGTCATATGAGTCGGTGGGCTTTCCGAAGGGATGATGTGAGTCGAGCGGGAGACGGACAGGATTACAGTCAAGGAGGTCATATTCCTCAAGCAGATAGGTGATGTACTCTCCTTGGTGCATCCAGAGTTCGCGGCCATTGTGATTGTGTTCGAATTGAATGCCGATGAACTTGGTGATGGGTCCCATGTCTTTGATGCCGAATCGCTGGTGGATCTTCTGCTTGACCCAAACCAAGAATGCAGGCGTGTTAGATGTTCCCAGTCCGTCGTCGACATGGAAGCCGATGATGCAGACTATGCGACTGCCAGAAGCACTGCTGTCGAAGAGAAACACTGCATAGTCGACAGCGCAGCGAGTGAAACCTAACTCTTCCATGATCTCCCGCACCTGCTCGTACCATTCCATTGCGGACTGCTTCAGTCCGTAGATGGTGCGAAGCATCCGCCAAACCTGTATCTTCCAGTCCCCTTCCTCAAATCCCTTGGGCTGACACATATAGATCTCCTCCTTGAGTACTCCCCAAAGGAAGGCACGTGTGGCGTCGAACGAATGGAGCTCCCAATCATTTTTGCAGGCCAGTGCAGCTATGAGGCGTAGTGAGGCTGTCTTTAGTACAGGCGCAAAGGTTGCACCGTAGTCTACTCCGGGTATTTGTGAGAATCCTTGAGCAATGAGACGTGCCTTATAGACGGGACCACCCTTATTGTCCTCTTTGAACTCCAGAACCCAGCGATTGCCAATGGCCTTGCGTCCAGGAGGAAGAGAAGAGAGTTGGTAGACGCGCATTTCGTCCATGATGCGAAGTTCTTTCTTCATGGCGGTGAGCCATTCGTCGCGGTTGGTACGTAACATTGCTTCCTCATATGTGGCTGGGGGAATGTTCATGTTGTATCCAGGACTGCGGTCGGTACGTAACATTGCTTCCTCATATGTGGCTGGGGGAATGTTCATGTTGTATCCAGGACTGCTGGGATTGCGCTTGCGGTCGCTGCGAATGGAGATGTGTGCATGCTCCTCGATCATGACGTTGATGTAGACTTCGGGGACGTCGGTGTTCGGCTCTATATTTTCCAGATTCTCCTCCTCATCCTCCTCTGTCTCTCTATCCTCTGTCACCCCCTCACTCGATACAGCAGGCCCGGCAGCTCGTGATGCTCTTGAATCATGCAGCTGTCGTAAGCGTTCCTTGGTGGCCATAAGTTCTTCGGTGTAGGCTTGCCCGGCTCTTGTGAGTACCTTGACTCTACCCGAACAATGGGGTGGCGCAGCAGGAGCGATGGTGTTTGGGGCCTGTGAAGGAAGAGTGATCTGAGGAATAGAAGAGGTCAGCAGGTGAGGAACGACCGGCTCGGCAAAGTCGTCATCGGAGTCAGAGTCGGCGGATGGACTGATGCTGGGAAGGCGCTTGTCAAATATGACATCTCAAGCGACGAAGAAGGTGCCATCAGCGTCACACAGCCGGTAACCTTTAGTGCCTTCTGGATACCCAAGAAAGACTGCAGGGCGTGAACGAGGACCGAGTTTCGACTGCAACTCAGTTGGAATTCGTGCGAAGCATCGCGAGCCAAACACACAGATATGGGAAAGGTTTGGCTTACGGCCATTAACCATTTCATATGGCGTGATATCAGGTGGCAGGGCACGGGAGGCACTGCGGTTCCATAGATAGCATGCCGTCAGCGTCGCTTCGCCCCAGAGATTTGCAGGAAGTCCTGCAGCTTCCAACATAGCAAACAGCCGTCCTTCGAGAGTGCGAATGGCACGTTCCGCCTTGCCATTTTGTTGGTGAGCATAAGGCGCGGAAAGCTGGCATTCGATGCCGGCGAGGTCAAGTGCCTTGTTGAAGGCGTTGCTCAGGAATTCTCCGCCGTTGTCAGAGCGAAACACTTTAACCGTGCGCCCAGAATGATTCTCCCATCGTGCCTTTATGATGTTCCAGGCATCAAGGGCTTGGTCTTTGGTCGCAAGAAGCTGGACATTCAGTAGATTTGTATGGTCGTCTAGAAACACCACGAAATGATGCTTGCCGTGAGGTGTGATGACGGGGAAAGGACCACACAGGTCTGAATGAATGAGATCCAGCATGTGACTGGCACGAGGTTCCTGCGAAGGAGGATAAGGCTTGCGTGGGTGTTTCGCCATGATGCACGGTTCGCAGCGTTGAAGAGGCGCTGAAGATTCGATTTTGACTCCAGTGGCAATGTTCTCCAGGCGCTTAATGGCGTCCCCACCTGGGTGGCCCATTCGGGCATGCCACAGGTCCAACGACAGAGGTAGGCGAACGAATGCAGAGATTTCGTGGGGAATCTGATGAGCATGGACTTGTGACGTGGCATTGGGGCGGATGAACTTCAGATCGACGAAGAACAAGTTTCCAGTCATAGGGATCTCTCCTAAGACTTCATCGTGGTATTTGAGCTGACAACGCGCAGGTGAGTGTTCAAAGTTGCACGACCACTTTCTCTTTAGCATGTGTCCAACGGACAAGAGATTGATCATGGCGTTAGGTGCATGCAAACATTCAGTGAATGTGATTCTGAACGTCCGCCCCCCAAGGGTCAGGTCTGCGACGCAGTTTCCACGTCCAGAGGTTGCCAGCCGCCCGTGATTAGCAGTTTTGACCGTTACCCGAGAGCTTTCTGAGTAAGTCCAAAAATAGCTGCGATCGGTGATGAGGTTGGAGGTCGTACCCGAGTCTAGGATGGTAGAGAGTGACTGTTGCACAATGCAGGCGATGTCGTCAAAACTGGGGAGGGATTCGAAGTCGGGTGTGAGTTCCTCTATCATGGCACAGGACAGGTTACGAAATTCGTCAGCAATGGCGCTTGTGGCATCTGGAGTAGGAGGTGCAGGCGAACTGGAAGAGGAAGCCTCATTGCTGCTTGTAGCCGCAGCTATGTCCTTTTTCGGCTTCCGATCACGATTCCTGCTCAAGTTACCTCCCTGTCCTTCCATGCCCCCACCGGGCTGAAAGCAATGCTCCCAGTCATGCGTAAGTGAGCGTGGTTGCCCGGTGCAAAGAGGGTTGTCACAGCTCACCCCCTTGGGGTTGGCTTTGTGAATCCGGACACCTGTCTTGGGATTCGTTTTCGTGTCTGAGGATGTCCTCGACGAAGTGGCATTAGCGTACTCCGAACCGGGGCCATTTAACTTTAGCTCTCCTTGTAGTCGATTGGCTTCTTCAGAGAGGGATTTCACAACTGCGGCGAAGGTCATCCTCGAGCTAGCAGTGGTGGACGGTGCCGTGGTTGATGAGGTCGTGACAGATGTACTGTAGAGATTCATCGTCATACGCTTAAAGATCAGCCACTCGGGGGTTGCGGGAAGGCCGTGAAGTAACAGGAATACTAATTCATCCTCCGTGACCACCACGTTCATCTCTGCAAAACGATGCCTTGTGTTTACGAATGCACTAATATAGCGAGATGTGTCCTCAGGGTCTTTGAGCTTCTCAGCGAAGAGCTGTGCGTGAAGTTCGAACTGGGATGTGACGTCGAGTCACCCAAAGTGAGTCGCAAGGTTATCCCACTGCTCCCGCGCAGTCCAGGACTCGTTGAGGAGTCCCTGCACTACTGCGGACAGCTTTCTGCAGATTATACCTTTCGCCTGGGCGTCCTCCTTTATCCAGTCGACCATACTTTGTTTCTCTGCGGCAGTGGGAGATCCAGCAGTTGCCGGCGACGGCATAACTGAGGCGTATTCGGCGAAGTTGCTTGGATCGGTGCCAGAACTGCAATGGTTCCATAATCCGTCTCCCTGAAGAGCAAGAGTAACTGCACGACGCCAAGAAGGATATTCATCTGCGCCAGTTAGTTCGATTATGTAGTCGTACTTCCCCATGATGATGAGGTGTTGAGTGACGAGAGAGACGTTGTATTGATTCGCGAGGAAAGAGTGTAAGCTTGCTGATTTTGAGCTCGTTAGAGCTCAGGGCTCATAACCTGCTGTAAGCTAGACACGAGGTAAGTCTCAGCGAACGTGAAAGCAACGCTAAATTTGATATCTACCTAGACACAAGGTAAGTCTAGGTAACGAGTCAGCAAGACTAAATACAAGTAACAACGAGAGCAGGCATACCTCAGCGAATGTGAAAGCAACGCTGAGGTGATCTGCATACAAGAGAGGGTTTAAGTATTAGGCGTCAAGAAGTCCGAGGCGGAAAGAAGCGATATCAGCTATAGCAACAACGGTGAGGACTGCCCAGAGTGTCGAAGGTGCCAAGAGGTAATAAGAGTCAAAAAGGAAAGGGAAACTCGAAAGGCTACCTGGAGGCTAATCCCCCGGGTTTCGTATCGTGTGGACGCGTACTTCTCTTCTTATTCCCAACAACATCCCCGACACTGCAATGCATTGACAGGTCCCAAAGATACACTTGTGGGATTGAAGTTTTGATTTGATTGGTTTTGATTTGAGTCATGTCATGGTTGTGCTAAAGCTCAACATCATGATACCGGCAATGCTCGCTGCGAGTCATGTCTGGGCATTGGTGGAACGCACTCGATACTCGTTTGAGTCGATGGACACCAAACTTTATTGATATCTGTCCATCTCCATCGGCTGGTGTTCGTCGATCAAATATTATCAATATAAATTTAAATACAATGTAATCAATCAAAGTATGCCATACCCTTCCTCTGCGAGCACGTTGTCGTCAAGCTCCTCGCCCTCGTCAGCTACAATTTGATCCTCGTCACCTTCACCATCATTTGTATCGGCATCATCATTTTCATCCACCAGATCTTCCCATTCTCCTGAGTCTGAATCTGAAGTATGATCTCCCATATGACCATCTGCTTCGTCGACGTCTCTGTCTTCTTTGTCGGTGTCTCCGTCTTCTTCATCAGCATCTCTGTCTTCTTCATCAATGTCTCCGTCTTCGGCTCCGTGTCCCTCACGCTGGAGATCATCGTTCCAGTCTCGTGTAGCCTTGTGGCCAATTCCACCGCCACGGAACCTCATGAACATATCGCGATCAACGAACCTACACATAGTTTAGTGATTTAAATGAAATGAAATGAATAGTACGCACATGTTTAAGTAGAAGAAACGGCAAGTGGACTCAGAATCTTGAGGATCGATACAATACGCAAAACCAGGAATCAAGTGCACCCCGTGAATGACATTGTCTGGGTCCAAGAATCCATATGCATCAGGGCTGTGTTTATCAAAAAACTCGAGTCGCTGTAGACACTTTGCAACCCAACCTGCATGTGAAGCATCCCGTCTGAACCACTGAACAAATAAAAACTCCATGCGTTTTGTGGACCAGTGCAGCACAGTCTTGTCCTGACAGTACTCCACTTTGACATGAAAAATCCCAATCATGCGAGCATACCAGTACGGGTGAGTTTGTTCATCTTCGTGAGACAGAACCATGACATCAGCACGAGTATGGGGATTGATGGTATCTTGTTCTCGTCGCAGATTGTAGGTTGTGTAGTTAACATGCAGAATACTATACTTGAATAGTTTGTTGTCAGTAATGAGGACAGAATTACGATCCACGTCAGAGAAATCATGTTCGTCTCCATCATATGCGAGACCATGCAGTCGAGCAAGCAGATGGTCTTTAAGTCATGGGATGAAGTTCTAAACAATCACAATGAGACTTCAGTTGAATATACTGTCAGAAAAATACCTACCTCGATAGCAGGATCATCTCCATGCTCACTTAACCATGCTGTGAGGTCATAACTTGCCTGGGCATACTTAGCAATGGAATAGTGATCCGAGGGAGACATTCGGACACGACATGGTCTCGGGTTCTCTCGCTGTGCTGCGCGTGTGGCAATGACCTTCTGAACAAGCCGTTCTATTCCCTCCTGAGAAGTCATGCTGGTAAGTGTTTGATCCTTCTTCTTTGGTGTGCGTGGGTACTGGTGTTTCACACAACAGTGCTCTAGTTCTCCCTGTGGACCATGGTAGATTAAATAGTATTCTATAGTAATAGTGGAATAATAGTGCACTTACTGGCTGCGTTGTGTAGCTATCTGTAGTACCCATTTGTCGGATTGTATTTGGGTAGTCAGCGAGTGCGTGGTATTTGTACGTGTAGAGATTCAATGTCTTCACTTTAAGGTTTGACGTAGACTTGCCTTTCTGCAACTGGTTCCCAGACTGGGCTTGCTTTGAGGCTAATGCCGCCTCACGGCGTCCACAGGCAGCGTACTCGTGAGGAAGTTCTGTGGTATGATAATGTGCACAAGTAGTGCGTTGAAACTTGCGGACTGATTGACTGAGGACAACGGTTGCCGAGTCAAAAAATGTAAGAGTGTCATCAGTATGCATGCGAAGTTTCACATAGGCGTGCCACGTAGCAAGGTCGAAGAGGAGGTCAAGAACAATTTTGTCGTGATTGGGAGGGAGGAGTCCTTCAAATACTGGAATAGCGCACTGGAAATTGATGGCGCATCAATCACAACGTCAAACTCTGATAGAATCAATCTTACCTGCAACAGATCTTCAAAATCGCGTGCCGCAAGACGCTTCATCGCCGATGCATTCGTGTGGAAATGTCTGATTGTTCCTCTGCCGAAAGTAGGAACCTGACGGTACCTGTAATACATATGTAGCTGTTCATGTTAGTTACCACTGTGAAAAGGACTCATACCTCAGATTGAGTTCTTGAACTGCCACACCGCCCGCAGCAGCAAGAATGCGCATCAGGTGTGTGAAGATTTATTTCCACACACCCAGCTCAAACTCATGAAGGAGGTCAATGACAAACATCAAGAAGAAATTGAATATATATTCAAGGAAGCATGTAGAGAACACATTCTATGATATGATTGATCAGATATGCATATATGATACTAATATAGATAGATTACTTACACAAGTAGGGACCAGTGACTCATCTTGCAAAAGGTTCTTGATGCGCTTGCCAGTGATGCCAATACCATGCTTAAAAATAAGTCGTCAGGCTTTTTCCACTTTATGATGATGCTCGTTGTCATCGACCCGCTGAGTTGCCTCACAACGCTCCATATCAGGCTGTCCCCATCTTCGGAACATCTGCTTTCTTGACAAGGCAGTGCGGACATGGACACTCGCCAAGGAACTTGATGCAAGCCAGCAAAATTCTGTAATAATAGACCAAACGTGAGATGTGAAGGTTTAATGCAATGTGATAAACTTACTTTTCGGGATAGTCTGCAGAGTAAGTAAAGAAGCGGGGGAAAACACATCATGTGATGCCGTCCCCACATTGAATGACAATGCCATTCTTATAGGCGTCCATAAACTTTTCATCGAGCAGAAGCGCCCAGATAGCTTGCATGAGCTCCCGCTTACAGTGAGTATAGGCATCACTTGATGATGCCTCGCTGAAAAAATGGCTGTAGCGTTCTTGGAAGTCATCAGGAAGCTTAATACATCAAAATGAGTAATTTAAAACCATAATTGCACAAAAAGGGACTTACACTGGGAATATAAGCAACATGATGGCATGCGCATGCTGTCGGCTTGCCTCATGTGTACTTGGACTGGTTTCCAAAAAAGAGATAGAAGGGCCAGAGAGACGCATTCCCGAAACTGGCAAGATGTGTTGCATCTGACCACATCATCAGTGAGGCCACAACTCACTCGAGATTATCGTCCGGATCTCGGGGAAGTGCATTAATTTCCTTGTAGGCTTCCAGAAAGGCGGGTGAGGAATACGCCTTGCTATAGACCTTCACAGTGTGACCTTCAGAGATCTCCCATTGCTGATGGAAAGGCGTTAAATGAAAGGTGGATATGATGCTGTCCTCAAAGACCAACGTGATGATGTCAGTGAGGGAGTGGTGATAAATGCCTGAGATCTCCATTTCTGGAGCTGCTTCTTCTGATGCAAACTTCACCTTTTCTTTCGGCAAGCGAATGTTGACAGAAGAGCAGCGCCAACCATTCTCCACGCGAAACGGATTAGATCTATCCTTAAGATAGTCTTGGACAAGTCTCTTCTCACGTACATCATCGTAGACTCGCACATCTTCTCTCCTGTACTCATTGTCATCGAGAAAATCCCTTGCAAGGCGTTTCATTTCGGTGTTTGACTTGGAGTTTGATCCAGAGTACTGCCAGCAAAAGAGAAGGCCTGCTGTTGGGCTACTGAATGCAGGAGAAAAGCTCTTCGGGCCTGATATCTGGGGAGGGAAGTCCAGGAACAAGCTGTGATCTATCCAAATGAGGATTGCCCTGGGTATCAAAGGTTGGGGCATCAGCGATTGCGTCAAGGCCTTCATTGACACTTGGAATCAGAGTGGGGCATTGTGCATAGACGCAGAAAAGGCCAAATGCATCAGGTGCTGTCTGGTGAGGGACAAGCACCTGCAGGGTCTTGAATATCAGCAGGAGGGGATCCTCAGTTCTTCTCCAGGTGAGTTGGGTACAGGCATATGTGCCTAAGTGGGTTGCCAGTCCCCAGGACATAATCCGCATACCGCGCTGGCATCCGGATTTGTCGACCAGAGCTGAGCAGAGACAGTAGCAGATGCCTCTGCAATAGGTGCATCTGGAACAGTACTGGAAGCGCTTGCAGAAGGTCCTGGAACATTATTTTCAACCTAGTGATAGCGTCAGTGAGCAATTAGACTTGAAAATGTTGTACTCTTACCTCATCAATGTCACTGGTCATACCATCCATTTCATCGTTGACATCCATCTGCCCCGAGTCATCAGCAAGAGATTGGTTGTGAACAGGGGGAGTCTTTTCCCTGCTGTGTCGGTGACTGAGACCCTCCTGATCCTGATCCCGTTTCCGCTTGCACTTCTTGCGTTTTTCAAGGCTGGCGCTGACTTTTGTAGATATCAGTATTTAGAGATTTGCTAGCGGGGCACTGAGCTTCATGACTGCTCAAGCATTTCTGAGTTGTGAAAGAATGTAAACAACCCAAACAGCGAAGGTCGTCCATACAAAACGAACTCAAAGGACAGAGGATGGGACCAGGTGGGTAGCGCTTGAGGTTGATTCAAACATGGACAGAGTGGTAGAATATTTATATTGGACTGCGTAGATATAACTTCTGCAGGGATCAGCAAGAGATAACCATAAACCCATCAATGGCTTTTTCAGGTTTCAAACCTCCAGTGGAGTTGATTGAGGGAACACGCTCGAATCGTAACATATAGCTTAGCAGCAGGCACCACGTCCATGAGTGATTGCTGAAATGAAAATGAGAAGGCGCAAAATATATAAGGGAATAAAACTCACCTTGCAACTCAGGTGCAAGCATGGTCAAGGAAAACCAAACAGAAGACAGGTCTTTGACTTGTGCAGTGATATCGTTGTCCGATGCAACCCTCTTGTATTCTCCACCATGCTGCTGCGCTAGCAAAAATGCACTAAATGGCTGTTCAAGGCGAGCGATCAATCGAGTGTCGTCTGCAAAGTCAGGCAGCTGGAGGAGACGACAATCCCATGGATGAACAAGTAAGAATGTTTGTTGAGCGGGCCTGAGCTGCGAGAATTGCTTCAGTGGTGACCTCCAGGTCATCAAGCGCCACTGCCTTGAATCAATACATGAAATCAGTGTCTTGGGAAGGACCACACTGAATATGAGGGACGCCCCATCAAGTCTACTCAGCCTGCTCAGCCCAAAGTTTGATGATTGACCCCCGCTGCTAGAATCTAGCCTGAAGGCTGGTAGCAAGTTGGGTGAGAGATGATGATTGACGACAATGGCCAGGGAGCGCTGCATGTTGATCAATCACGTGCCACTTGCATGTGAAAATTACTAAGTATCAAGCCTAATAGGCTAATACAATATCAAGCCTAATACAACCTTTATCTTTAATCTCATACCCTCACAATCGTCCTCATGGCGCATAAAAAGTGTCCCAGATCCACCTCAATTTCCTCTCAATCTTCAACATCATCCAGTCATGAAAGTAGCTCATCAAGTTCTTCCAAAGATTCTCGTACTCCTCCACCAAAAAAGCAAGGCAAGCCTAAGCATGTTCGCTCAAGCACCGACAAGGACATTTCAAAATCAAAGTAAGTCTGATCCTATCTATCAGAACCAAGTCTAGAACAGTCATTATCAATAGGAAGGCCAAGAAGGCCAAAACAACCCAGGATGATCCCCATGAGGAGTACCTCACAGCTGCGCGTGCCATTGCGTGTTGCAGTCAACTTGTTTTGCAAAGTCGATAAGCTCATCAAGATTGGTTGTCTAATTCAGCAAGAGGAAGCCACGGAGAATGGGAGCTTGATGAATCTGAGGCTGATAGGGAGAGTCGCAAGAAGAGACTCTCTGCTCTGTGAGTCGCATCCCAATCTAACATTTTTTACACTCAGAGCTAAGTTCATATTTAGTTCATCAAACACTCGCGATCGATACACGCAGGAACTATCAGCAGTTGCTCCAATTAGCTCCTGGGATTCGATCTCTCATCAATGACCGCACCAAAGCCAAGGAACTGGCCAAGGTCGCTCAAAAGGTGAGTATATGCTGCATATATGCGCATATATTTGGCACTAATGCACGAATAGATGAATACAGTCCTTAGCGCAACACGTTCAGATGATGTGGCTCGTCTAAAGTCGCAAATCAGGACACTATGCAGGTGGCGATTCCATCAGACGGCGGTATGAAGCCAGCTTTCTACACCGGTAGTTCCTCCAAGACACATTTGGGCGTCAACCACCCTATATTGGCATCATTCCTCTGCCCCATTTCACAGCTTGCGGTATTCAATGGGGACAAAGTCGAGTACTGTGTTGTGTCACGCCGTCAGTGTATTCCTACTGAGTTTCATCCACAGGGGCCAGAAGAAACTTCTCAATGGCAAGATTGCCATGTTTGCAAATGATTTCCCGGCATTCCTTTGGTCCGGGGAACCCCCTGGACGTGACTACGAATGATGAAGCTATGGCTGAGGGCTTGTTGCGGGGATACCTTCTCGAACGTGTGAGTTTTTTTCGTTGTTGATCTCTACCATTCTGCTAATGACTTGTCTAGGTAATGCTGTCATATATTCACAGGCCCGTCAACTGCTTTGGGCAATGACTCACGGGTGACACAGCTCTTGCAATGCTGTACTACATGACATGACAACTGTCGAAGCGGAGCATATTGCATACGGTTGTGTACAAGTAAGTTCTAGCTTATTAGAAAATGTTCTTCTCACATCGTCATTTGCAGGTACGTTTCGGCATTAGCTCATGCAATAAGTGGGCAGAGATCGACGGCTAGTTCAATTACCTGGGAGTTCTACTACAACATAATTGACTTCATTCGCAATGGTGGAGATAAAGACTGGGTGGAAGACCTAAGGAAGTGGTGGAATGAGTACGTCTTTTGTATAAGTACTGTTTTGTACTGACAATGTTTCTGAAGGACGATCTTCAAGAATGAGGATGGCAGAGAAGGCGGATCAGAAGCTCAGGGTGACCACTGACGAGCGTGGAGGAGGTCCCTCAGGTTCCATGGATAGCCTCGTGAGAATGCGAGCACAGGTTGCGGCATGTTCCACCACCGCCAAATCGTCTGCAGCTCCTGCAATCCCTGATCCTCCTCCACCACCAGCCCAGCCTATCACTCCTCCTCCAAGTTCTCCAACTCCTCATGTTGATCATCTATCTCCTGCTCCACTTCCGCCTGCCATTGCTCATTCTCTATCAGCTTCGAAAGTGGCTTCCAGTTCACATAAGTCGCCTGCGCTAAGCGAACTAACAGATGATGAAGACGCGCTCGATGACATCACCAATCGAAAGTCGAAGCTGCTGGCTCGCAAGACTCATGCAAAGCGGAAGGGTAAGAAGAAACGCATCGAGGATTCAGAAGAGGAGCTTGAAGTTGAGCCAGCAGCAAAACGTGCAAGGCGGCAGACATGCAAGAGGTAGTAGACGGTATTTTTTGTTGTTGCATGGTATGCGTCATCTTGCTGGATCGGCCTAGCACTCATATCTTATTACAGGACTCATTCATTTTCCATTCCACTCACTGCTTTCGTGCTTTCATGCTTTCACCATGGTTATCTGACTTGTTGTTTCATTTTCTCTTCACGATGCATGCCTTACATCTGGATCCCACCTGATAGACAATTGGACTCACTGCATTGACTCACGTTTTCATACATTATACAGTATAGGACCAGTCCTTTGCCCACCACATTTTGAAATGCATCCCACTTCATAATAACTTGTTTTTTCGAAAATCGTAGTAGACAGTAATATTCCAATGTACATGTAAATACTGCCAAATTTTTTTGAGAGCTATTGACGACGATGTTGGTGTGTTGTAGCAAGATCATTGAAAACAGCGTTATCTTTGACTTCACCAGTCCTTTGCCCACCTCGATTTAGATGTCACATCACGCAACACCGTGGATTTGTAATTCAAAAGGCAATGAAAATTGATGATATTATCGGAAGCTGAACAGCGTGACAGCCATGTGTGACAAGCTCGCCAAGATAAGACTTTCGAAAACTACCCATGTTCAATCTATGTACTCTGTAGAAGGAACAAAGGAGGTATCCACAAATCCGTTGCAGGTGAAAATGATGTTTGAAGTATATACTTTGTATTCTACCAGCCACTTTTTCTCAAAAAAATCATTGATGTATTATGGCTCCCAACAAAATTCACTCAGGAAGGAAAAATCAACTAATTTGTGTCATGCACAACATTGTGAACATCAATTCTTCATCGTATACTATATAAATGTCCGTTGAGGCCTCATCTTTAATATCTTCCTATATGTTGATGTGAAAAAATGAAGAAATAATGAATTTTGCCTGAGGTGGGTAAAGGAGTGGGGGTGGGAAAAGGACCAGTCCTATACTGTAGCGCATTATATTGTATTGTTCCATCGTATCGATACAAAATACAATCCATTGCATGGATATATCTGAGTGACTCACAATGTCTGATATATCTACACGAGGGACAATGTCGCAAGCCTAAGTACATCGTAGATGCCCGTGTTGATCGAATATAGCGTTCCCTAGGATGACAAGACATACTGGGCCTGGCAGGCGATAGTCCCGACAGTGCTGATACCGTAGACATAGCTATACATAGTCATGTCTGGGTTGTGCAATTTTTGTGATGGCACTGACTCGTCGCGCGGGAGCTCGACGTGTCAAACAGGTGACCTAGCAAGCCAAGCTCTAGAACGTATTGACCTCATGGTATTCCGCTTTCATTTCGGAAGGAGGAGTCCCATACTTGAAATATGAACACCTGGCATCCCAAGTCCCCATATCCGGCACCTCCTGCATCTCTCCTTTGCCTTTGCACACTTTTTGCACCGTCATGCGAGACCCTCGGACCCTTGTACACGTCTTGGCATGCCATCCCACATGCTCCTGACACATCCATTGTGTCCCTCCGTGTGCTCATTGACACTGCATCCTCTGATATGTTTGAGACCGGTGTGGCGTATACCACGGACAGGTCGAATTGGGTCACCACAGGCTCTTCTCTCTCGGACATGATCAAGGTTGTTATGAGTTTATCCTCTCCCCTCATGTCTACCCATCCGGACCACCCTCACGTTTCCTGAGACACTCCCACCCTGCGCTTGTCTTCAAGTTACCTCCTAATTTTGCCCGGTACTTTCGCGCACCTCCTTTGTTCTTCTGCATCTCTATGACTTCCTGGGCACCATCGCGTACTCCCACAGTCCACCTCAGGCATTACTTTTCGGAACCAATAGTGGTCTTTCAGACCCAGTTTCTATGTTATGGGAAAGTAGTCTGTTAGACCCACCCTCCCGCTATCTATTAATAACACATCCTCCTAGCATGCCCTCGCACCTCCAGAAAACCCTCGCCACCTCCAGAAAACCCTCCTGTTCCTCCAGAAAATCCTCCCGTTCCTCCAGAAAATCCTCGCCCCCTCCAGAAATCCCCCGCGAAACCCTCTCGTTCCTCCAGACAGCCCTCCCGCAGCTGTCATGTGATATCACCTCCAGCACCTCTCTCCCCCCGATGTGCTCAACTCGGAAGCCTTACTTCTCCCCGTTTCACACCATAAGTCCTTGTCTTCTTCCTGTCACTATGTCTTCATTGACACCCCGTCGCACTCGCAAAGCTCAACTTGCATCTTCTGGCCTAGGTTCTCACTTTGTAAGCCCAAGGAAAGCTCGAGACAAACGGAAAACACAAACGTTTGTTGAGCTGCCTGGCGCAGAGACGAAGCGCTGCCGACTTCTGGATGCAATTCAGCGACTCATGAAGTCGCAACATGAGGGACCAGACTCACATTTGTTGTCCGCTCAAACAGCACCAAACGATACCGTGACTGCGGAACACATGGACGTTGATGATCCTGTCGAATTTCACTCTGACGAGATGGATGAACAGCCGTCTCTCGCAGTCAAACGGCGAATTATACCAGACCAATCCACGAATTCACTCTATAACAACTGGCTTGCACTCATACCCACCCTTGTCAATCCTGTACTCTGCTACTTCAGACGAACGCAGGGCAAAGCACTGGAAAATATCCACCCAGTCATATCTGCATGTGGGGAGTCTTCATGTATGCCGAAACGGACGACAATGATGTGTTTATTTTTCGACCATAAGCTCATTCTGCAGTAAACAAATTTTT
The DNA here is from genome assembly GCA_016647755.1 of Suillus subluteus. Classification (NCBI taxonomy): domain Eukaryota; kingdom Fungi; phylum Basidiomycota; class Agaricomycetes; order Boletales; family Suillaceae; genus Suillus; species Suillus subluteus. Next base: position 662,043 of record JABBWI010000022.1, read on the forward strand.
GCTGATATTTATTTAGGATTTACATCTATAGACGTACTAAGTTGCACATGCTCGACTCTCCAGCAGGTCCTTGTCCACCACGGACTATTCCCGACTGCGCCTTCACAGCCTCGGATGGCTGTGTCTGTTGACTTGCTTTCATTCTACCGCGCGTTGTTTGAGCGCTCATGCGACGCAATTAACGCCCTCGCATCAGCGCTGAAAACCCACTATTCCCGGCGGGGTTATCAGATGACTGATGCACAGGTAACAATTGTTTACATACTCGGATCACTACTGATACATTAGTATTTCAGGGCGAACTTATACAGGACCCATTCCAGTGAGGCCTTGGATATGCCGTCCAGTGGTATGACATTCTGCAAGTTGAAGTTGAACGCCAGGTCGAGATAGTCATCCAACGACAACGTGACCGTATAGCCAAGTTTCAAGCATCCTCACAAGTCCCAAATTCGCCTTCGCCCACTCAATGCGCACCACTTCTAGTACAACGGTGTCCTGCTTGCTTTGCTGGTATACTTTATGGTAGGCCCACAGATGGAGGTGGCGACATTCACGTTGCAATGGACGGTAATTTCCATCACCGTCATCGACGTGCTGCTGGAGACTGTCCGATTTTCTATGACCCTACTTACTTTCTCCCCAAAAGCTTTGTTGACACAGTTGGGCGCCACATAGACACTCAGCGTAAACGACCTGTGAAGTCTCATGTCCCCATTGTCCCCGATGAAGCTGTTGACCAATGCAAGAGCGCTTACGAGGCCGCTGATGGCAAAAAACAAAAAGCCGCGATGGATAGTTTTGACGACACTGGAATCATGGCCCTTATCTGTCGTCACGACATCCCATTATTTTTTGCTAATATAGACTCACCTGGAGAACAGCAAAAGTATTCGGTGGCCCTACTTCAGCACTTATTTTCATTGCTCCCCCCCAATGCTACTGTCGTAGCTCTTTACGATATTGGCTGTGTTTTGGCATGAACACTCTCCAAGGTATGTTATGATTCTGGCTTGGACTACTTGCTTACACTATCTACAGTATGACATTCTTCCCGTTAATATCACATCACGCCTCCGATTTGCAACCACTGCGATGCATGCATATGGGCACGAGTGGGCTTGCCAGCTTGTATACAATCCGTGAATATCTGTTGGGCTTGGCTTATCTGATGGCGAGGGGACCGAACGCCTTTGGTCTCGTTTAGTTCGGTTGATTGGTGTTGAGCGCAGTTCCAGTGCATGTGCTCTATCATTTTCATTATGAACTCATTAATTTAAAACATTATATAGCGCCAACGCCGTTTATGGCTAATCGATAGGCAGGCAGTTGCCATAGCTTCAGAGATGCGAATTGACCTTGGCGACTGGGTCAAACGGCGACTCAGACGGGGCATCAAGGAGCAAGGTTTGGCAGCCCAAGAAGTGCTAGATCGATGTGAAGTCCCCATTGAAGAATTGCAGTCTGAGTGGTCGCAGCAAAGGCATTCTCAGCTATCTATCCGTGCTCGTAGGTTTTATACAGTTTTGAGTGATGTGGGTATTGCTCATTTATATTGTAAGATGCACCCGCCCATCTCAAGAAGGAGTTGGACACTGTCTTAGCTCTCCAGGCAGATCTGGACGCCTCAGACAAAGCATTGCAAACCACCAGAGTGATGTTGGAGAAAGATATGGCTTCAGATGATACGCTGGAGGCTCTCGAAAGTTTAGAGAGGGGACACGAACGCCTAATGAATAAGGTCGAGGCTCTTTACTCTTCATTGAATGTTCATGACAGGTTCCCTGAGCTTCATGGCATCAATCTCGAATTTGTCCGCACCCTTCTAATGGCACGTGATCTCAAAATGAACGTTCGTAAATGTGCGATTGCAAGTTTCTTTGAGTGGGATAAACTTGATCGAGCAGTCGGTGGCGCCCAACAAGCGTTAGGTAAGTTCATACTCTCGTTAGTAAATGATTTATCACATTCTTTTTTTAGGCACCAAGCTGCATCAGCAAACACGCAAAGCGATTTCAAAGCATCAGCCCGCACTAATGTCAGCTATCAGGAAATTCAACTCATACTGCGAGCGGCTCAATTCTCTGTATGATCCATCTTGGGGGATTCCACTACCAGCACCCCTTCCCACCAAACTCGTGGAACTACGCTCTGATCCAGGACTGATGGAGGACGTATGGATTACACCATCTGTTGGAGAGGTTCCACGATGGTTGGATGACACGTCCATAAGAGACGGTATTCGTGCACTCCTCAAGCGTGACCGGTGTCAAGAGGAGCAGGTCCGGCTGGGCCTTGAGGCCGATAACATGTGCCGTTTCTTTGGACATGAGTTGGCGGCACTTGAACTTGCCCTTCGGTTGCCGGAGAGTGAGCTAATTATTCTTCCAAACTTCCATTTCTGATCCATTGTTAGGTGAACCTTTTGCAGTTCCATTGCACCAACGGCGTGACAATTTTATCCACCTTCCAACACGATGGTCAAATTCTTTGGCTTCTTCGGTACGCTTCACCGGTGAAGTCAACAAGGCAGTGGCCATCGCAATGACCCTCTCAGGAGGCTCGCCAAACATGACACTTCACTGGATCAATCCCACCACGCTGACAGCGCTTGATTCTGAGGGTAGTAATGAACTTCCTGCAGTTGATCCTGACCATTTCCCCCAAATTGATTCCGAACAAGCAGCACTTGCTGATGTTCTGGAGGGTGAGGTGGGGGCACTAGAATTAGATGAGGACGACTCAACAAATTATGGGTGCGAAGCTGATGTCATAATTTGCTGGGACCTTCCTGAGGTATGTCTATCTTCATCGTTAGGAAGTGATGTTGACATATGATAGCATCTTCTTGTGGACGACTTTTACCTTCCATTGCAAGAGCCAGGCATCCTCGACCCTGCCAAAATATTTGCACGAATACGACCTTCACACGATGGAATCCCTCGTCTACTGTTTGAGCCAAAGGACATCAGTATACTCAGTTCTCCTACTGCACGCCTCAATGATATATGTATTAACAATTGCGCCATCCTCCTGTGGTACTCTCAGTTGAACACCTCCGCTGCACAGTGCACAATGCTTTCTACTCATGATCTTCCCCACATTCGTTTTAATGCGCCAGATGATGTCATCTGGCGCCATACATCATGGATTCGCTACTGGGAAAAGGACATCTGGGTTCTTCTGATCCACCGTCTGTCAGACATTAGACACTGGGTGCTGTGCATCATCCAGCTTTCGACCAAAAGGCTTTACCTTTTTGATAGCATGGGCGATAGGATACCTTGGCAAAGTGATGTCAAAGTGAGTTTAAATTTTAAACCGTCCTTTTTATCTGACTGATTGGCACCTGATATGAAGGATATCATAAGACTAATTGCTCGGTTACTTGCAGTTGCACGTCAACATGACCATCATATTCATATTGATCTCGAAGGGTGGGTGGCTCGATCACTGAATGTGAGTTGCATGTTCTCTTTCCTCAATTATCTAACAGCATGTATTATATAGGTCAAACGTCTTCAGACCAATGACTTTGATTGTGGTCTATGGGTGTTAGCTACAATATTTGCCGTTGTACGTGGCAACCACATTACAGGTCTATGTGAGCAGGATATGTACAATCTGCGATGCTATATACAGACTATGGTTCTTGCCTTACCGGCTCTGTCAAGTTACAGTAGTACAAGGTCTACACGTATGGATCCTTCCCAGTAATTAACATACCCTCTTCCCTCTGATAAATCAATATCTTTTGTGCTAGCCATTGGCGATAGCATTCGGTCATGACCTTGTGTCTTGTGCATGCTTGCAAGTCGGTAGCACGAGCGTGAAGCTCATCCCAACCTGTAACTAACCTCTGTCGTGCCTCTCGAATCTCCTTCAGAACCTTGAATATTTGACCCATGTTATACATGGCTGCACGGCAGGTGTGCGATTCCCTCTCTCTGCGCAAGTGACGGCCATGCATCACATCCACAAGGTTCTGCGTGAAACGGTCTTCCTCTGGCGAGTCAGCTGGAATCGGAGGGTCGTAAGGAGGGGATTTGTCCCACTGCGAGAGATCGGATTCATCAATCAAGTCGGATCCGGCAAGAGATTGGTGAAAGAGATCAGAATCAGGAAGGGAGAAGGTTGAACATTGGAATAGAGAAGACGCTCGAGGATCATGCAGTTTGTTGGATATCATACGAGGCCCACGTCGACCATGATGTTTGGCGTAAGCACAAGCATTCTGAGCTTGTCTCGCAATTTTACCTCTGAAAAACATATGAATATTGAAAACAAAACCAATGAATGATTGCAAAATATTGACCGTTCCGACCGAACATACAATGCTTTGTGTTGACGTGCAGCTTCTATTTTCTCTTGGAGTGTGAAGTACTTGGCTTTGCGACCCATCTGGCCGGCAAGTGAGTAAATGGTCAAAAGTATGTATAGTAAGACCAAAGTTGATCTTAAGTTCATATTGCAATACTGTCTTGTTACTCATCGGAATATAATACAGCCATCAAAAATGGAGTTTCTACCTTCATTTTCATATGAGCATGATGGGGCATATCTTCTGAGTCGACCACACCAGCTCAGACCGCTTGGCTGGCAGTGAATGCCTGTGCATTTGTGTTTAGAATTCAGTGTGATTTGTATTTTCAATATCATTGGCTACTCATCAATGTCATTTCCACCCTCCAGGAGCCTTGAAGGAGCCCCCCAGTAGCCTCTATGAGTCTCGGGGCAACCCTCTTTGGCCTGGGGTGCTTCGGTCCTACTATCCGCACTCATTTACCTCCTTTGGTAAGTCATAGCTTCCGAGTCGGTGCTGATGCAGTGACTCATGGCTTCTTCGAACTTAATATGATTATCTATTATCCAAAAATTTCCATGGCCTCTTTTACATGACATCAATCAACTAAGTACTTTGTTTGCGTTCTTTTCCAAAATGACTGCGACAATATTCAAGTCCTCGAACCTTGTTGACGTTGCCACGCAGACGGACGTTCATTCCTTTACCATTACTCACCTTGTAAGTCCCTAGTCAGTTTCATATCCAGATTCTGCTAATCGTTTCTAGCTTGTGGACACGGCTGTGTCAACAGAGGACCCAGGGGTTAGTGAGGTCCCCGCAAGTCTCCAAGTCGATGATGACAGATGGAAGACCCTCAATGGTATTCCTTGTATTACGGGTGGTATAAAAGCGCTCGTTGGTAAGTTTCGTCACCTCCCTTTTCCACTAATCTTGACTTGATTTCAGCATCTGTTGGCGGCACCCTGCGTGGACGCACTCAAACCGACTTCCCCTGGAAAACCCTGCCCAAAGAATTAGCTCGGCTCGGATGTTGTCTTGTAAACTACCCCGATGAGGCTTTGATGCCTGGTGAGATTCAACCTACGCTCACTCGGACGAAAGGCATCCATGACTTGACCCTCGCTCATCGTGCCAACCTTGTCAATGCTCTCAAGACAGGCACTCTCACCATTTGAGCCATCGCAAGTGATGCTGCTCGCACACACCTCACAATGTCTAAAGATCCGATTATCATTGGAGAAGCACCATCACATCGCTCAATCCATCCCTGCGGGCATCGTGCATTCGCTGATGGTGGCATTGATCGAAAGGGGCCTCACCGTCTTGCCTCTCCTCCTTCTACACCGTCTTCTACACCGTCTTCTACACCTCCTCCTCGTCCTACTACATATGCTACTCGTCGTGCTATGCATCCTACTCGTCTTCATCCACCTCCTACTCGTCCTGCTCCACCTCCTACTCGTCCTGCTCCACCTCCTACTCGTCCTGCTCCACCTCCTACTCGTCCTGCTCCACCTCCTACTCGTCCTGCTCCACCTCCTACTCATCCTGCTCCACCTCCTACTCATCCTGCTCCACCTCCTACTCATCGTCATGTTGAGGTCTTTGTAGAGATCTCACGCCCACCACCTCGGCCGGCTTCCAAAGTGATACCACCATCTGTCATTCCCACTAAGGACCTTATCCCACCAATCAATTCAGTTCGGCAGCCTGTATCCTCCTTGGAAGATGTCGGCGATTCTGATGATGAGAGTATCACTGTAGATGAGGAGTCACATGGTAGCGAGATCGATCATCGTCCTGCCAAGCGTCTTAGGCGGTATAACGGCAAATAATGTGTCTTAATATCTTCAAAGAATGTAGACAGTCTGTTGGTACAATCAAGATTTTGAAATGGTACTTTCATTTCTGACTTGCGGTATCAGTCCTCATTGGATTAAAATTCAGTAGAAGTAACTTCATGGTTACATCAACGTTATCTTTAGTCATAACACAATATTCATTTTGCAGCCTCTCTGTAGCCTCTCAGGCCTCCATTTGGGACGTGCGACACCTCGCAGGAGCCTCTACAAATGACACAATCGAACTGCCAGCTCGAATATTTGACCGCAAAGTAAGTCTTTTGCATTTCAAACTCGATATATGTTGTATTGTGACTTCCTTAAGTTTGACATTATCCATATTCACCTCGTTCTGGACCCTCTTATTGACCTCTTGCTAGCCTCTCAAGCCTCCTCAAATGCTCTCTCAGACTCTTATGACCTTGGATGTCCAGATTCTAACCGAACAAATTCATTGAATGTCTTGTACGTCTGTTTAACTTCCATCCTAACGCACTGTTCTAACTGTTTTAGTCCGAATGAAAATAATAATCACTGTTGCACTGAAAGACCTTCAAATAGGCACTCAAGTGTCATGGTTCTGGTAATTTTTTGTGCCCTTTTCCGAACCACCATCTGATTCACTCTAGGGTATTTCGTGCAAACCGCCCATGACTCAAAACATCCCTGATGACCCACCATCTCCTCACCTGCCCTACATGGCTCCATCCCCTGATACCTTCAATTACATGCAAGAGCAGTTTGGTGGCGGTCGTCGGTGCGCAACGCCACCTGTTGAGCTTACTCCTTCACGACTTAGGAGTAAGCTCAAGGCCACAGCACGGGATGGTGGCCTTGTCAAAGGTGCTTCTACCCGTCGCCAGGCCTATCAAGATCCCACATCTGCACATTCTGGTGCAACAGACTTCTCCCACGTGGCACCAGACAGTGCTTCGACGAGCAACACATCATCTCTAAAGGTTCACATGGCTAGTAGTCGAGATGCCTCACCATTTCCTACCCCGCAGGCTCCTGCCCAGCTCCAGGACCTTTTTTTTCGTTCTATGAACCAGCAAGCCGTGTGGATAGATCCTAGCTCCTCTGACACCTTTAGCATGATGGGTACCCAGTCTTTTTTACCTGGAGGCCCGCAAGATCATATCATCGCACAGGATACGGGCCGCCTAGCACCTCCACCAAGTTTCAATTTTCCTGCAAGTCCGTTGGGTCAACAAATGGCCTCTCGTGGATGCTCCCTAGAGCCTCATCCTACCAGCCAACCTCCTTCGGAATTTACGCAGGATTTTTCAGGCGAAGTCTCACCATTCATCCTCGGGCCGATTCCATCATCGCCTCCAGATCATGCACCTCCCCTTCCCACCACAAACATCATTCCACCAACACCATGCAAGGATGATGGCAGCCAGGCTAACACTGCAACAAATACCATTGGTGCATCCCTGAGCGATTCCAGTTCATTGATGGACTTAGGAGGCTATTCTTCCGCTACCACTGTCCTGCATGAATTGGGAATCATGCATGGACATGACTACTAGGTATCCCCCTAAAAGACAAAGTCTGTTAGCTTAGTCCTCAGACTAGTCAACCCATACCTTGGTATCAAACCTTGGTCCAATATTTTCAGTTTTCCCTCAGTGATTCATGAATCTACCATGTTTTGAAGAAAAGTCATATGTGAGATGGGAATCACATAATGACCTAGTTGATAGGAGAAGCAATTTGAAGGTTAAGGTATTGCCTTTCCTTTGGCTTATTCACTTTGGCTAGAGAAACCCATAGAGAAAAGTTCAAAGCCTAACAAAAACCTATCTAAAAAGCCCGCGTATTGTGTACTATTATTTGTTCCATTATTTCTGAGTAGTTTTCTCTAGTGTTTCTTTACTTTACTTTTCTATTAGGATGCTCTGACTGATCAGATGCTTCACAAAAATATACCTACAGGGTATGATGTCATAATGATGTCATAGGACTTCACACACACTCCTGCAGGTATTCTGTTGAAAGATATGATGTCATAGTGATGTCATAATGATGTCATCAATTCCAGAATGTTCCATGGAATTTGCTAGAACATTCCAATGACTCATAATGACTCATAGTGACTCAGAGTGACTCAGGATGATGTCATTATCCCACCATGAATATTCTGGAATGTTCTTTTGCACCTGCTAGAACATTCTGCTCCAGTTTTTGGAATATTCTTCTCACATTCTGAAGTCATTACATCACCTTTTTACTTACATAATATTCCCACACAAAATGTATATAAGGAGAGCCCATTCTCCCCCAAAAAAATAGATCTCCCACTTGTGGCTTTCAAGAATCTCCCACTTGAACCAATTGAACTCTTACCTAAGAAGCTTCAGTCTGAACAAATTGCTGCTTACAAAGCCCATTTCCTTTGTAAGAACTGTCCAGGCAAGTGCAGGGAAAGTGTTTCCCTTGAGATTACGTAAGTTTCTCGTGATAGAAACCCAGTTTTGTGAGACCAGTGTTCTCACCATGTATTGTTTACTGACCAACACGAGCTTTGGTCATCGTTGTCATTTGTGAGACCAGTGTTCTCACCAGGTATTTGTATATTGGCCAACACAAGCTTTTGGTCATTGTTTGTTTTTTATTTGTCATTGTTGTCATTTGTGAGACCAGCGTTCTCACTAGGTATTTGTATATTGACCAACACGAGTTTTGGTCAACGTAGTCACATTTGAGACCAGCTTCTCAATAGTTTATCATATATCCAGGAAACCAGTTCAAGTGTCTAGACGGTATTTCCTAGACAAAGTTTATAGTTTCAATCAGAAATAGTAAAGCTCCGGCTAAGTTAATCTAATTGATTGGTTTAGCGAGCCTCCCAAGAACTCACACGTTATCTACCACGAAAGAAGAAAAGTCGTAGACCGTGTTAATCGAGGACTGGCAAGAAGTCTTATCCAGTGTAATTGTGGTGTCATTACATTCTTGCACGTATTTATATAAGACCCTCGGTTATTAAGACACCGCCCCCCATGAACGCTTTCCGGAAGAGCACGAGCCGGTGACCCATCAAGAGGGACATTCGGTTACTGGATGCAGGTCTGCTGAGTTGAATGCAGCGTTGGATGTTGGATTTGCTGCAGTCGAGCGCTGCTTTCTCGATCTCTCTGGGTCTAGTACACTCCCTGTTTCCCAATTGATTAACATGTTCTTGAAGAGTCGCGGACGCATCGTGAACGGTACTAATTACTGGAACCTGTACGCCAGCTATTTCAAGGAGCATATCAAGATGGAACTTGCACGCATTGGTAGAGAGGTCCCGGCTGGAGGTGGCACACCTAGTAAGTACTATATTATGTTTCATTGTGCCAGACGTTTATATCACTTGTAGGTGCAACCGTGCGCACACAATGTTACGACAAATTCAAGGAGGCCTATCCAGATTCCTACCAAGACCTCCTCTTAATGCACGAGGAGGCATCACTACTTGGATCATCTCCTCAAACAATAGCTCAGCGTGCACAGGGATTCCAGAAACATTACCGAAGAGTCATCCAGATTGTGCGTTTTCTCGCTTGAACTTTTGTCATTGCCTTATGTTATCATAGCTCGACTCAGCCTCCATTAAATCTGGTTTCGAGGCAGCCATCGTCCTCTGTGGCAAAGTGGTCAATGAAGACGGATCACTTGGCCATTCGTATAACACGCCAGGTGCTGCAGGGGTGAGATTTCTTTAGTCTAAATTCTGATCTATACTTAGCAAGATCCAGTTTTGGGAGACACGATGCCGTGCCAGTGATGATGCCATCATTGGGCATCTCAAGGCACACGTGTAGTAAGTGTAAACATATGCTACATTTGTGCTAAGACTTATGTTCAAACAGCAATGGGTCATCCTTGGCTGCGGTGGATGAAGCGTTCAACGATGGGACCTGCAACGAACCTGCAACTCCAAACTCGACCCTGAACAATGATCGTGATCATTCTCAGGTTCCCGAGGGATGGGATGATGCGTACAAATGGGTCAAGCTCGAACTTATCAAACAAGTTGGTACGTTAGAACATCACCATTCTTTTGTTATTTAACCTGACATATGCTAAATTACAATAGCCCAACTTGGGGGCAAGTGCGCCTGGGATAAAAATTTTCCTTGGAAGAGCATGTCAAGCGCCCTCGCCGATGCCAATCTCTGCATCAGGGGCTATCCTGCTCACAAGTGTCTCTTGCCTGGTGAAGCTCATAATGAAAACTCGAGGAACAAGGGCATCAGGGCGCTGACCCAGAAGGAAATTATGGTACTCATAGATGCGTTGAAGGCGGGAACCATGCAAGTCGCCAAGGTTGACAAGGCAAATCGAGGTGAGTTTGGATTACGCTATGCCATGAACTTTCTAATTCTAACATCGTGTGCAGGGGCTGTGATGGCCTCTGAGAGGCCAGTCATTACAGGTATAGCGCCACCATCTGACTGGCCACATGCCGGTGCTTGCCGACTGTTTGTTAATGGCGACACTGACTACCACGGCCCAGCTCCTCTCAAGCCTAGCAGTGCGGCCACCAAAGTCAAGAAGGCCGAAAAAGCACCAAAGGCCTCTGCAGACAATGATGATTCAGACAACGACCATCCAGTACCTGCTCCCAAAATTCAAAAACCTACCATGCGAGTGGCCGCCATTGCACCACCACCCCCGCCCTCATGCCCATTCAAAGTCGTTCCACGGCCACAACCAACAGCACGGAGTGAGGTAATCAAACTTACTTCGACTGAAGAGAACGCAGTCGAAGAGCCTGATACTGAGTATGAAGAAGCACGCGGGAAGAAGAGGAAACTGAAGTCTGTGAATGCATCGCGTGCCCCAAAGAAGCCAGCTCCATCCGAAGAGAAGACTGATACTTCAAAAGCGGGGAAGAAAGGAGCATGGACGAAGCCTCCCGAAGCACCTCCCTTACCAACCTCGACCACTTCTCCAACGAAGGGTGGCCCTCTGTCCCCATTGACAGTGGGGTCGTCGAGTGTGACGGTGTCACCAGAACCTGGGAGTGAATAACCTGCATTATAACTTGACCCCACCTGACTGAAGGTTGATAGACGTGGTGCCAATTCGACTTCGGGATGGACCTTCTAACGAGCAGACCAAAGGTAATCTGTGTCAATCAAATGTTCTTGCAAGATAACTAATGGTCTACTATTGTCTATCTGCCCTTTAGTAAAACAGATCAAACCGCACCCAGTCACCAAGCAATCCAAGGGCAAAATGAAGCGTACTCTTCGCAGGGTATATAGTCACTCAGATGAATCTGAAGTTGACGAGGGCAAGAGGACGAATGTTACGGCTGCAAAGAGCACTGTCTCCCCTGCTTTAGCTGATGTCCCTGCAGAACCTCCACAGGAAGACTTGCCTGAGGTAATGCACAAGGACGAGTCAAGAGGAGATCAGCAGGAACCCGCAATCACCAATTCCCTTGAGGAGGATTCTCGCAATGCCATTGACACCTCTCATAACCCTCACAACCCTCCACACGACCCTCCACATGACCTACACCAAGCTCATCAGGAGCTCCCTCGCGAAGGTGTCCAGAGAGGCCCTCTCAAGGGTAACCCTCTACACCACCCACAGGAACCTCATCATGAGGTCATCCCTGACCGTCGCGACGACCCTCATGAGGGTAACCCTCTTCGCATGCTCCACGAGCCTCATCACGAGGCCCTCCATGACCCTCACGACACTTCTCATCATGACCCTCGCGATACCTTACGTGACCCTCATCAGCCTCTTCGCAACCACTCTCGTGAGCCATGGTACATGTACGATGCTATGCGTCGTCGTGAGGTTCATCATCCACGTGAAGATACTCCTGTGATCGAGCGTGATGCTCTTCATCCTCACGATGCCTTCTACCACCCTTGCTACACCAGTTTGCAACCTCACAACCACTACGGACCCAACGACCCCCGTGCTGATGGTGAATTCACAATGCGGGATAGTTCTCCAGCCTCAGAGCTACTCCGTGACGCTCATTATGCTCATGGTGAGCACGAGCGTACATACGCAAGCCGTTACAGTCCAGTACTTGGTTCCGGCTATGCTCGTGAAAGGGGATACCCTCGACGCGATGACCTTGATGAGCGGCGGGCATTTGATGGAGCTTACCGTGATAGTGGGTATCTCCAAGGTAGGCCTCGTTATCAGGATTCCAGATGGACGGACAACAGCCATAATGCTCCACCTTTGGATTACATTTGTCATGACACTGCGCCCCGAGCATTTAGTAGAGATCCAGTCAACCCTCCGCCTCCTCCTTCATCTTGATCGATCTTTGATATGCCTGTACTTGTCACTTTTTGGTCGCCATTTTTGCTCATCCTCTTGTGCTTGCTTCGTCTCTGCGGTGATAATTGGCTATGATAGTTTGCTTGTTCCTAGTGCATTTGTCCTGTCTCTCGCGTACACTATCTACTTGATTGTGTTGTAACTTTCCGTTGTTTTGACAATGTCAAGATAGCGGCTCCAATACCAGTTCTTGTTGACTTCTGACCATGATTGAAAATGCTTGGAATCTTAAGAATAACAATCCGGAGTGTGTTATGTTTTTTTAGAATACATTCATAACATAGATACGAAGTACAAACATAACTAGAATGAAAAAAAAAACATGTGAAGAAAAACATACAATCAGGGCAGGGAGAAAACATAACATAAGTGCGAGTAAGAAACATAGGAAACATAACCCAATGTATCTGCGAGGAGCACAAGAGGCTCTAAATTACATTAACAGTAGCAAGAACCACGACGAGGTGCTGGAGGCTCTAAACATGGGAAACATAACACTGTGACAATGTAGGTGCGAGGAACATCAGAGGCTTTAAATTATATTAGCAGCGACAATAACCACGATGACGTGCCAGAGGCTCTTCAGGGTCCTCTGGGGAATCAGAACCAACCCTCTGACGAGGCCTACGAGGGTACTCTGGTGACTCTTAAGGAATTGAGGGAGACCCTCCTGAGAGAGGGATGTCTCAGAGACGTGTTGTGTCCTACAGAAAAACCGGGTCTGATAGACCGTGGGATGCACTAAAAAGTGCTGCCAAGGGTGCTTCATCATGGACTTAGTATTCCGGCACACGTTTCATCCTTTTCATTCTATTCTCCGCATAGAAGTCTTCGATTTATTTTCTCCCTTACTGGTATGGACGGGCTCATTAAATTTCATTAATGATGTACAGACTGCTCTTGTTATTTCATCGATTTTGTTACACTAAACTTTATTTATCATCTTGCATGCATCAACTTCATAGGAGTCACAAAGAGTCTTCCGCAATGCATTGTTAGACATTAAGATGAGCTCTGACACTGGAGACACTCTGCAAATGTCTGGATTGACTTCCAGGTGGGAGTTGTACGGCCCAATATTATGCTATATGGTACCTGCTATATGAAAGTGGATCCCGCATGCGAATATAGCCAGTGCAACCACTGGCAGACGTCGTCAGTACCATTGTGCCAGTATTCTGCCCCTCTACGACATCCTGCGCGGCGGCAGGACGCCAGGGAGGAACTCTTTGTTTTCTTGTTCGTGGCAGACATACACAGCAATTAACAAAACATATCTCAGAAGACCCCCGCAGCTGATGAACACTTGGGGTTGGGCAATGTGGGTCTTCAGCCATGAGACCTGCTCACGTTGTCACGCATTAATGCTAAGTTGCCCTTGGGTAACCCAATTAATAAAGAGAGGGAGAAATGTTTGACGGTCTATTGCAAGAAGAGAGTGAGATGTCCAGCTGCGCAAACTCCTTGGAAGGCATTTCCAACCAAGCCTATTAGTTGGACAGCGCATCCCATGGCGAGAGAAACACATTTAGAAAAACAGGTGTTATGACATAAATGTGTGGGGAGGACAAAGGGGTTACACTCTGACTCAATGGGATGTATGCTCTCCCAGAGTATGAAGCCCCCAAGCCTGGACATAGACGGGGATCTCCCGATCTGTCTGGATGAGGGGGTGCCCTGCTACTTCTAAGCACGGCGTCTGAAATCTACATCCTGGACGTGGAAGTATATTGAGTGACGGAAGTGGAATTTTAGCACGGTCAAATAGGTTGTCTAGGTCAAGTGCAGGATGAGTGTTGGCCTGTTGGCCTTCGCTGGTCAGCCCTATAGAAGGAATACAATCGTCTCTTCTTATATGGGGTTTTCGCATCGCTCTTAAGACTTCAAGAGTAAACTGTGCAGATTAAGCAAGATTGTATACTATACATCCAGACCCTCCCGTTTCGCCTCTATCTCCTCTAGTGTCGGTCGCTTAGGAGCGACGATATTGCTGCGCCCTGAGCTCGCATACAGAATTTCAGCCTCACCGAGCACCCCGGGGGTGTATGGTGCCTCCGATCCAGTCTTGTAGACATTACCCTGCTTGGAAGGGAATGTCGATGAGGGGACTTGGAGAAGGTGGTCTGGCGTCCGAGTAAGGTATAGCCGGTGTAGCGAGTCTTCAGCCGCCTGTAGCAACTACAGTAAGATGATTATAGGTATGTATACCTGGAAGGTGCTTACCCGGTATTCTGCCATCTTCAACGAACTACCAAAACCCTCACCAAGCTTGTCCTGTCCAGAAAAAATACCCACTACAAACACGGGCGAATTCGAATAACGACCAGTCTCCTTGAGTAATCTGCGTGGCAAAGACTCTTCAGTTCAGTGAGACACGAACATCATTTCCAAGCAGCATACCTAGATTTTGGACGTTCATGACCGAATTTCTCCACAGTTTCTATAAGGGCTCGTTTGGGGTCACGGAATTTGATCATGCTCCGCAGGTCAACCTGCCTACTCAAGAAAAACGACTGGACAAATTTTCGTGCAGATTGGAGTGATATTTCTTGGTAAACGAGGGCAGTTATTGCTCTCGGTATTGATGCTAATGCATCCGAGTGCAGCAGTGCTGGAGACATTGGTGTGGTAGGCTAAAATATTAGATCAGTGACAAGGAGCTTGTACTATTAACATTTAACACTCTACCTGTCTATGCCACCGTAATAGGGGTACTGCACCCATTTCCTGAGCGACACTCGCGCATGTCAATGGACCAACGTGAGCGCTGACTGCAGCCTTTAAAACGCGAGTCGGCAAATGCGGGTATGCGGCATGAAGATGTTCAGATGCAAATAGTCCCATCAACGCGTTTCCTAGCGTCGCAAGATTTGCGTTTGTTGGGGGCGCAGGGCTCGAAGGGTAATATTTAGCATGAAGATTGACGAACGACTTGTGTGTGCAAGCGCGTCGAACTACGTCTGCCGATGACAGCACGTTTGCAAGACCTATTCGGTGAGCGAAAGCGGTGAGGGCAGACGTGGGTGGGGGTTGGAGAGTTGCCCATGACTCCGGGTCAAAGAAATTCGGTTTGCCAGAGTCTGGTCTGAGGATGGCCTCTTTTGGCGGAAACTGCTTCAGTTGTGAAGTGGAAACAGCTAGCTTTGAAGCAGAGGAATAAAGGCGTTTTGAGACATGACCCATTGGCAGAAATTAACGCAGAATGAGTCGTGTTCGACACTCGAGTCGTCGTCTTCTGATGCTGACCCCGTAAGACTTGTTTCCGCTCAAGCCTGCTCAAACCAAAAATTAGTCCAATGTCATTTCGGCAAATTCCGCAATACACGGTAACCGGTTCCCCCTGCAAGACCATCATGCTCACCTTTTGTAAAATTTTATTCACCGTTGAGGCTAGCTAGATATACATTTCAGGAGCAGCGTTACAGTATTTCGTTTTGAATGCAATCGTAAATGTCTGAGCGACAGCCGCAGTTCGCGTCTTTAGCAAAGCGGTCATAGTAATTCCTACCCGATATGTCCGCCACGTGGAAATATTGTTACTGCCTGATGGCCCTGCACACACCTTGTTTGTCTAGTACCGTACCCCAACGTTGGAGCAGTGCGCCTGAACATCGTTTTACTCAAGACTATTTCTTGGACATACTGTTCAGAGTGCTCAATATTCATTCATGGCAGTACTATCCTTGCCGTTAACATTTACTAACTCGTTCTGGACTCAAGATTATCGGAAAGGCTTGGAGGTTTTGTATAATAAGCTTGAACAGGTAAGGACGCGTCTCTAACTTAGGGCATTTGTCTCATATCTTGACAATTTCAGGGTGTAGTGGAGAACCATGACATTGTCACCTTCATAAGAGTGAGTTCTTTCGCGATACTTCAGATGAGTCCTGAAACGAGATGTTGCAGGCTCGTGCAGCCGCTGAGGCTCAAATTGCAACATCATTGCAGCACCCTGCAGTAATTGGCTCACATGGTCGGTGGAATATGGCCTCTTTGCTGAAACCGCAGGCTAACCTCCTGCAGGCGCCGGCTTCAACAAGGATGATGGAGCTTCGTTGTTGATGGCCTTCCGTGGACTTCAGGCAGAGTCGGAAACACAGGGCCAAGTTCACAAAGACATTTCCAAGGACTTACGGGCTCTTGTAGCAGACCCATTTAACGAATGGGCTCAGGGATACGAGGTAAATATGCAGACACGCCGTGTTGTCTACTCGTGATCTCATTCCTTTGCAGGAGCGCCTTTCTTCCAGCAAAGCTATGGCTATGAACAACTGGCTGCGTACCTATGAAGATTCACAGAAAGAGGTGTGTGTTGGCAAGAGACAGCGCAGACCATAAGCACGAGATCCTCACCCAAACTCAGGTTATTAAATTGAAGAACTCTTATCTGCAAAAGACACGTCGGGCAGATGAGGCAGAGGATGAGTGAGTACTCCTTTGTCCTATCTCCACCCACCAAACCTGATATAACGTTGTCTACCAGCGCGAAGTTTGCACCTAACAACGATCTAGGAGATCATTACACGACCTCTCCGCGCCTTTTGCCACGCGACAAGACCACCCAACCACAGCGCTCAGGTACAGTGTCTGAACGCATTGCCCAGCGGTTCAAGGAAATTCAGCGCAAGGCTGCTGGTACCTCGAATTCAGGCGTGGAATCTGATGCAGCAAGCGAGGCATCAGATGAAAATGCTTTCACAAAAGTGGACAAGGGCAAAAGGAGAGCAGTAGAGTCGCCGTCGCCTGGTCTAATGGAATCTCCGCCACCGTTGTCGCCTCCCTTGCCTCCTGCAAAGTTGGAGACTACGTCCCCATTAACCATGGAAGCACCCCTGCCTCCGACGCCCATTCTATTAGCAGGTTTGGCAATACCCCCGACTGCCGTTTCCGCATTGCTTTCACGAGCTGCTACCGAGTTGAAGCCACGGTCCATCCGGTTCCCCTTACTTGGAGAATATTCCGATTGCTTCACGGGTGAAGAGTTTGTTGCTTGGTTGAATACCAATATACCAGGCTTTGATGGCAATCTCGATCGGGCTGAAGACGCTGCGAGGGACCTGACAGAAAGAGACGGTCTCCTTCGTCGTATTGGCGAATTTGGTAATGGGTTTGAGCATTCTGATGAAGCGTACTATCAGTTCCGACCGAAGGTGGGCGTTGATTCGATATGGTGATTTTTGAAGTGCTCATTTATGCCACCAGGCTTTCGAACTTGGATCTGAAACAGAAACTGCATCATCCGCGCCGAAGCGTAACCTTGCACCTCTGGCGGATAACCTGATCAAGCGCTCGAACAATTTCGTGAACGTCGTTACAAAGGCCTTGAACTCCAACGCACAGACTGAGCCCGTTCATATTAGGCTTCGTGAGGAGGCCGAGGAGGCCGACAAAATCTATCGAGTCGCTGTCAGAAAACTTGACAGACAGAGGCTTGGTCTCGAGGAACGTATTGAGGAAACCTTGAAAACGCTCCAGAGAGGGGAGATGGAGAGGCTGAGAGCCGTCAAGACAGGTAAGCCCTCGTGAATCACACGTCAAGAACATGATTCCAAGTCGTTGCAGTGTTACTTCAGTACCAAGGAACTTTGGCCACCATACCCAAGGCATTCGAACCATCCATTGAACGTTCTGCCACTTTGGTTGCCTCATACCAGCCCGACGGGGATTTAACCGCGCTCATGGAACGCTACCGCACCGGTCCCTTCAGACCCGTCCCGCAGCTGTATGAGTCTGTTGCGCATGATGAGTCAGACGTAGTCTTTGGCATTGACCTGCGTAAGTGGGCTGAGGGTGGCTGGAACGCACTTACCTCTGGCGAGGAGAAGAAAGATTGGATCCCACCAGTGCTGACGGCGTTGCTCAATGCGTTGACCGAAACATATGACCGTCTGCCAAATGATTCAGGTGAGTGAAATCTACCGTGCAGAGTCATGCAGAGCGTGAGATGCCTGTCTAGAAAAACGGAAAGCTTGGATTTACGAAGTTCCACTCCCTGTGTTGCATCACCTCAGAGAGGCTCTCAATGCCGTCCCTCCCGGGCAGCCTTTCTCGCTTGAGATGCTTGCCAAATATGATGCTCCTGTGCTCGCAGGTGGTATCAAGTTATGGGCTCTTGAGCTTGATCCGCCCCTGGCGCTTTGGGAGGGATGGGATGATATCAGGAAACTCTATCCTACAGGTAAGTTGGAACGTGTACCGACGGCTCTGAAGACTAATGGTGAGGATAGTTGGGTCTGCTAAGGCTGATGGCGATGTTTCGGAAGAACAACACCTCCAGGACTTGCAAGTGGCTCTTCAGCGTCTGCCGAAGGTCCATCTCTATGTCCTAGATACTATTGTCTCTCATCTCAGAAAGTACGTCTACTACGTATGGTTTCACGATAAATTGCTGAGTTGCGCTGTAGTTTGATTCAATCGACAAGTGTGGAGGAACCAGATGACATCTACTTCACGAAGTTGGCTCTGTCAATCGGCCGCAGTACGTTTCTAGTTACACGACTCACAGTACAGAACTGACGCAACCTGACAGCGATCATCAAACCCAAAGTAGAGACGGAGTTGTCCATCCAGGACCGCCACCCTACACGTAAGTGGTTGTTCCATTCATTATGTCCATCATTTCATACTCTAGGCTGTGTAGTTCTGTTCATCGATCTGCTCAAGAACTACGATGATATTCTCCCACCTACTATCGCCAGGAAGAAGCGGGAGTCCGAGCGACGCATCCCAATCCGGAAGCGCACAGCACCTGTTGACATGCGTATGAGTCGAGGCAGAATTTCTGTTGGTGCTCCATCTCGGGAGATCTTAGCTGCCCAGCAAGCAGCACAGAGAGTTGCTGCTCAGATTCCGGATGCGACAATCCCAGAACGTGTTCCAGAAGAGGCTCCACGTGCCGCAGTCCAAGCTTCACCAATCTCAGAGTCGAAGAGCTTCGACACTGAACCAGAAACGTCTGATGCAGCTGTCGAGGAGCGTGAGCAATTTGATCGTACTGAACAATCTGTCATCTCTCCTCCTGTTGTTGAAGACGACTCTATGCCCCAACGTCCAGAGTTCAAAGAGCCACCCCCTGAGTTCGACGAACCCCCCAGGCCTACATTCAAGGAACCGCCTCCGGAAGTTGATGATGTCCCTAGCCCTAGCATGCAGCCTACTTCTTTCGTTTCTCCGCCTGCTTCGCCACCCCCTGTGATGGATGAGAAGCCATCTTCGCCTGCAGTGTCCGTGACGCCCGCTACGCCTCACAACCCGATCAAGGCACTCAGGCGCAACTCAGCCATACGCACTGGCAATGCATCGCCGGCGCGTAGTCCGTCTCCCCTCGCTGCAACTGCCACACCTGCTATTCCAGCAGAAGATCAGGCTCTGAGCGCCGGAAGAACTAATTTATCGAGGCATTCTTCTGGACAGGCGGCGGTTGTGCGCGGTCCGCGGACATCCCGTGTCGCACGACCGGCCGGTGGGAGTGTAAGCAGCATGGTGGCGAATTTGAACAGGAGTTCGATGTCAAAGTCTCCTCCACCGTCCCCGAACTACAAGAGGCTCTCTGGTGGGACAACACGTCCGGGATCTATGTTAGGGGCTGCGGATGGCAAGGTCAAGATTGGCAGAAGTGTCGCTTTCTCCAGGAGGACTATGGCTAGTGATGCGGAGGACGACGTTGTTGACAGATGAAGTGGTTGACAGGATATGAGGTTTTGCTGAAATGCTTGCATATAATTCGGATCCATGGAACAATGATCTAGCTCAGAATATGCCCTTGATATGTACATGCTCTTGACTTGTAATATAACTTATGTCACGAGTGCTGTCTGGGTTTCGATGAGTGCAGCCTGTTGTTCAATTCAAACTAAAATACCGCTTGACGTTTGCGATATCTATGGTACAATTATGTAGATTAAGGCGAACAAGTACAATGATACAAATGTGGAATACAAATCTCTGCAGCACTCTAGACCTCCTGTGAAGCACCCTCCTTCTTGCCCTTGCTGGTTTTCGTGGGAAGAAGTTCTGGGTTGATGAATGGTACGACACCACCCTGGCTAATGATGACATCACCAAGGAGTTTGTTCAACCTGACGGACACGGACACATGAATATATCAGATCAACACCCAAGTATAAAGACTGACTCTTCGTCATTACGAATAGCAAGTTGAAGGTGGCGGGGAACGATACGTTGTTTCTGTTTATGGTTCAACAACTGCGCGCTAAAAAGGAATGGATGTCACAGACTTTGTTATCACGAGCAGCATTGCCAGCAAGCTCCAGAATCTCAGCAGCAAGATACTCCAAGACAGCAGCAAGGTATACTGAGCGATTTTCAGTCTAATATTTGCAACCACATGGCGGATGTGACGCACCAGGAGCACCAGCACCAACACGCTGTGCGTAGTTGCCCTTCTTCAATAATCTGTGGATACGGCCGACAGGGAACTGAAGACCGGCTTTTGATGAACGCGATTGAGCCTTTGAATCGCTACCGGTCTTTCCAGACGAAGATTTTCCACTGTTGAAGGAGTGTGAGCTTCCTGCGCTTAGCCAGGGGCAGGTATGCAACCTACGCTTTTCCCTTTCCAGACTGCATGAAAGCCATTTAATTGATGACTCCAAATATTGTAAAGCGTACACTCACCATGTTTTTGAATCAAACAAGCAATTGACGGCAAGTATGTGATGTGGTAGAGGGGAGAAGCAAGTGTGGCAAGTCATACAACTCCCTAAGTGCCTAGACTTTATTGGATTGGATTCGCACTCCGCTCAAAACTGCAATCAACGCGTTCGTGTGTGACACGTGACTGACGCGCCTTTCATTCTCCCACGAAAATCGAACCTTTACGGAAACGGACATGACAGTGCTTAAGAGAGGCGGGGTTTGCTGTGACTTGTACTTAAGCACTTCGAGCCTTGAGGCGTCCACGAGGAAATCGACTCTCAAAATTCGCGTTCACGCCTCCTTCTGCTGTCCTCGATCTCTTGTTTCTCTTCTATTTCTTGTGTCTGGAGAACCTTCATCGATTCGGCAGGCATTGACTGCCAACCCATGTATCCAAGGGATGTTCCCATTGCTACCCAGGCGCCCCAAACGTCACCACTCACCCCAACTCACGACCAGGTTCGTGTATTTTTTATGACACCTTAAAGTGACACGTACCGCATGGCTTAACTGTGCTAACCCTTCTCAGATAGTCGTTTTATATGTTGTACGTCTTTTAAATCCACGTACTCTTCCATAACATCTTGTGTTTGAACTCACCCACAGACCGTTGTTTACGCCGTGGTTATATTCGGAATCTGGAATATACCAGTCGCACGGACGCTAATTAACCCGCTTAAACTCTTTACCATTGGGTGGCATGAGTTTTGCCACATCGTAGCGGTGAGTTTGTCTCGCTGCCAGGCACAGTTCCTGTTTGAACAATGCCGTTCTGTGTCCAGGCCGTCCTGACTGGAGGCACCATATCATCGGTAACGATCGATCCAAATTTAGGTGGTACGCACGATCCATTTTGATTCCGAATCGCATCTTATAACGAGCATAATAACAGGCGCGACCATTGTCGAGGGCGGCCATCCACCAATCATACTCGCAGCAGGGTATGTGGGATCAAGTGTCTTCGGTGGCGCCTTCATTCTGGCAGGCTTCGATTCTCTTGTCGCCAAAATTCTGAGCTTTGTCCTTGGCCTGGGGCTTATTACTCCGTTGGTTCTCGTGCGAGACAAGCTGTGAGCCAAAGGATCTCACCTTGCTTCCACGGATGCTCTGACGTCGATGCAGGACTATCCTGCTTACATTGTTTTACGAGGGTCTACTTGTTGGCTTCTGGTTTATCGGACATGCGTGAGTGGAGCGATTCGATGGCATCGCCTTGGTGCTGAAACCTAAACAGGCAAGCCCTTCGATGGTACTGCTTATTCGTCGGCGTTATGAAGTATGTATCGATGCTGTGTATGTCCTGAGAGCTCAAGCTAACGGAACTTGTGATTCTAGCACGTTCTACGTTATTTGTATGCCTCCACTCTTTTCATGTATCATCCATTCGCTTGATTCGTTGTAGGGGATTTGACAGATGACAAGTTCTTTCGAAAAGCGAACGACTCTGACTGCACACAGTTCAATCTTATGTTTCCACGAATATCTGCGCATGGTGATGTT
Organism: Suillus subluteus; assembly: GCA_016647755.1. Classification (NCBI taxonomy): domain Eukaryota; kingdom Fungi; phylum Basidiomycota; class Agaricomycetes; order Boletales; family Suillaceae; genus Suillus; species Suillus subluteus. The sequence continues at coordinate 684,657 of JABBWI010000022.1, forward strand.
TTACGTGGTGGTCCATTGGATGAAGCTGATGAAATTGCTCAGTGTGGGCTTGTTTCTGGATAATGTTCCAGACAGGAGTATGCATATCGTTTCTATTCATTGGAATAGTTTCGTTCAAGGTACGTTATGACCCTTTCGTGGGTCGCAAAACCTACAGCGTGCATCTAGCTATCGACAGAAGAAATGAACACGCAAGCAAGTGAGTAGCTCAACACAGCCCTGTTACAATTGTAGCACTGACTGCGGTGCAGCTGTTTTCTTACCGACATGACAATAGCACAGCTCCACGAGTACGAAAATAATCACACTTGCACTCACATAGAATTCACGGGTTTTGTCGTTCACATACGGACTTGTACGATCGGAGAGTGGTTCAATTACATGTATCTTTGCTGCAACATTTACCCCGCCCAGTATCTATACCACATGACAATGCGGATTCATACCATCAGTGACAATGATTGTCCATATTTCTGGATGCATTATTCTCGTCTTTGTAGAACACTCGCTAACTTAATATAATTATAGCTCTCGCACACTCGGTTCACCTTTAGGTTTTACATGAGGGAAGATAATATATAACTGCGGCCTGCTCGTGTCACTGGCAGCTGTTTCGTCAACTGAGCTGGAGTTTGGAGCCATTCGACAAACTTTGTGACGGTGATCCTGGCTAGCACTAATGCTCATGGACTGCACTGCTTTGTACAAGGTCGTGGGGTTCCTCATCTCGGGGGTTGAATGAAGTGTCGAAGGGGTTATTATAATCTACAATTGCAAGAGGTCAATGTGTATGCCATGGTCTCGAGATAATGACTCTAGCCGCAAGATGAGAAACGCAACACGATCATTAGGGCCGACCTGCCGGGAGGACCTTCATCTTCACAAACCTACCTTATAATGTAACCGTCGCCCTCGCGTACTTGATTCACTTTTAAGTTTCATATTAGTAGGGAAGGCAGTATATATTTGGCATATATCGCATTGTGTCCAGAATACTCAACCGCTACTGTACATACGTAGCCAGTGACCGATATTTACGAAATAGTGTATTGCGCAAAGGGATAATCGTGATATAGAATAATGCATGGGTGCAGACAGCAAGGGTGACGGTGCAATAGTGTAAATAGAAAGACGTGTCAGAGTTCTTCATTTCGAATTATTTGCGGGTTGCTCGCCGTATGAGACCCGCGATGAGGAGGGTGCCGACTGCGGCTACACCGCCCGCAAGTGCCATACCCACGTATCCCTCTGCGCACCCAGATCAGCAAGACGCAAAAATACTCCAAAAAATGACGTACCTCGCGTAACACCCTTGTCTATCAGCGATGCTAGACTTTGTGCCTGCAGATTGGTGGGCTCCCGTGAAAGCAGGAGGTCTGCGCATTGAGTATAAATAGCCAGAAAGAAAGTGTAAGGAAGCACATCCTCAACATACCATTGAAGCTTCTTGCATCTGTGAAGTTGCCCATCTTATAGTATCCAAGTGCTAGGTAGTACAAGCACTCTCGCCGTCTTGACGGCTCTGTCCGGTATATTTCTGTGCAGCGTCAAGTCAGACACCGCGAAAAGGAGATACCAAAGCAACGCAAACCTTGCAGCAGTCGCACACCCTCGACCTGGTTTTCGCGTACTGGGCTCTTCACTAGCCCCCATGCATAGTTGAATTTAGTCTGGACGGTGATGTGAGACTGCCCAAGCTCCTTCTCGTATTGTAGCCGAAGGACCTGTATAACAAAGTTTGAAAGATGCCAAACTTAAGTGCAGGGGAGTGCGTACCTCTATCTCGTCATAGGATAATGAGACTTCAGCGTCAGCAGCGTATGGAAGGTCCGTAGGCATAGCAGAACGAGTTCAAGTGGTCAAATTATTATTGCCTGGAGTGGCAGCAGAGTGCTGCGTCAGAGGACCCGGCTGACGTAACTTTTTCACATCGCCAAAAGCTTGGATCCTTCCTTGAACACGAACCACATCAAGCAAAAGACTCAAATATGGCAGAAGGTGAGTTTGGTCTCCGATTCTTCATGCGTCATTTTCACGAGTAGGCGCTAAAAAGCCGACTTGTATTCCTCGAGAGGCACTGCTGGAGGTACTTGTTCTTTGCTTCATCTTTTGCCTGGAATTTTTCCTGCGAAAGATGATAAACTCATGGTTCCATGAGAATCGTCCTCTTTTTGCCCCGTGTTTCTTTTTTAGCTAGCTAGGATACAGCAAATGCACCTCCTCGCCGAACTGCTGATCCCACCAGCAGCATCACACGTTACTCACTACCCGTGGTTTTATTCTTTCTCTAGAGCACAGCTTCCGTGAGGAGCGCGACCGCCGGAGGCGTGACGACGGACACCGCGATTACAGGGACCGTGACAGGGATGGCCATGGCCACAGAGATAGAGGGGACAGAGACAGAAACAGAGAACATTTGGGTGATCGTCGAGACGACCGACGCCGTGACTTCGGTGGTCGTGACTTCGATGACCGCAGGAAGCGTGGTAGTGGTCACGACAATGACCGTCGCCGAGAGCACCGCGAAGAGAACCGCGAGCATCGACATGGTAGAGGTCGTGAGGAAGGATCTCCTCGCCGTGGTGGGCGTAAGGGACGGGATGGGCTTGGCACTCCAGAACGAAGGTCTCCTACACCTGAGGGTGCACTTCCTTTGGCCCAGCGGAGGCGCAAAGCTTCAGGATGGGATGTTCATGCTCCAGGATACGAACAATATTCCGCCATGCAAGCCAAACAAACAGGTTGGTCGACCATCCAGTTCTCCAAGGGTGTCTAACTGTCACGTTTTTAAAAGGTCTTTTCAACCTTCCTGGAGCGAATCGCACACAAGTTCCTCCTATCCTTGGTATCGCTGGTTTGCCGCCTCCAATCCCAGTCCAGACTTTTGGGATGGGAATTGGAAGCAACCCGAACTTATCTCGGCAATCCCGTCGCCTATACATTGGCAGTATCACACCTGAGGTCAATGAGCAAAATCTTGCCGACTTCTTCAACAGCAAAATGATTGAAATGGACATTGGCACTGGTGGCCCCGGAAACCCTGTCCTTGCAGTCCAGTGTAATTACGAGAAGAACTATGCGTTTGTCGAGGTTTGTGCATCTTTTGGCCGGTACTGGGTATGTTTGACCTTCTGTCTTTTGTAGTTCCGCAGCGCAGAAGATGCAACGGCTGCTATGGCCTTCGACGGTATCATATTTATCAATGGTCCACTCAAAATTCGGCGACCCAAGGACTATGGTGGTGTTGAGATCACTGTTCCTAGCGTCCATGTTCCAGGCGTTGTTTCAACCAACGTCCCTGACTCCATCAACAAAGTGTTTGTGGGTGGTCTGCCGACTTACTTGAACGAGGAGCAGGTACAGGAGTTGCTCAAGAGTTTCGGCGAGCTCAAAGCCTTCAACTTGGTTCGTGAAAATGGCAATGGTTCATCCAAGGTATTCTTCCGCTTGTCAATCCTGATTGATTATATCTAATCGTGCACACGAGCAGGGTTTTGCATTCTTCGAATATGTGGATGCCTCTGTTACTGACGTTGCCATTCAAAGCTTGAACGGCATGGAGCTAGGAGACCGTTATCTAGTTGTACAGAGAGCCTCGGTCGGCGCGAAACCCGGTACACCGGGCATGATTCCAAACCTTCCCTACGACCAATTTCCAGAGATTCCTCGACCTATCATGCCTGCTGGTGAAAGCAGTAATGCCGATGCTCGTATCCTTCTCATGCTCAACATGGTTACTCCTGACGACCTTACCAATGACGACGAATATGGCGACTTGTACGAGGACGTCAAAGAAGAATGCTCCAAATACGGGAATGTTGAAGATCTGCGCATTCCTCGGCCGGTCAAGAAAGACAAATCGAAATGGGCTCCTGGAGAGCCTGGTCAGCAGACTGCCATTGAAGCTCAGCGCGCAGATGAAGCAGCGGGTGTTGGCCGTGTGTATGTCAAGTATGTTGATGCCGAAGGTGCACAGGCAGGTCTCAAGGCGCTTGCTGGGCGGTCCTTCGCTGGACGCTCTATCATCGCTACAGTCTTGAACGAGGACAGTCAAACGACGCCCCCACTTAATTTGATCTTTGCCCCTCAGCCAGATGCTCCTCCTCCGCTCCCCACCTCTTGATTGATCACTCCTTTTGGGAGGCTGGAAGTGGTTATCTAGTTGCTCGGTCGTATGTACGTCCTGTACCGCTTCTGATGTTGTTCTGTACCGATGCTTTGATTTCGTGCAAATGAAGTGCCCCATTGCGATATGATAATCACTCGAGTGCTGCCCGAGGATCTCATGGTGTCATTATAGAGTTTGATGATCGTTGGTCTTTGCGTTCTGTTTGTCCAGCTCCCTTGAGTTTCGATTTTTCACTCAGGCCTTCAGAAAGGATTCAAGAGATTGCCCGCAATGCGTGAGCGAATGACATACTACCTTGGACGGCACGCATCGTCAATGCCTTGTGTCCGGTCGAGGAATACCATCGCTCGACTGATACGCTACGTAAATCGCATTCAGTGATATCCTCCCTTTCATTCGTAACGGTGGTAGACAATTACTAGCTCGTATCACACAGATAGTGACTAACAAAAGCATAATCACAAGGCGCTTATGCATCTCACTTCACTCGTAGTCCACAGGAGGTCTGCGCCATGTTGCACCACCAGGGATCACTTCTCAGCAGAAGCAGAAAGTTGTTGGCTGCAAGTATCAAGGTGAACATTACGGAACGGCCATCGCAAGGAACTCATGACTCGTCTATCGTGTGCGCCTCGACCATCGTTATCCTCGCCGTCTTGTCAGCTCACCCTTCCCCTCTCTCCACCACACTGCCCCTTCTGCGGGATTACATTTTACATGATAGCGGCCTCACAAAACACGTTCACCAGGGTTCCGCATGGGTTACTGTAGACTTGTGCGCTAAAATAGTTGGTAAGAACGGCACACCAGTAGAGGGCATCCTCGCTCCGGATCATTTGCGGCTGGAGGCACGGAAGGAGATATAGGCGTTTGCACTCTGCTTTAATTCGGTCGACACACGGGGGAACTTCAGATGCTGGAACTATGTACGCGAGATTATATACTGGTTGATTTTCCGAACACGTGACGAGCGCGTCGCGATCGAGTCTGTTTATCGCCCGTACACAGACCTTGATTTTCTAGGCAACTTCCAGGAGTATAAATATGGCGTGCCCTCGCAAATATTTCCCTCCCTCAGTTTACCACCAGCATATTCTTACGATCTTCACCTCTCTCAATCAGCGTTCATTATCATGACTCTCTCTACTGTCATGACCGTTACTTCCCGCGTCGCCGTCACTGGTTTCCTTACGGTCTCTTGCTTCAAACGGGCTGTCGTCGACAACACCGCTCAGGTCCTGTCCAAAGCAGAGAAGGCTTCCGCTGGCCTCGCTGTATACTCTGTCTGCTTGTCGACGATCACCCTGGTTCTCGCCGCCGACAAAGCTGCGCAGAGGATCCTCAGCAACGAGCCCAAGCATTTGCCCGCCCTTCCCAAGGACGCCGACGCCGACTCTGATCCTCCATCCGCTAATGACCCCACCACCACCGTTACGCCTCAGCCTGTTGAACCTCATTTGCAGCCATTTCCGTCTCCATTTCCATTGCGTTTAATCGAATCGACGGAAACAATATCCGCTCCAATTTCTACTTGCACCCCTGATGACAACACCACCATCGCTACGCCTAAGCCTGCCGAACGGTATCATTTGCAGCCATCTCCGACTTCATCTCCATTGCGTTTAATCGAATCGACAGAAACAATATCCGCTCCAATTTCTACTTGCACCCCTGATGACAACACCACCATCGCTACGCCTAAGCCTGTCGAACCGTATCATTTACGACCATCTCCGACTTCATCTCCATCGCGTTTAATCGAATCGACGGAAACAACGTCCGCCCCAATCACGTGTTCTAATACTTGCATCACTCTCACTTCGCCGGACCTCTACTGCAAACGCCTGTCTATCGATTCCAGCACTACTTTTGTACCCCATGACCATGACTCAGTTACTGACGTCTTCTCGGACGATGCCTCGGACGCCAACGACTGTGAATCGTTTAGTGATGAAAGCACCGTCCACGAGGTAAGACGCAGCGCATCCTCAGTTTTCACATTACCTGACGTTTGAGTCTCTAGGACGATTGTTCTGAACCACAGCCTCGGAAGGAACATGCACTAGAACTTACGCTTGGCATTCTAATTGCAAAAATAACAGCTCTCACTCTCGATGACCCCCCTCGTCCTTCCAAGCTTCGACCACTTATTCTAGTCAACAACCGCCACAATACATCTACTACCATTCCTTGTCCTCCGCTCCCTGAACCCGCTTACTCTATGGACGCATTGACCCGACGTATGGAGGCGCTCTCTTCTTTCCGATAGTCCATCTACCGAGCCTGGCGCTGCTCTTCCTGAACCCGGCTGCTCCATCGAAGCGCTGACTCGAAATATGGAAACGCTCTCTATCGGCGATCGCCCTGCTTCCACCTCGAAGCTGAAGCCTCTGCTCCTGGTTACGAAGCGCGACACCAGACACTTCAAACTGCCTCCTCTCGCAACTCCTCTGCTTCGACAGCCTAGATCCCAAACAGCAATGCGGAGCCAGATGTATTGGCCTTTTTCACTGAACCCTACGATCTGGGCTCACCCACAGCCCAAGTGATTCAAGGCCGCCTCCGCGCTAACACACAGCTACGCACAGCATATGTCCGATGTCAGGTCCCCTACGACCAATCCGGATGACGGCCTCCTTCTGTCCCCTACGACCCGGAGCTTCACCGCCCAAGAAGTCGAAGGCCACCTCCAGTCTACGCATACTACACCACGTCGCGTGTCTTCGACACCAGAGGTCCCCTACGACCCAATCTCGACGACAAACTAGTAATTGGTCTTCACCGCGACTACCCTACTAGACGACATTCTACTATGGCCACCACCATGATTATGCACGCATCTATCAGAGCAAGTCGCTTCTCGTTTCCTTCTCTACTAGTACCTCCTTGATCTGTGTTTTCTTCGCTCGACTGGTTAGTTTCATCATAGACTCCTCTCCGAGTCTGGTATGTACGTTTCATTCCTTTCGTTTCCTCCCTCGATTTGTTTTTCTCTTGACTTCTATGAGACGAACAAATTATCTCATCATGGACTTCATTTCTCTAGCAAATATTAGTATCCTTTCATTTTTCCATTTCCTTCTCTACGCCGAGGTCTGCTTCGATTTGTATTCTCATCCACCGGTATGACACTGACTCATTTAGTTTCATTATCTCTCGCGATGTATACTTATTTCATTGATCTTGTTACACTTATTTTGTACATGCACGGTTGATAGCATACGCTTGGAATACAATTTTCTTCCACCAGTATGTTCTGAGGACTTGCTTGAGGATGTGGTTGCATATGTGCCATTGTAGCCGTTAACAAAGCTGTCGAGCGCACTGGAGAATTTACGTCGTCTTCATGATATATCATGCCGCGCAAAATAAAAATTCGTGTCTAAATCAGAATGACGAGGTGTACATCAACCAATGTACGGCGGCCAGGCACTTTGATGCGGTTTATATAGGCGTAGGTCGGCCAGCTCTACGATCCTCGCGTCTCTGCTCCAGCTGGAACATAGTCAGCACAAAAGTTTCAGACTTAGAAGGGATGCTAGTCTCTCACCCACGCCTTCTTACAGTCCCTATATGCCTGGAAGAAATCCATACATTTGTCCCGGTTATAGTCATTGCGGTCCATGCAGCTCAAAGATGCCTTTTGCTGCTTGTTCGCATGGACTGAGCACCAATGCGACAAGGTTATTGAGGAAAGGAGAGGGTGCGCAAGAAAGAAACGCACTCTGTATGTTGGGTGTATGATTGTCGGGCCTGTCATTACCGTCACCATGAATGCGGACGACCAGTTTGAGATGATATGCGAGAAGGACATACAGCAAAAATATCTCTATAATCCGCAGGCTTCACATTATCCTGTGGCGAATTCGAAGGCGATGGAGTAGACATGACAATTGCATAAGTGCAAGAACTGTCATCATACAAATCAAAGTAAATAACTTTGTTGACAGGGATGTTGCGATGTCAAATAGTCGTACCGCATGACTTTTTTCGTTTCTTTTATTTTGCAGTATCACAGATGGACTAACAAGGATGATTGACGATCCAAACCGATTGCTATACGAACTACCACAGCCTACAGGTACTACGATCTCCCATGGATCTTCCACTTCTCCAAACAGAGATATCTTGCATCATAAGAAAAATGTTTTTCTCGTCGTCTCAAGCTCAGGCTACAGAGTAATCAGCAGATGTTCGTAAACGAGTGGACAAAACATTACCTTCCAACGCCAGATGTACTCGTTATCTTTTGGAGGATTGCTCACTGGAAGGGGCTCAGGCGGCTTCATCTCCGATTCCTCGTCTTGTTCTGGCATAGGCGGTTCTTCTGGAGGTTCAGGCAACTCCTCAGTTCCGACATTGATCTCTAGGGCATCTGGCGATGCCCCAAAGTTTTGAACTGCTGGCAAGTCCTCTTTTGAGCCATCGAAGTTTCAGAGTGAAGCGAGGCCCGATTTCTTGCAGAGCAACTTTTTCAGGCGAGCGGAAAGCATACCTAATAATTTCGCTTGAGAACCGTATTCATTCAATTCTTGTAATCTCCCTTACCGATGACGTCTGAAAAACAAAAAGTCACGCTGGTTGTGAAGCGCGACTACTTGTCGCCCCTGGAATTCAGGTAATGGCGGGAATAAAGTCTGGAACATTCGTCCAACACCGTGTCCCAGAGTAGTCGAGAAATTATTGAGAACAAGCTCGGGGTTGTGTGGCGTTGCTCTCGCGTGACCCTGATACAGGTCCGTTATTTCTGCACCAGCGATGAGATGTAAGGCGGGCTCACATATATCTGTTTTGTGAGTTCTATAGACGTAAGCTTGAAATACGCCATAGGACCATTAGGGAGATGCACCAAGGTGATAGCATCTAGAAAACCATGAGTCTTTAATAACAAATATGGCCGAGACAACAAACTTGGCTTCTTCATGTCCTCGTTCACAACAAGCAGATGCTTATAACCACGGCCAGCAGCCCATCCAGCTATTCGACCCATCTCGAAGCCTTTCCCTTTTTTCCGCCGTATAAACTCAGCACCTGGAAATACTCCTACCAACTCATCACAAAACTCATACGTGCCCTTCGAGGATTTTGCAGAGGTTGTAATGAGAACCTTCGGGGGGATAGTTGGATCCAGCGTGAAGTTGAAATAGTCCGCAAAAGGATCGGATGCGATATCATTGGAGAATTCCGCATGCTGGGCAGATGAAGGGCCAGCTGCAGAGAGCATAGCTGGGTCTGCCTCGCGGGTATTATCGAGCGTACGGGGTACATTTTCTGAAATACGTTTCTGATACGATGTCAGCTGTGAAAGGAGTACAGATGGATCGTTACACGCACTTTCTTTGCTGCCGGGTCGTTGGCTTCGACCTTGGCCTGATCGAGCCTTTTCTGTAGTTTTGCCTGGCTTTTGCTCTTTTTCAGCTTGCGCGAAACCTCTTCTCTTTTTATCTTATTTTTGATAGACGACGGTTGAAATCGTGCAGGAGCCATGGTATGAATGATGAAATGATTCGCAGGACGTGAAATTTCTGAGTATGCAACACGTGACTTCCAATCTTCTTCCTCGTGAACTTCATCCCGCTCACCGAACAACATGTTCGCCTTTCGACTTTCGGTGCTTCTACCGTCTTTTCTTCTCTTAATAACGACAGTTAATGCCCTTCATTTCTACTTGGATGCAAACGAAAAGCGATGTTTCGTGGAAGAACTGCCATCAGACACGGTGGTCGAGGGTAAGTATCCTTGTCACCGGTCGGGAGCACCTCGAATGTCTTACCTTGCATTATAGGGCATTACAGAGCGTTAGAGTGGGCTGACAGCACCCAACAATATATTCTAAACGAGGAACTCGGAATCATAGTTGAAGTGGAGGTACGGCCCAAAGGCGCCCTTACAAACAACACGTCTCACACGCAGTTTCTGCCCATAGGAAATGGAAACGTCACACGTCGTCACAAAGACGAGAGGTCCGTCCGACGGTCGCTTCACATTCACCTCCCACGAATCAGGCGACCACTCCATTTGCATTTCCACCAACTACACGTCATGGTGGTCAAGCACACACATCAAGCTCTATCTGGACATCGTCGTAGGAAGCACGAAACCAGACTATCGAGAGCGACCGTACCCACATCGGCGAACTTAGCAGCAAGCTCCGCGACCTCAACCAAAAACTTGAAGAAATTCGGAGGGAACAGCAGTACCAGCGGGAGAGAGAGGCGGATTTCCGAAACTTGAGTGAGAACACGAATTCAAAGGCTGTTTGGTATAGCGTGTTGCAGATTGGAGTGCTCATTGCTACGTGCACGTGGCAGTTACGACATTTGAAGGTGAGTGACGCGATGTCTTTTCTGTGCGCTCTCAGTTAATGCATGCATGTCCTAGCGTTTCTTTGCGGATAAACGGTAGTCTGATCATTATTCTAATGGACTGGTGGCTACTGGTAGTCGCTTTGAGGTTCGCGGGTATTACCGCTTTGAACCTGCCTTCCGCTGTCAAGCGGATCAAATTTAGTGACCTGACAAGTTCAAAACTTCAAATCGCCATGAACTAATATATGTACAAACAGGATACGCTACTGGTCAAAGTTCAAGGCACCTACAACTGTTAGATTATTCGACGTTCATTAGGTTGCGGCATTTCCTAAGTACTCTGGCTCAGTTCAACTGTTTGGGATATTACTCGAACGTCAGGCACATGTCATCGTGACATTGGCAGTATCGTAAGAATGTCACCGGGTTTTTGCTGATATAGTTTGACAAGAGGGTTGCCAAGCATGTGCGTTGTTGAGCCCAGTGTGCTTCATGCACTGTCTTCGTTCTATTTTACCTGCCTATAGGACACTGAGAACACCACTATTAAAAAAACGAGTAAATGAATTTGATTGGTTGACGATATTCCCATTACAAAAAATCGAAAGGCACCACGTGGCATTGAGGCCGTCACCTGACAGTTTAAAAGCACACGTCCAGATGGTTCTGTCTCTAGGACCACGCGTTCCTGAGAACCTTTCTGGGCAGCGCTGAGCTCCCAACTGGGTGTGTGCAATTAGTGAAAAAGAACATAAAGAGATCGATGTTCTCAGATCCAGGACCGAGCATCGACGGTCGCAGTACTACCAGAGATACCATGTCCGAGTCTCTCGATTCCAAGCACGATTTCGAGGATGCGACCTCAGCGCACTTAGTCGTAGACGATCTTACGCGGGACTATGTTCGCCCTCCGATCAACTATTCTTCTCCAGCTGCTTTCACGAGCAGTTCCTGGGCTAGGTGGAAGAGTATATGGACTAGGCGCTTCACACTCTCGCTGTTGGCTGGACAGGTGGTTTCTCTGTGCATAACAGGTGACTAATGTCACGACGACCGAGCTGGTGTCTAGAAATTGGACCTTGTCGACTACGCAGACATGGTTTTTGTGCGTGTTTCGATTCTTGTGATGATTTGTAGCGCCTATATTCGTTCTTGCAGGTACTGTTCGTTGTTTCTCGTTTATACGCCGTATACGATGTACAAGTGTAAGCATGGCTTTCTTTTTCCTTGAATCAATGCTGATGACAGGTGGATATTGAAGATGGTCTTAAGGGTTGGGGTCAGATGGTATATAGGGATGGGATGGAAATGTTCGTGATATCATCATCATTCCCCGCCAGGCAAGGACATTCTGATACGCCTATAGATTTCATCCTCGCGTCTTGTGATGTTGAGGGCAACTTCTTGGTCGTAAAGGTAAGCATATATCTCCGCTCATTTCGATCACACATCAATCATCGTCTCTTATCGAACAGGCATACAACTATACCGATCTACTATCTTGCATGCTTCTCGATGCGTGAGTCATACTCGGCCACTCATCTGTATACTGCATCTCACAGGGTCTGTCTTAGTTGGGCGATTCCTGTTTGCCTGTTCTTTTGCTGGGTGTACATGCGTACGAAGTATCATTGGACTCAGGTATTGGTGAGGAATCATCAAAGCGTAGCTGTTTCCATGTCTGAGTAGGTGCACACAGGGCATCCTAGTGTGTGTCGGAGGACTCGGCATGCTAGTATCTTCAGACATGCTCACAGACAAGAACTACCCTGCACTAAGCAAGGGGAAAGGCGACGCCTTCATGATCGTTGGAGCGACGCTATACGGCTTTAGTACGTTATCGTTCAGGTGAACAAATTGTCGTATTGATGACGGTCATCAGCCAACGCCACAGAAGAGTTCTTTGTGAGGAGATCGCCGCTTTATGAGGTGGGTGAGGCACTTTTAATGGAGGATTGCGCATCTTACCCTAGCAGGTCGTTGGCCAACTTGGTATGTGGGGGACCTTGATTAATGGGATCCAAGCTGCTAGTTTGGAGCATGCGGCTATGACTACAGCGTCGTGGAATGGTGCTACGAGTGGGTTCATTTGATATGGACATAATGTGAATTTTGCTGATTGGGGTTTTCAGTTGGCTTTCTTGCTGCTTATACAGCTGGTCGGTTTCTACTAAATTTAGCTTGATCCTCATGCTAATTCTCGTTAACAGCGATGTTTACCCTTTATACGGTTGCTCCTCTGCTGTACCGCATGGCGTCGTCACCCTTCTATAACATCAGTCTGCTCACGAGTGACTTTTATGGTCTTCTTTTTGGTACGCTATCATCTTCCTTGTGATTGCTCTCAGGATGACTGATTGTATGCTAATAGGTCTTTTCCTTTTCGTGAGTGTTACGTATCTGTGGGGGTCGATGGGGACTAAATTTTTGCAGCATTATTCGCCATACTGGCTGTACTTCCCTGCTTTCTGCGTCGTCGTCCTTGGCCTCATCATCTACTTCTGGCATGCTACACGTAAGTATCTTGGTTGTGTTTGTGCGAACGGTCATTGATGCCATAAATTAGCTGAGGAGCAGGGGAAGCTGGAACCTAAAGCTCCAGCATATATCCGAAGAATGCACCCGGATGACCAAGCTTAGTTGGATACCTGCGATACCATTATGCGACACTTGTAAATGAAGGGTGTCAACAATAAGTGAATGTGCGTCATTATATAGTGGTTGTTTACAATGCCAAAATCCAATTAAATGGATAACGAGGGAGGGGTGATGATGTACATATGTAATGCATGGTACTTTGATTTAAACATATCGAAGAGGATCTTTCTTTTGCCTCTCGAGTTCTTCTTCGTAATTCTTTCGTTCTTGTTCGCGTTGGGTCTTGTGTTGGGCGAGTTTCTGGACGTTGATTCTGAGAAGCTGGATCTACAGAATGAATGGGAGGGCGTACGGTTTTCAGTGCTTCCACGGTAGAGACAATGGACTCTAAGGTGGATTCAGACATATCGAGCATCTTTAAGAAACCGGTATGAGTGAGGATGCTAGATATTCATAATTTCATTCTACTTACCGCATCCTCGGTGCGCTTCTGAATATCCTTGAGGCGTTCCTTGTCCTCCTCCCACTCTCGTTGATTCCAACCCGCGGTTCCATCTCCATCGCGGTCAGGCTGCCTCCTATAGATGAAGTTCCACCTCTGTTCCTGGGGCGTTGGAGCGTCAGGCTTAGAGTAGACAGGGGGAGTAGGGTGTTCGCCACTCCCTTCTACGTGACGTCGATGCATGACGCAAGGAAAGTACTGTGCACGATGTTCGCGCATCTGGCGATTGCAATGCCAGAAAGTAGCAGCACCTGCACCGAGGATGAACCAGAGGATGCGGGATGGACCACGGAAGTAGTGGTTGTGATAGTAGGGGTGCATGTTAGGGATTGATGATGTTGGTCAGGTAGGGGATCATCACAGTGGGTGCAGTGATTTATATAGTCTCGAATACGCATCTGTGCGCCGTCACAGTCGCCGTCGACGAAAGCGCTCGGCCTCTGACGTAGTTGTTCGGCGTGTCCATTTTTGGGTCAGCCGTGTTTATGACAAAGCCGATGTCGGACAGCTCGGAAATCCTAGTACGCGTCACTTTCCCGCTACTCGCCGCTGTTCCAGTTTGCGACGCTCAGTCCATTTGATCAAGGTTGCAAGGTTGAATTTTAGATTGCTCGTACGAGTAGTCTTAACAACATGCACCGCTTTCTTCCCACCTATGACACCTTTTGTCGCATTTTCAACCGTGGTGCGTCGTCACCGCGGCACGGCCAGTCAGTCCACCACGGGTAAAAATGGGACGCCACCATACAATCCTTGATTCCATGCAGGTTCCATGCGGTCCCGCAAAGGTTTGCAGCCCCAAAGACCTATTGGCGTATACGATGAGAAGGATGTTCGACGACCAATCCTGAGGTGCGATACTGATCGAATGACTATTGGTATATTCATCGCGCGCATGGGGATCCTTATGGATTAACCAGACGAGTCTATTCAAGAACATCTGCGCGTGTGGCTTCCTAACCAGACCCGTAAGTACTAGCGGATAGTCTGACGCACTATCATTTGTAGCTGCGCTGGGAGAAACTACGTGCTTGGACGACGGACGTACACAATTTGGAGGGGCCCAATTATCGCTAAGCACAAGACATTACAATGATATGGACCCAGGGTATATTGGGTCTGTCTAGGGGAGACCATTAGATACATCAGCCGACGATAAGTAAAAACAAAAGTATGTACTCTAAAACACGTCAAAATGTCAGTCTAGTAAGGAAACAGGATAGCCGCAGTCGCTCTGGAACCACGATCAAGAGTGTTCGAGAGTATGTTGGTCGCATTCAATGTCGTTCACAACCACTTCCCGAAAAAGCTGCACCTCATCAGCCGTAAAATTATTGCATCGCGTGAGGCGGAGGTCGTGGACGCGGACATTATGTTGGGCTCGTATTTTCAAGACATCCCGAAGTTCTTGAAGTTCATCACCGCTGAACTGCATACGTCGGAGCCCCAGAACACGGAGCGAGGGATACGTTACATTTGACGACCCTTCAATCCGGAGCGCAGTGGTTAAGCCTCTAATGAAGTCCGAGTCTTCGCACCCCTTCAGATGCATGGATTCGATCTCGCCAGAAAATAAGTTTTGACCTCTGCGTTGCGCCATGATCCGACATATATCGAATACAATGTTTCGCGAAATTTCAGCGGCGATATGCGGAACGTAATAGATGTGTCGGTAGACGAATTCGATCGAGAGTCGTATGTTATTATCTTGTGGATTCCAGGAATAGTCGGAATTGATTGCCGTCGACGTGCTAAATTGCACAGCCATAGACCATGGACCTGGCCTGAATTTGATGGCACGCAGCGACCGCAAGACGGGACCAGATCCTTCAGGCATCACCGAAAACAAATCAGCAAATGTTGGAGTCCCTTCAATTGATGGGAGATGTAGAGCAATCTTGACGTCAGCGGGAAGGGCTAGATGTGCGAAAAGAGGCACAGCAGTTGCGAGCGAGGCCTCTATCGCTATACTTTTCAACCGAGCGAGTGGCACTTTATCAGGGAGTATTGGTTGGTCGGAACTTAGCAACTCGAACTGGAACATAAACTGCTCCAAGGCAGGCATACATCGCAGAGCTAAAAGGAGGTCCGGCAAGGACGTTCCTCCCACATGTAGAGTTCGAAGCCCACCGAAAACTGCACGATAACCATCTGCGGTCGAAACAATTGACCTCGAGGTGCCGAAGTAAGGGTGCTTGTGCTTGGAAGATGGTGTTTGACATGGACATCATTGGCAGAGGGCCACGGACTTCGAATTTGAATGTTTCAAGCATCGATGCAGGCCGAGATGATAACAGATCCATAACGGGACCGGCATATTCCTGATATGTGCGTAATTTGAGGTGTTTGATCCGAGGAAGGTGTAAAAGGACTTTCTCAAAGCAATCCTCTAGTGAGATGGGAGGCCGTGACCACCTTGGAAGCTTGTAGGTAACGACCAAAGGAGCCTTCTGCGACCTCTGAAGCATGACATCTAGCCAAAGAGGAGGGGGAGAATTGATGAATGTCCAAAGAGTCGGGCACCCGAGAGCGACATTGCGCCAGTGTCTGCAGACGTGTGTGACTTCTAGACAAGCAGGGACATTATCGATTCCATAGGTCGCATGTATATGATCACGGTTATCGCGTCCATTGAGACGCTTCTCTTCTTCGAAGAGTTCGAAGATCATCAGGAGAATATCGTCTGGAAGGCGTGATATGGGGATTTGACCATTGCTACGAGAACGAAGGACGCGCATAGACTCAGCCAATGCAGCAGAGTTTTCATCGATGTGCATCATGGGAGATCTGTGGGGCGGAGTCGTCAGTCGAGTGCAAACAAAACCTCAGTCAGGTGCAAGAATTACCTTTTGTAGCTTGACAGCAGGTTTTAAAATTCAGTGTTTGCTACGGATTCGAGCAAGGATTCGGGTATAAGAACAATAGCAGTGTCGTCCGGATCTATATTAAATAGATACTCTTAGTCGTAGCACGCGGTAATGCAGACGTCTGGTATATTTACCTATATCAAATAGCTTTGCGCAACGTAAGGATAGGTTGAATGTGAAGTAACAGTCAAATATCTCACCTTAGTCGTAGCCGATAATGCAAAGGTCTGCAGATGCTAGAGTTACACCTGCAGAAGCTACTTAAATAGACGAGAAGTTCTTGTAGCTCAGACCGTAGTGGGGCAAAGATGTTGGACCCGTGGATCCAAGGTAACAATAGATTCAGTAGTCGCATGTAACAAGAGCGCATGATGTAAAATAGGAAAATGACGACACACAAGAAAATGAAATTCTATCAGTGGATTTGGCCAAGACCCAGTAGGTGCTTGCTCCAGCTTCGAGATCTGAATTTTAAGTTAAGTAGCAGTATATAATTAACATTCTCGGACGATGACAAGTTCAGTGGCGTCGTACCTTGTCCTATTTTCTCGCCTTCTAGCACATTGAGCAATGCACACTGTTAGTATTCGGCCGATGCACAAAGGACACGCTGTCGCTAATCCCATGCGATTACCACGACCACTTTTTGGTTGTCTGCGACCAAACCGCGCCGGGTGACGCCAAAAGCACCTCGACGACCAATTGAATGTCATGACACACCATCTAGAGAAAGCGAAGGTGATTCTTGAGCGATGTTTTCTGACGGCGATAGCGCTTTACTACGAACGCTAGCGGCTGACGATTGCTCTCCGCAGTCATACCCTCCACATCTACCCCATTGAACCCGTCCTTCAAGTGGAGGTGTGGCATTACCTGTAGGAGATCCAGAAAATCAGCTTCATTCGCCTGTCTGGTGGTCGAATCGATCCGTATCGCGCCTCAGGAATGGACAAGCATACTTTTTGAAGTTGTGAACGCTAACGCATATAAGCCATGGGGACTCCAAGCATTCAGAGACCACGCAAAACCTGTTTGGAAACGAGAACTCGGTGGTGTCCTGCTTTCTGCTTGTGGTGGGCTCAGCCAAGTGCACGGTGAGCGATCATAATATATTCCGGATCGGCTAAAAATCGACACTGAAAGGGATACACGGCGATATGGCGGTGACGGGGAGACTGCAGTTTGATCATAATTCACACGCACAGGAAACAATGCAACACGCCATTCCGAGTGTCGTTTATGTTGATGACGTGTGCGGGATATGGATGAGATTCATAAGATTATCGATATACTGACGAGTGACAGTACAAGATACGATGAGCTTCACGAGGTGCTTGTACAACATTGATAACACACCTCGTCACCCCTGCCGACACCTATTAGGTGAGCTGCTTCGCACCAACTCTATTGCATGTTAGAGGCGATACAAGTGCTATTATCCCTATCTGACAACCTAGTCTTGAAATAACGTATTTGGTCATAGTGGCAAGGAGTGGTGAGGGATTCGTTGCTGCTCCAACCGACAAACAAGGTACGATCAATAATGAAGATGTCGATTTGTTAGCTAGCTTCAACATGGTAGCATACATGAAGGTTACCATCAAGCAGGAAATTAATTGTCGAGAGGTTGATGGTCAGGGAGTCATGACGGAAGATTGATAGGATGTCCGGGAGAGAGAGACAACTCGCTACAGGCACCCACGACAGCAAAGCACATGACACGGGGGAGCCTGAAGGGGCTTAATGTTCGATTGGAATATGAAAAGATTTGACCCATTGTACATAATGTCAAATCTGTCTGGAGATGTCGGAAGAGACAAGCGAACATCGATGAGGGCAGGATCCATTATAACCTTCAATCTTTGACTGTCGTGAAGGTCATTATGGGTCGTGTCGCCATGAGGTAAAAGATTGAAACTCAGATATCCCGATGGCTCTGAGGTTGGAAAGATTTCAAAAGAAATCGACACCTTCAAGTTCGCATCCATAGTACTACCTACAATCAACAACTGAGCACGGGAACGAATTTTCTGAACAGTCATCCAGTCCCTGTCATCGGAACTAATATAACCGCACTCTGCATATATAAGTTAGCTCAATTTTAGTGACATGAGGCGTAATTATCTGGTCGACTCACTTACTAACTGCATAAACTGTCGCTGTGGATGGCCAAACGCCATTACTAGTCTTTTCTGTGGGAAAGTGTTCTGTTGGCCGGGTTCTGTTCGGAGCCTTGGCAAGGAAACTTGGGCAGAACTACGTTACACCAGATGCGGTTGACGTAGCGGCGAAGTGCAACGTGGAGTAGTACCTGGGACAAAAAATCCGTCAGGTATCTCTACAAGTTACAAACCAGGTTCTACATGGAGTTTGGGTCTCCACAAGACCTCCCACAGTCTGGTTCTATAAACCTCTAACAGGTCATATGGCATAACACAGGTTCGGGTTTTGTGAGCATCAAGTTGTCACTGGTAGAGTAACGGAAGAGATGATCAGAAAAGGCGGTTACTGTGACGCGTGACATATTGTCACGTTCGTGATCCTCGTTCCTCAGTAGACCTCACTGCTTTTGTACCGTTCTCCAGCTGTGGTGCTTCTAGCTTGCTTTCGTTCTACTTCATCGCTTCCTAGAACATACATCCGCTAGGTTCCGCATGAAAATCGTCAAGGATCTCTCTCAGAACTGTTCCAATTAACTTTGGGGGTACTAATCATCGTAGTCAGGTCTGGGATCATTATGTCTTTTGATTCAGAAACGGCTCGTCTGCGCAAAGAGCAGGATGGTTTATCTCATCTCGGAGGTTCTATTTATGCTCCACCGACAACCACTACTCGTCTACCTGATCGTCCCCATTTTCCTACAAGAGCTTCTACCCTTGGTTCCACCCAGGACCTTAACCGTAATAACCTTTCCGTGAAGCATGATCTAGTGCCTCATGCTTATAGTGATGACTTGAATCATGCCAATTCAAGCAGGCCTTACGATTCAAATGGTATCCCCGCTTCTCTCCCGCCTCCATCACCCGCCTTTCGTTCTCGTAGCCGTCCTACCACTCCCAATGGTTCCACTCCAGTATAATCTTGCCTCTTACACCGAAAGGAACGTAGAGTTGAGGCGTCGAGACAGTGTAATCTCGTATTCCTCCGGACACTCTGCGTCCTCCAGCTCTAGTTCCCCAAACAAGGCTGGTCCCATGACATCCACGTCCTCTGCCACATCGACTAACATCTCACAATCGTGAGTCCGCCATTCCCTCTACAAATACTCCCATAGTAGTATGTGGTTTCGATCCCTTATCTGACACTTCTTCCGTGTAGACCTTGCTCCGCATGTGGAAACACAATGCAAGGCGCTTTTGTCCGCGCATTAGGCACCGTATACCACTTGAACTGCTTTAAATGCTTGGTACGAACATCCTGACCTTTCAGATACCCAGTTCCGCTTATTTTTCGTCAGGACTGCGGCGATGTCGTCGCGTCAAAGTTCTTTCCCATTGATGGGCCTGATGGCAAACAACATCCCCTCTGTGAACGGGATTACTTCCGTCGCCTGAATCTTATATGCGCCAAATGTGGGCTTGCTCTCCGAGGCAGCTATATTACGGCATGCAGTCAGTGGTTCTACTCATCACTCCTTTCTTAATAATTAATATCCCTATACAGACAAGAAGTATCACGTGGAACACTTCACTTGCTCCCTATGCCCGACCCTTTTTGGCCCACAGGACTCCTACTACGAGCACGATGGAGACGTTTATTGCCATTTCCACTACTCGACACGTTTTGCGACAAAATGCGCAGGTTGCAGCAGCGCCATCCTGAAGCAATTTGTTGAGATCAATCGTAACATGAGGGACGAGTGCTGGCATCCGGAATGTTACATGATCAATAAGGTTCTCGTTCTAGGAGATCGTGATTTTGTGTCAATTCTCACTCAGCCTTCCAGTTTTGGAACGTCAAAGTAGTTTCACGGAGATCGAGCGTATTGATCAATGATGGGTCGGAATTGGAACCATCCTACGTCGAGGAAGAGAAGCGAGAAACTCCGACTACATTGAAGGACAAGCAAGTCAGGATGGAGCAGCTGGTCTATCGCATCTGGACGTGAGTACTTCCCACGTGGCTTGAAATACAACTGAACGTCTACATTATAGGGTTCTCTCGGCGTTCGAGGAATCAAGCGCTGCGTGTATATCTGATATGCTGCGACAGGTCAGCAACGGGCAATATCTTGATGCCATCAGGATGGCCGAGAAGTTTATTCTACACGTGGAAGTCTTGTTCGGCACCATCGATGACCTTGAGTGCCATTCTGCTAGGCTTAACTTGAAAGGTGCGTGTATGCCTCGTGTTTTGTCCCCGGTATCGCTTACATGGTTTGAAGGAATGTCTCATGTCCGAGAAGCCCGCATGCTTTGTCGAAAAACGGTTGATCTGTTCACCCTTCTTTCCCGTACCCAGGAAACTGGGTCGCGCAGAATGGGAATGACACAGGAACTGCTTGCACTTGTGACAGGAATAGCCCATTATCTCAAGATCCTCATCCGAATAGCATTAACTGGCGCACTGAAACTGGAGAGGGAACAAAGCGTCCGGGAGGCTATGCCATCATTCCTCGATAAGCTACATTTACTCGCGGTGCAAAGTGGCGACCCAGCGGCTCGCCGGATCATCAAAGGCGGAAGTGGTGAGGTTATGAGAGGAGCAAACATTGGTACACAGGGCGTCACTTACGGCTTCAGGAGTCTAGCGCCAGAAAATGCAGGAGAATCCCCGTTCTCAGCAAACTCGCCATCTCGGTTGACAGTCACCAACCCGCCCTCAGACCGATGCGTCAAGTGTACCCAAGCAGTAGAAGAAGACTGTGTTCGGTTGGGGACTTATCAGCGCTGGCACTCCCAGTGTCTGCAATGTGCCAGGTGTGACAAGGTAGCTGCTATTCCGGTACCGAAAGAGCCGACGCCACCCAAGTCCCCAGAAGATAAAGACAAAGAAAAGGAAAAGGAAAAAAGCGAAAAGGACCCATCGAAGTCATCTTCTGTTCGAAGACCACCGGCAAATGTCGGCATCTTTATGTACGAGCTTGATTCGGTTAAGGACACCCCCTCATATGGTGAAGTTCCTACCGTTACCCTGTGTACGGACCACGTGCATCCAGGGTGTCGAGATGGATTCCAGACCGTCTCTCGGCTGGAGCAGTATGCGTTTCTGCTCAACATTGCATTGCGTAGGTTGTACCTGGTTTTAAAGCAACAGGGTGTGGTTCCTGTGTCACCAGGTATGTTCCCATCCCTCATACTCGATGTTTTGCATCGTAAGCGTGTATTGTCAGTTGCTTCTACGATGCCAAGCGTCAACCCCAAACCAGGGGACCAAGATCCCTATCGTAACTCGGGCGATATAATGCGCATGAAATCTGTACATCTGGATCGAAAGCTATCTGCTACAGCACGGCTACCTAAACGATCGACGATCGTGGAGAGTCCATCAGGCAAAACTGTCCAGCCCTCGGAGCCACTGCATGCTCAACGATCGCAACAAGATATCAAAACCCCGCAACCTCAGAGGGCGCCTCCACCAGGGACACTGGTTCCAGGGCGTCAGCCTTCCCAGCCTGGCTCCTCAGGAATGCCATCACAACCTCCTTCGCGAGCGCAAACTCGCACCCCCGGTACGCTGGATACAAGTTATCAAGCGCAAGTTGTTCGTTCTACTATCGGGCGTAGCAACACAGAGGTGAAGATTGTGGACGAGTCAGCACCCAACTCTCCAGCAGGCAGCCCAGACGATGTCCCACTAAACACCCCTGATGACGGCATCACGTTAGCTGACATACCTCAGCTGATGGAGGCTGCACAAGCTCGCGAACAGCAAGCGCTCATTGCCACGCCAGAGCACGGTACCGCATGTCGCCGAGTTGAGCGCACTCGAACTTACTATCGTCAAACACTCCGCTGTCCTTGCCCTCCAGCGATCTCCGCTTCGGGATCAGCTCGAATTGGATGAGCTGCTAGAACTGGTAGAGACAAAAAAGGGAGGCTTCTGGAAACAGTTGTTCAAAGCCGGAGACAAAAAGAACGTCAAGAAAAAGGGTGAGTTCCTCACGATTCCCAAGTATTGGGTTCACCTAATCGATTATGTATAGGTGTTTTTGGTGTTCTACTTGAGCTCCTAGTTGAGAAAGAAGGGTCAGATTCCTTGTTGGGAGCAAGCCGTGCAACCTTGAGGGTGCCAAGCTTTATCGATGATGTTGTCTCAGCCATGAGGCAGATGGGTATGTTATTTACGGTGATCCTGGCTGTGTTTTGATATCCTGTCTTTTACAGATATGTCGGTGGAGGGCATCTTCCGCAAGAATGGTAATATCAGGCGACTGAAGGATCTCACGGAAGCCATCGACCACGACTTATCGTCAGTAGATCTCACACAAGACAACCCCGTACAATTGGCTGCTCTCTTGAAGAAGTTCCTCCGCGAACTGCCAGAGCCACTCATGACGTTCAAGTTACACCGGTTGCTGATTGCATCGCAGTGTCTGTCTTCACACTTTCAAATGATTCGCAATCTGACATACGGTTTTCAGCCCTTTCTACGGAGGCAGAGCGAAGGCGCTGTCTCCATCTAGTTTCATTACTTCTTCCCAAGAGCCATCGTGACACCATGGAGGTGCTATTTGTGTTCCTTAAATGGGTGGCGTCATTCGCCCACATGGACGAGTCCACTGGCAGCAAGATGGACCTATCGAATCTAGCAACGGTCATATGTCCTAGCATCTTATACTCACGCGGGCGTGACGCCGTTCGAGATGAGAGCTTTGGGGCTATTCGCGTGGTAACCTCGTTACTCGAGAACCAGGATGAGTTTTATTTGGTTCCCGAGGAGTTCCTGCCTATCCTTCATGATCAGGAATATTTCTCAAACAGCACGGAGCTACCAAGCAAGGATTTCATGAAGAAATGTGACACATACATGCGCCTCAGAGCAAACGGGCGTCCGCCATTAGCATCGTTGGGTTCGCCGAACCTTGCCAACTCACCCCGCGTTTCGCCACCCGGAGATCGACCACAGGTGACATCAACTCCGAGTGAATCTCAACCACGGAATGGCCGACAGCAGTCGCCACATTCACATCCAGGTATCATTCATTCACCCATGTCATATTCTTCTCCTACGCAACCAACTTCCCTATCACAAGGTGTGGCTATGATTCAGGGCCACCAACAACCTCGCTATCCCCAGCCGATCGAAACGGATTGGCCCACTGCTCAGCGACCCATCACTGGTACCATATCTTCATCTCCTCGACCATCGTCCTACGTGCATCCGCGAAGTAGCGGCGAGCACCTACACTCGTCATCACCGCCCAACGGAATTCCTGCTACTGCAGCGCCCCGACGATGACCCCGTTGGACTCTAGATTCTGTCATCATAATGGCGACTCACTTCCACTCTTTTGCCTTGCTGTGCATTGCGGCTGCTCTAACATTCATTTGCCCCAAGCATCTTTTGGTTTCTCGCATTATCTGTAGTTTACCGTACGGTTTCACTTATCAGTATGACACGGACGAATACTTCGCAGAATACTCATTATACCTGTGCATTCGAATGTACGCAATTTTGAATGAATTTAACCAACCGAAACGTTATCTTGTACCTTTCATCATTAATGGGCCTCAGAGACCAATGATGCTGGACTCTTGCATGCATGTTGTCGTTGCTTCCGACCGTTACAAGTGAGACCGGCATGTGTTTCGTATGGCATATAGGCATACGCATATATTTTGAAGTAGTAAAGCTAATAGAGGGACATGCAAAAGATATAAGAACCCAGTGCCTTACTTCAGAGGAATGAAACGAGACGCTGTGGGAGGAAAGATTGAGTATGAAGTCCGATTTCCGCGATAGATTCCATGAAAACTTACAGTGCGTGGCACCGATCTGTGCAGAACACATTGAGAAAACATCCAAGATATAAGAACAAGACACTCACACCAGGGCGACCGTGCTTGACTGGTCGGTACGAGCACGAGAACTCAGCGAGGTAGTGGCCTGTCATCTCAGGCTTGATCTCGACGGAGTTGAATACCTTGTGGTGGTATGTTCAGTCGTGCATCGCGAAGAAGGTTAGGACAATACAAACCTTGCCGTTGTAGATACCAACGACGCTGCCAATCATCTCAGGAACGATAATCATGTTACGGAGGTGGGTCTTGACGACTGCGGGCTTTTCATTCGGGGGAGCTTCCTTTTTAGCTTTGCGCAATTTCTTAATTAATCCCATGGGGCGGCGCTTGAGGCCACGACCGAACCGTCGGCGAGCACGTGCGTGAACGAGCTATTATTTAGACAATATGTTGATCAGGTTAAGGCAACGGTGACTGAAAGCGAGATGCATACTTCAACGAACTGTAGATTCGAGCCTTAGCGCAGGACATGAGAGGTTCCGCGATAAAGACTCACCTCCTCATTGTTCATGTCAAGGAGCTTGTCGAGGTCAACTCCGCGGTAGGAGAACGTGCGGAAGGTTCTCTTCTTCTTGAGCTCAGCAGCGACCGAGGGGTCAGTAACCGATGAATCCGCCTGTCATTCGGTCATAAATCAGCGCCCATTTGTCTTGCTACTCCCGAAGGTCAATGCGCACCATGTTGCGTCGTGAATTAGTCTTGCGGTTGTCGTGGATAACAGCGAGCAGCGATTTCGGCAATCCTGAGGCGGAGTCAGAACACAATCGAAATATAGAAATTGTGGCTGAATTTGGTCACGTGGTGCTGTATAGTACCAATCCCGAAGTTTGGCAGAAGCTTAGAGGGGAACAACATCATCAACGTCGTCGGATAGAATCTACAGGTCTTCCCTTGAGGATTAAAGGTATGATTCGTGTTTCTACACGGGGCTTGAAGGGAATGTTAAATGTATTTTCTTAGTGATTTGTAGCTGCCCGCACCCCCATCCTATACATATCTTTGTGAATAACACTCGTCTAAAGTATGTCTCGAATATCCTCGCATATGGCACGTCTGTGGGACACGCTAACTTCTGTGATTTTAACAGATGCGTCATATCGCTGCTTACCTTCTCCTCCAAATTGGTGGCAATGCCTCTCCGTCGGCTAGCGACGTCAAGAAGGTGTTGAGTGCTGTCGGGATAGAGGCCGATGACGACAGGCTCGACAAACTTATCTCTGAACTCGAGGAAAAGGACATCAATGCTGTAAGATTTGTTTTCCCGGTTACACTTCACTGCACCCGTTTCTGACGTGTTTTTCCGTAGTTGATTGCTGAGGGTTCTGCTAAGCTGTCGTCCGTAAGTTTCGATCGAGTTATATACAAGTCGCAGGAGCTGATTGGTCGCAATACTTAGGTTCCTTCTGGTGGCGCCGTCGCCGCTGCTGCTCCGTCAGCCGGCGGAGCAGCGCCTGCCGCTGCCGTCGAGGAGGAGAAGAAGGAAGAAAAGAAGGAGGAGAAGGTTAGTCCCTTTATGATTAGTGCATATCTTGGAACTAGAATCAAACCTTGACATCGTAGGAGGAATCCGACGACGACATGGGCTTCGGTCTTTTCGACTAATTACGTTACGAAGTGTTTCTTGTACGAAAACACGCGAGCAGATGCACCGTAATAATGATGAATTTCCCTTGGAACGTTCGAATTAGAATATATTGCGATCTTGGACAATAATAGGTCGTGCGGTGCAAATGGCCGCCGGAGTTGTTGTCGGAATTTTTATCGTAAAATATATTGAAATTTTGTTTGTAGGTAATCACCGGCGGCATGAAAATGAGGCACGGTAAGTACGTAAAAAGCTGTACAGAAAAGAAAGCCGCCGACACTTGCCGTTTTTCTTATCTGTTATGCCATTGGTGGGAGGCTTTAGCTTGTTCTTCGTGACCGATGATTCATGAAATGTAATGTAACTGGGTACCCATTGGGAAGAGCTAACACGTCTTTGATGAATACTATTAGTGTACTTACCGCAGGATCGGTAATAATAGCAAAGCCGCCGGCGCGAAGAAGTGGGAAAAGCCGGTTGCGGCCGGCGGGTTGGCTTAATTTGTATTGACTGATCGGTTATTGCAAGGGCTTCCTCGAATTGCCGTGAGTGCCATTTGGTTTGTGAGTGCGAACTATCTACTAAGTACTAGGGTACGTTCCACGGTTTACAATCTCTTCACACTAACCATTATCTGTCTATAGCTTGCTAGGTGAGTTATCTTTTTAATTATTCTTTCATTTCATTCTGCTGGGTCATGTATCTCTCCTTAATAAGTTCAACGAAGTTAAACTCATATCCTCTTTGCGTCTTTCTTTAGTACCAGACGTCGGATCCTCTTCCTCCTTCCTTCATCCTCTCTCTCTTGCATGTCTCCTCCTCGTCTGGCATAATAAGTCCCATATTATTTGCTTTTTAATGGACCACTTCGCTCGCTCTCTTCAGCAGCCAGCGATGCAGGCAATCACTTTTGCTCCCCCAAACCAACCCCCTCCAGATGGCTCCCGTTTCCTCGTCGACAATTCCCAGGATTCTGATAGAATGGACGCTAATATTGCGTTCATGAAGGGTCCAAAGCGTAAACGCCTAGCAAAGGTATGCACCCTTAAACTCGTTCAGGACGCGTACTAACCATCTTACTACGCAGGCATGCGATGCTTGCCACAAAAGCAAACGACGCTGTGACGGAACAGGTACGTTATCTTCCATAACAGCCTCCATGCTATGCCAATTCTGACCTCCCTGTTTTCAGCTCCTTGCAGCAACTGGTACGTCATCCAAAAAAAACGTTCGGATATTTCCAAATCTGTCACTTCATTCATGTTCTTTTTAGTTACTTCGCCTCCAAGAAATGCACGTACACAGACGCTTCGGGTAGACCTGTACCTGCACCTAGGCCGCGCAAAGGGGATAACACAGACGCACCAGCCGATCCGCGTCAGGGCTCGTACGCAACACACCCAGACGGTACTCAGGGTAACCAACCATCCTTCACCGTCCATGCCCTGCAGAAAGACGAGGCACTTGGGACCCATGTCGACCCTGATGAAGACATTCCATCGCGCAAGCGGTTTAGGCCGGACCTTGGTCAGTCGACGTCTCCTATTGAGACGTCTTTGAGAGGTTTAGCTCCGCCGCCGTTACCAAACACTGAGCGCTCTTTGGAACGTGACCCGTCACTCACAAGAGAGCTCGTGCACCGTAAGTTACCCCATATAGCGGTACACTACTGACACTAATTGAATACACCGGAGCAGTCTTCTTTGCACACCGGCAACCTCAGCGTATGATCATCCACGAGCCTTCATTCCATCATGCCCTTTCTCATGGTCTCGTCCCTTCTTACCTTCTCCTTGCAATATGTGCTCTTGCCGCACCTCTCTCGCAGCGTCCTTGTTTTAAGGAAGGGGGTTCAAGATTTGCTGGAGAGGTGTTCTTTCAAGAGGCAGTGTCACTTATGTTCGATAAAGACCAAAACTTGATTTGCGACAGGAATCTTGCAACTGCGCAGGCTCTATGTCTCCTGCAGTTGCATGATCGAATGGCTAAGTCATCTTGGAGAGGGCAATATCATGGTACGGAAATTTGCCATTTCCAAGGTTGTCAGCGCTTACGTTGTGTACTTTGCAGTATACGCATTTGAGATTATCGAACAGCTGGGCGTGTATCGGGCTGATAATCCGATCCTGACACCTACTCCTTCGCTGGAGTTCATTGATGCGTCCATCGAGCGAGAATGCGCACGTCGTATTTTCTGGCTCATACATATAACCGATGTTCTGGGTTCTGTTCTCTACCAACGGCCTATGTTGGCAGAGGAATCGCAATTGAAATTGCGTCTCCCTGTGGATGAGACGACCTTCTTGTTCACTGTACATGACGCTATCCCAGGTTAGTCGCCGAGCCATCGTTTCGGCCTTGAGCTCATTTGATTCGTCAAGAATATCTGGACAAACCCAGTCCTTTATCGAGATCCGAGACCGGGCAGCTAACTCGTGTCCTCTCTATACACGAGAGGATAGAAAAGGCCATGGAGGAATTCGAGAGTGAGCGCTAGTCGCTTCGCGGGAGCCCGCATGTGCTCATTCAATTTCATTTTTAGACCGCGAGTCTGGCAAACATCCCGTCAACACATTGTTGGATCTTGACAATAAACTCAACGTAAGGATGAAATTTCAGGGTTCATACAGATCTAGCATATTAATCGCTTCCGAAGGCGTGGGACAGATCGCTTCCTGAAAGTCTTCGTTTCACCGACGAGAATTTTGCTACTCAAATGGCGTTGTTTGCCACGAATTCCAACATGGGAGCGTGGTGCTTCTGTGTAATGCACATTATCCACTGCTCGTGTGTTTATGCACTGAATCACGTGGGTTATCTTGATTTGACTTGAAGTGTTTAAACGCTGACAAGACGACGGATATGGCGATACTTTGTGTAGGCTAGGAAGCGTTGCCGTACGGCTATACCCGGAGGTCCAACTTGGGCGCGCGAGCGCCTGTACAAGATTCTCGCTGCTTTGGGTGACAGAGCGAAAAAAAGTATCCTCCGTGAGTGTTATAACGTGATTATGTTTCGTTAGGCGTTTCACTGACGACACCTATAGTGGCACTTGCAATTTGGGTATGGTTTCTGAATTTCCTCAGTCATCTCACGCTGACCGATGTCACAGCCTTTGTTCAAATATTGTAAGGAGAGAACTCAAAGACTTCATGAATGGTCTAGTCAGGTTGAAGAGATGTTTGGTGTCCGTATCCCAGACTTAGCTCCACCGCCACCTGACTACACCAACAACAGTACGATCTCCACCGTCCGCGGAAGGTCGCATGCATCCAGTGGCAGTCCAACTCCGGCGGATCTCATGACTCTACACCCGTTCCTAGTCACTCACCGGAGGCCGCGGCACCCCAAATAGCCACATCTCCGGTATACCCACCGCCGGTGCGCCCACCTCCTGATGCCCGATTCTTCGGTCAGCCTCCTTTTGGTGATGTTCGAGCCCATGCACATCCGCCTCCTCCACCACAACCTGATTCCAGAGAGAAGAGAAACATCGCGCATGATGCTAATATCGATCCTGCCTTACAAATGCCGCCAAATCCTAGGCATATGAATACGGAGCCAGTTGCTGTCGTATCCCCGGCACTATCGTTACCCTCACTAAAGTCGAGCGGTCTTTTAGATTGGCAACGAGCCAATGAAGGCAATCCATCACCGTCGTCAGCAAGTTGGCAAGCATCCGGACAACATCTCCCAGCCGCTAGCCAGGGCTCACGAGACGAAACTGGATCACCATTTCCTTCAGCCCCACAAGTAGATTACTCTACTCGTCCTACAGTTGCCACGGCTTCAACTAGCATGCCTGTCGGCTTACCGTGGCTGGCTAGTGAGTCGACAGTCTCCAGGTCAAGCTAACATCAGTGTGCTGCCTAGGTTATTGAATGCTTGATTCCATTCATCGTCGCTCCATGTTATGTATCTTGTTCTGCACCTTGCAATCTTGTCGTTCCTTGATATTTATTCGATAATTCGTACGAACCTTTAATTATCAGATTGAGGGTATTATTGCTCATTGAAGCACCCAATGTAGTATTGTACAAGTCGAGTCCATAGCAATGAAGTTGAATCATTGCGATTCTGTACTACCAGCCCTCTTGAGATTCCGATGCAGCTCGGGCTTGATCAATAGAACGCGGTCCAGTAGTTTCTTCACAACCGCATCTTTGTTTGCTTCATAAGCATCCGTAATGGCCTGCAACTTTATACCGGTTTCCTTGTCTACTGCAGTCTGTGCATTTGAGGTGACTCCTGCGTGCTACTCGCTATGTCAGGTTGTGCGTGAGTGAAGAGAGTGAATGTCACACCGATGCCTCAAATGATTTGAATTCGGCTTCTTTGGCCTGTCTGTATTCATCTATTTCTCTGCTTGCTTCCGAGCGTGCGTCCTTCAATCTTTGAAGGCGGTCTGGTTGAAAACAGTCAGTCACATGAAATCGATTTAGACCGACACCAACATTGACGCGACTGCTGCACAATCTTGGCTGCTTCTTTCTCTGCTTCAAGAAGCGTCTGTATTCCTTGCGAATTTTGAGCTGCCTATAATCATTTGTGAGTCTCTACTGTCACATGCTTGTTCATCGCCCATACCATGATTGCTGTAGAGGAGTGATTTAGAACTCCGACAGGATATAGTTTTCAGAAAGAGCTGCAGACAAGCTTTAACGTTGCAAACACCAAAGCTTGCAAGGATGGCAGGAAATCCGGTTGACCCGCTGCAGACACTTTCTGCAGCGTTAGCAGTACCGGCAGACTCTAAAGAACAAGGAGATATACTTGCTACTTTACGTGAATCCCTTGAAGCGCACCCAAATCCCATACCCATCCTCTGTACAACGCTCATCAAAACTGTGTCAAGTGCCGGTGATTCTCTACTCAAGAGATGGGTGCTTGATCTCCTGCATTTTGCTATCTCTCGCTCTAATCTGTCCAACGAAGTTCGCACACAACGTTAGTTCAATCTTTGAGTACTGCCAGCGTCTAAGTCTTTTAATGTTATTACTTCTTAGTTGCGTCTCAGTCGGTCGATACGCTGGCCGTTTTGCTGCATGATTTAAATGCACGTACTATCAAGGTGTCCATTCAGTGCTTGACGACTGTCTACCCACTCCTTTTCCGTTCTCTGTAAGTCATCTATTGCCGGAGTTAACAGAGTCTGATATCACCTTGTGTGACAGGTGTACAAACCGTACCCTACGCCAACAATGGGATGTACTGTCACAATGCAAAGCGCGCATCCTAGAGTTTATTTGGTCACCAACCGCCAGTACCGGTGTGAAGGTGTCTGCCATTAAGTTCATGCAGCGTGTCATTATTGTCCAGACGCGCGGTATTTCGGACCCTAGGGTACACTTCCACCAGTCTCTCTTTCATATGCACGCTCACTATGACATACACTCTATAATCTATAGCTTCAGAACAAGAATGACCCCAACATCTCAAATGTCCCTGTTGATCACCCCTTCCTTCCAGGTCCTACCTTAGAAGCGGAAGGCATGAAACTTCTTGAGAGCGTGATCACTATGTTGTATACTAGCCAGTGAGTATCTTCACCCAATATCTGTAAGTACTCGCGTATCTGACCCCTGTCATAAAGGAACCCTGAGCTTTTGAGCGCGATACTTCACTCCTGGAGCAATTTAGTTAAACAAAGGCCCGCCCTGGTACAACTAGTCGTTTCGTCACTCTCTTCTTGGACTCCTGCCGCTCTGTCCGGACTCCCAGCATCATCTGTCAAAAGCGTCGAAAAGGCCGTTCGTATATTGCTCATCCATATTTCGAGGTGAGTGACGTCATGGCGGTGTCGAGTTAGGTGTACTGAAGTCGAGCATAGAGGACCCCATGGCTCTTCCTTTGGAGCTCAGATCAACGAGGCGCTCTCCCTACAAGCTGCTCGCATGGAAAGAGCCTCCGCAGAGGAAAAGGCACGAAAGGCTGCCGTTGCTGTGCCTGCAACGGAAGCTACCAAGAAACGACCTTCTTCCACACCAGCAGAGCATCCGTCTGATGCTAAACGTATGAAAATCGATGTTGACATTGCCGGGAACGCGTCTGCTGCATTCTTAGCTAACTTTGACTTCACTACGCTTCCGATATCACTCATAACCGATCTCATTGTCGCCAATTTGCAAGCATTTACAGAGCCAGCCTTACTGGAGTTGGTACAAGCCTACAGACAAAACAGAGGCTTGGCTTCTGGCCCTCCTGTCTCTAGAACTCCGCAACCCGCCCAACCTACACCGGAAGCAACGCCCACCCCTGGGCCTTCTGTGGAACCTACTGTGAAAGATGAGCCAGTAGATCCACTTCAAATGGACATTGACGAAGAAGAGATGGAATATGAACCTGATAGGCTCAACATGGAGGTTAGAGCATTTTATTCACCTACAGGTGACGCGCGCTTATTACAATTAATTTTACGCTGTAGCTTTCGGGGGACGAGACTATCGCGGAGGAAGAGACAATTCCGGCGGATTTTCCGGAAGCGCTCACCCTTGACCTCATCGATTCTACACTACTCGGACCAAAAGAATTGACTGACGCTGAACGAAATGCTTTGATGCGTGGATCGGTTGGCCGAATATGGGACGGAGCGGAGGAGTTAAAGGTTGATTCTATCGTATCATCGCAATGGCCTGGTGCTTCTCCTACTGATATGTGGATGCTATTTATTGTTCGGATGGTCACACGGGTGGCGCATCTTGATGGTGACCAGTCGCCAACGCCAGAGGACGGTGGGGACGCCGAGACAAAAGTTGACTTCTATTCACGGCAAGATAATTTACGACAAACGTTATGCGATTATATTATGGCCGATTTCCCTTCACGGTATGTTCTCGATGTTGCATCATTACACAATTATTTACTGACGGTAATGAAGGCTTCGTCTTGTCACGACGTGGATGAATGAAGAATGGTACAACGATCGCATCAGAATGGCAGATGATCCTCATTGGGTGCGTACTGTGTCTTTATTCTTTCTCGTAAGGTTTGGTCAACGACAAGCTTTCCAGCGACCAAACTATGAATCGTGGCTCAATCAAGTGGTTTCCACGTATCAGACCGTTTTGGAAGGCAAGCCTGAGGGTAAGCCCGATGGCAAGGACAAAGCTTTTGCACGGTTTCTACTGGATTTGCCCTCCGTTCCCCCTGATGTCCTCGGTCTGTTACGCGATCTCTCCGTTGACCCTGACAAGTACGTTCGTTCGTGTATTCTTTTGACATAACTCGGTTCGAGCAATCAACAGGATGCATGTTGGGTTCACCAGTCTTCGGGAGTTTGTGTTAGAGCGTCCATCCCTCCGAGTAGAAGCCCTTCAAGTCCTTTTGGAGTTGACCACTCATCCAGGTATGTCAATGTTTTTTTGTTGAACCCTGATGTCAATCTCTTGCAGATCCTGTGACCAGGCGCGCAGCAATTAATACTGTGCGAAGATGGGTTCCTGGCATTGAACCCATGGATAGTATGATACGTGATTTCGCTCTTCAAATATTGCGCCGCTTGCAAAAGCGTCCATCAAAAGAGGAGGCGCCAAAGGTCATTGATGAACAAGCTGGCGCAAGCGACGAAAACATGGAGGATGGTCAACTTCCTGCCGAAGACCTTCTGCAGACGCCGTATCTACCAGAAGAGATAGAGTTACCCGCCCGAAAGGCTCACGTACTGCAACACGTTGAACTCCTATTCGCTTTATCTGTCAAGATCCCGGAGTTCTTGGATGAGTGCGCCGATCCTGATTTATAATCGCAGTTCTTGTTTGATGCCTTTTCAGGATCTTCACGGCGTATGGCCAAATGGAGTTAACAGTTCAAGAAGCCATTCAAGACTTGATCACTGCTCTTATCAAATCTTTAGGTTCAAGCAATGGCAAATTGTTAACCCTCATGCGCACATGCCCGCCGGGGAGTGAATCTCTTGCCTTACGTGTTCTGACGATATTTACAGAACATGGGAGGCCGAGCGCGCAACTCGTAGCGTTGGTGAAGGGCCTCATTAGTGACCGTGATCTCGATGCTCGCTTCCTGATTCCAATCATCGCAGAGATGGACAAGGTATGTCCTCGTGGAAGTCGATCGTCGTCTTGCTAAATGTAGTTATTCGAAGCCGGACATCTTGAAATACCTGCCTCGAATTGTCTCCATCCTGAATGGTCAGCAAGAGCCCAAAAATCTGGTTCGATCTGTATTTAGCTCCGTTGTCACGACGCCTCCACAAACCTTTGGGAGCGTGTCATCAAATTTGCCTCGTGTCAGGCAAAGTGAGCTGCTGACGCCGGCTGAGTTGATGGTGTTACTCCATGAAGCTGAGAAAGAGATTGGTCTCAAGAGTGCGATCGAAGGTGATAGTGACGTTCTCCTCGCCGGCCGCCTACTAACCTAACCTATTGCGGTGCAGCAATTGGTGTCTGCTTCTCAATGACTGATGTTTTTCGCTCCGAAATTCTAGCGGTGGTTATGCAACAGATCGTGGATGAACCTGTGCTCCCCGTTCTTTTCCTTCGTACGGTTAGTTAATCTCGCTATTTATGTTTGCAGTTAATAAACGGCCAAATAGGTCATCCAGGCTGTCACGACGTATAGAACGTTGGTTGGCTTCGTGTCTACCACCTTGCTGTCTCGCCTGATCACCAAAAAAATTTGGCAAAATCCTCACCTGTGGGAAGGGTTTATACGATGTGCCAAGGTTATTGCGCCGGCAAGCTTTGGCGCATTGCTGCAACTGC
Source organism: Suillus subluteus (assembly GCA_016647755.1). Lineage (NCBI taxonomy): Eukaryota > Fungi > Basidiomycota > Agaricomycetes > Boletales > Suillaceae > Suillus > Suillus subluteus. The sequence continues at coordinate 719,330 of JABBWI010000022.1, forward strand.
CAAAGGAGCAGCTTCGCGAACTTGTTGACAAGCAACCGAGTCTAAAGTCTGGCCTGCGAGAGTATGTCACTAAAAGGGCTGGAAACAAGGCACGAGTGGCTGGTTTCTTGGATATATTTGGTGAGGACGATGATGCATCTCCTGTTGCACCAGCGACTCCAGATGTGGTTATGGCCTCGGTTCCTGCATAGAATGTTGAGCGCTTGAATATTCTTTAAGTATTCCACTATTCCATTATTTCAGTACTCCACTATTTCATTGGTGTAATTGTTACGCGTCGGACGTTAAGTGGCTTATCCCCGTGTATATTCGGAAGACGGAATAATTACGACCCATTCTCCCAGAGGTTATCGGTGTAATGCATCGTGTCGAACAATGCGGTGAGGACGGCTAAATCCTCAATCACAACATTATTTCAGCACCCGGTGTCGAGCAATTCTACTGCAGTTTCAGATCTCTTCTGCGATAGTACTAGTGGGGAAAGATTGCCACGTCTACGAGTTCCCTTCTTTGCGCTCAGGCATCCAATCTTGTCCTTGTTAAGCACTACGGCCTGCTCTGGTCCCTACAATGTCACGGTCAGCAGATACCAGGCGGAGCAGGTCGCATAGCGACGACGAGTCATCCTCTCCGATACCATCACCAGGTTCTGGCACTCAAGATCGTGGTCGATCAAGAACACGGCGACCGTCTAATCAGCTCCCAGAACACTACATGAGAAAACGGTGAGATCCATTTTACCCTCGCCATTACCGGCTTCATTGACGAGGTGCGCCAGAGGGTATCACTCTTTTATGACTTCCTTTGGCAAGATGTTTCACGTGGAGAAGCGCTGGAAGCTGGTACGAGAAATGGGTTCAGGTGCTTATGGCGTCGTCGTGTGAGCAACAGGTTCGGAGCTTTTGTAGTTGACTCAGGTATTGATGTGCTCGAGATAGATCTGCTGTGGACGAGATCTCTGGTGAAACGGTGGCCATTAAACTCGTCACTCGAATATTTGACAAAGTCCAGCTTGCGAAACGGGCACTGAGAGAGATTGCTCTCCTTCGGCATTTCTCGAGTCATGAGAACATTACTGGATTGATTGATGTGGATGCCATTTCACCCGATTTTCAGGAGGTGTGAGTAGCTTCCATTCAGTACTGGCAGTAAGAGGCTTACCACTAGTCTAGTTACATCTTTATGGAGGTGCGTTAACCCACCGTCGACGTGTTCAACTACTGCTATAATGGTTTCTATCTAGCCCATGGAAGGTAACGTTCAGATTACAACTTGAACCTTGCGCTGAACCTTTGGCAGCGGATTTGCACCAAATCATAAAGTCCGGCCAGCATTTAAGCAACGAACATGTGCAGTATTTCCTATACCAGATTCTTCGTGGTAATTCATTCTGCTGTATTACACGATCACTATCAATATGTTGACAAACAGGCATGAAATATGTCCACTCGGCCGCCGTCATTCACCGGGATTTGAAGCCAGGCAATTTACTCGTTAATTCCGATTGTGAACTGAAGATATGCGATTTTGGCTTGAGTCGGGGATTTGGCTCTGCCCCAGATGAGCAAGTGGGCCATCTCACGGAGTATGTAGCCACCAGGTGGTACAGGGCGCCAGAAATCATGCTGGCCTTCAGGTGCGACTATTCTATCACAGCCATAATGTCTCTCTTTACGCAGGCCGCTATTAGAGGATACACGAGAGCCAGTGAGCTCGTCCCATAAATCGATCCTTCTTGTAAATGTGAACTGTGGATACAGTCGATGTTTGGTCGATAGGCTGTATATTTGCAGAACTTATGCTTGGACGACCCCTGTTCAAGGGTAAAGAGTAAGTTTAGACATGTATCAACTCCGGCGAGCTCACAGCCATGCGTACAGCTATGGTTAGTATATCGCGAACGTCGAACTGGGTTGACGTTTGATCATACTTACATTTATCCTCAACAGTTGATCAATTAAACAAGATTCTTGATGTTCTCGGTGAGTTTTCAACGAACCTCCTTCGTTCGCGGTCTGATCTCTATTTGTAAAGGAACCCCAGAAGAGGATGTAATCAATCGAATTGGGAGCGATAAGGTAGAGATAGGCATCATAGCTTTAGAAGTCCAGTCCTGACATCATGGGAAGGCACAACTTTATATCCGCTCACTTCCAGTCAAGAAGGCCGCACTGCTGTGGAAGTTGCTTCCCACTGCTGATATGCAGGGTGACTCCAGCTTTTCCATGGCACTAGGTCAACACTGATGACTATGCGATCACTAGCCCTGGATCTCTTGCAAAAAATGCTGTCTTTTGACCCTTCGGCGCGCATCTCAGTTCCTGACGCGCTTGCACATCCCTGGCTGGCATCCTACCATGAAGAAACCGATGAGCCCGATTGTCCTACCGCGTTTGAAAAGTGGAGAGACATCGAGAAGCTCGAGACCCTTGAAGATTTCAGGAAGGCACTTTGGGAAGAAATAGAGGATTACAGGATGGAAGTGCGAGGTATCACACGCGAGCCGACAGCGCCTGGCCCACATAAAAATGCTCGCGGAGAGATTCCTGATTCCCCTGAACAGCCTCTGGAGTCCCGGGAGAGCGTTTCTGAATTGCGGAGGATGGATAGCCCCGAAGTTATAACGGAGACTGTAGTCTCGGATAGTCTTGCCCCACCAGCTACCTTGGACCACTTCCGCCCGTGCACGCCTGAAGACCCCGTCATTAATTACGCACGGCGCTCCAGCATACTTCAACCACAACGCCAGCCGTCCGCATCTACGTATAGCTCACCACCAGCATCAACCACGCAACACCCATTCGTACCCATGTTTGATGGCCTGCCGACCAGTGCTAGTGGTATCGTGTTTCCTAACGAAGGATACATCTTACCTGCTCGTTCCCGTGCGGCCTCGACCACAACAGCAGCAGGGAGTGAAGTAGCAGTGCGGAAATTGTTGCGGACTTTGTCGACTGTATCAATCCACGAGAGTGTAGAAGGTCTGCTGGGGGGGTTGGCCGGTGTGGCACCTATCGGCAAATTCATTGTCGGGCAAGAATCCGAAACAGATGCCCCACCCAGTGAGATGCCGATGGAGTTCAGTGCTCGCACCAGGAAGGAAGGGGGAAGGAGTTAGCTATATAATTTTGTCTTGCATAGAATCATCATAGTCTTCCGGTGTAGAATCTATCGATACACATGAGTTGCAAATTTCAATGAGGTTAAAACAGCTCAAATTACAGGGCACTCTTGCCTCCCAATATCTTTTTGATCTCTAAAAAAATTCATAAGTAAAATACCCAAGGGATAGACAGCACTCACTCACTGTCAGTGATATCAAGGTATGCATCTGACACAGGGCTGTTGGGGTATTTGTTCAAAAAACTGACACTATAATCTGTGCTCTTCCCAATTCTTGGGTCGAGACTCAAGTGGGACCTTGCCCAGCAGTTGAATCCCAGTTTCTTTTGCTAGTATTTCCACACCCCCAATAGTTGGCCTGAATATTTGACTCTCCACCTTGCATCTAGGACAAACATATTCTCCACAAGGCCCAGCACTCATATTCCCACCTTCTGGCACAGGGCTTACCACCCCTGTGTATAGAAGCTGGAGAACAGCATTGTAAGAAGTGTCTATGACATGGTGGGAGACGACAAGAAGAGGATGGTCTACAATGTAGGTATATATACATAGTCGGGATTATCTGAACAACGAACAATGACAAAGGGTGAAATACCAAACTCTAACACACCCCCTCAACTGAGACATTGTGAGGAAGACAGTATAAGCACATGAATAAACTACAAAACAGTGAGAAAGTGAACAACACCTAAGCAACTTCTCCATTGAATGGGACTCTATGCATGATTGCCAGTTCGTCTATATACAATACATATTGAATATATAGACTCAGTTGACTGTATAAGCAACTGTGATATTAGGTATACCTATTGAATATATAGACTGAATGAGAGTATTAGCTAGTTGAATAGAACGTTAATGAAAGTGTCTCACCTCAGTTGACTGTATAAGCAACTGAGGTGCGTTGAGGCCAAAGACCGAAACAAAATGAACGTGATTATGTAAGTAAGTAGTCACGTGTGACGATAACCGTTATCGTTTGTACTAACTTCCAACACTCCTTCTCAAATGATAACTCTAACTCCTAGCTCGTGTGCAAAGTGCTTCGCCTTGACGCTCGGGAGGGCCTTTGTCAGCGTGTCAGCGACCATGTTCTCGGTAGGGCAGTATAACAGTTGGATTGAGCCGTCCTCGACGCAGAAGTGGATGTAATGGTAGCGGATGTTGATATGTTTGGTGCGTGCATGATAACTCCCGTCTTTCGTTAGCGCAATGGCTGACTGATTGTCACTGTATAGTGTTGTAGGGTGCTGTAACGGCCGGAAGACGGCCCTGATGAAACGATGGAGCCACTGGACCTCCTTTGCTGCGTGAGTGGCCGCTACAAACTCTGACTCTGCTGTCGAGAGCGTCACTAACTCCTGCTTTCTCGATCCCCACAGTATTGCACCTCCATCCACCAAAAATGCGAATCTGGTTATGGCGTGCCTATGCTCTTGGCTGGCACCATTGGCATCAGTATAGCCGACTAACCCAGTGCCGCTCGTCCCATAGGTGAGTCCTAACTTCTTCGTCCCTAGCAGATAGCGGTACACCCGCTTGACTCCTTCCCAGTGTGACCATCCTGGTGCATCTGCGAATTGTGCGAGTGTCGAGACGGCGAATGCTATGTCCGGGCGTGTTCCAATGGCCGGGTACATCAGGGATCCGAGTGCTGAATGGAACGGGACTCATTTCATTTCGGCGCACTGTGCTGTTGTGGTAGGGGATTGGTCCTTTGTGTACTGAATGCTTGGGTCCATAGGTACTGCTGCAGGTTTTGCATCTACGAAATTATATTTCGTGATGATAGTGTCGATGAATGACTCTTGGGACAATGATATGGTACATGCTTCGCAATTTCGAGTGACTTTCATGCCGAGTAACCAGCTGATAGGTCCTAGATCTGTTATTCTGAATCGCAATGCGATTTCGGCCTTAAACTCTTTAATTAGCTCTTTTGAGCTGCCAGTTATTGCACAGTCGTCGACGTGCACTGCGAGGATGAGTAGGTCTTCTCCTATGTGTGCTGTGAACACTCCCCAGTCGCTTTCTATCCGGTTGAACCCTAACTCGGTGAGTTCTCCACATAGGCGTTTATACCATTTCAATGCGCCTTGCTTAGATCCATACAGCGCAACTCGAAGCTTCGCGACCTCATCCTTTCCCCCCCAGTCCACTCCTGGTGGCAGCTCCATATAGATCTCTTCGTTGGCATCCAGCTTGCCATTCAAGAATGCACTGTGGAAGTCAAATACATTGATGTCCCAGTCCTGGCGAGCGGCTACTGCAAGGATGAGCCTCAGTGATGCGAGTCGAGCTACAGGTGCATAAGTCTCATAGTAATCAACACCGTATATCTGGGTGAAGCCCTGTGCCACTAGCCGGGCTTTATACTTATCTATTTCTCCTGCAGCGTTCCTTTTGATCTTGAAGACCCACTTGCAGCTTACAACATTCTTGTTCTTGGGCCGCTGGACAATGTCCCAGGTATGTGCTTCATCGAGGCTCTTTAGTTCTGCACTGATGGCTCCTTTCCACTTCGTCCAATCAGATTGTGTCTTCGCATCTTCGATGGTGTGTGGTTCCAGACCTTCGGCCTCGCTCATTCCCGTGGACATCGCATAAGCAGAAGGTTCTTCCTCCAGCTCCAAGCTGCCTTTCAACCCTCTTCCATATGCTCCCATGCTCTCACCACCTTCCTCTCTCTCTTCCTCTACCCTTTGCATCCCTCTAGGAATGATTGGGTTGCCACCTCGTCCATCGTGAGTACCTTCACCACTGCGTAGCAAGTGCATATATGATGATTCTGTCCACTGACGAGAGGATCGTTGTCATATCCCGTATTCCGGACCTACGTCCGATGATGTTCCCACGCCTTCCGGATGCACATCCGGACCTCCAGACCCTTATCCATGCCTCCATACCCTTATCCATGACTCTAGACCTCCAGTCCACTATCAGTTTGGATCCGTACACCTTTGTACATCCATATGTCCATACCTCTGGACCTCCACAGCTTAGCCTGCTTCATCCACCCTTGGTCCACTCGGATCCGAGCTCATTCCACCTGGGACTTCACCTTCCCTAGACTATCGGACTATATCCATGATTCATATCCTAGTCCCATCTTCACCTAGATCTCTGGATCCGCTCATCCGATATCCAGATGCCTCATTCAATATCTCCAGACCTCCGGATCCGACCTATACTCATATCTGAAGCTCAAACCTTAAATCAGCGTCTATCTCCTTATGGTAATCCCCTTGACTCCGGACTTCGGTTATCTGTGTTTCCGTCTTGCTTATTGATCCTTGTACTTTGTTCATCTCCGAGTTCATTTACTTATGTTCCGTTCATACTTACCAATCTGTTTCCACATGCTCGTACATAGCATTAGTCTTCAGCTTACTGATCCTCTCGGATCCCTTCCAGTATATAAACCTCTGTACAACTCCTGTAAAGTTTCCTCAGTTCGAATATCATCTTAGATTGCACTCAACTTAGATTGCACTCATCTTAGATTCTGCTCTCTCTCACATCTGTTCTCGGACTTCGGTCCATCTTAGTATTGACTTTCCTTAGGCCTAGGGAATCCTTCCCTAGGCCGACTTTCCGGTCCTCCAGATTTGTCTTCCGTCCCCATCCATGCTTAGGGATTGATTCCCTAAGCCGGACTTTTGCCTTTCCGGCACTTCCTGTCTTTCCGAGACTTCTGTCTACTTCCTGTCAACTCCGTCTCTACTTAAGTGTAGTCTACCTCTGTCTGTTTCTACTCCGGTCCTCCGGTCCTCCGGTCCTCCTGACCTTTGGACGTCCTGTCCTTCGGACCACTCCTCCTATCCTATCCTGCTTTGGACTCTGTCCTTTGCAGCATATCCTCTATGTGTTTCTATCTAGGGAACTTACCTTGGGAAGTCTCACCTTCGGGCCCAATGCAGCGGATGAAACTCCTCCGGAGTTTCCTGTACTCCTCCGGAAGTTTCCCATGCTCATCCGGAAGTCCTCCGGCACTCAACCAGAGTAGCCAGCCTCCGGAAGTCCTTTGGACTTCATTGGATTCTATCCGGACTTCATTCTGAAATTAAGGGCACATACTCAGGTAAGGGGCACAGCGCACGAGCTGAGGCCAAAGCCCTTTGGATCCGATACCTCTTGAGTACAGTCTTAACAATCGTCTAGGGCTGTTTTGCTGCTGTTCGAAGTCTGGTCCTAGTGGATTGTTTTGGAGATCTGGGTTTGGTGCGGGATTCTGGTCTAGGTGTGTATTTGCTAGGGGTTGATGATTGGTCACCTGCTGATTGGTCACTTGCTGATTGGTCTTTGTAGTTTCGCTCTCCCTCTCAATCAGTGAGTGTGGCGTTAGCGCAGGACCTTCCTCGATTTGTCTCTGAAATGAGATATTTCATTCCACAGCTATGTTCCGTCGGTCCTCAAAATAGACTCTATGGGCCCCACTTTCAGCATTGAATCCTATCCATTGACCAACACACGCTTGCATGTCCAGTTTTGAACCAGTTGGGTCGTGCACCCATACCTTGATCCCCCAGACTGGTAAGTCTGCTAAGTTTGGTTTCTTGCCATTCAGCATCTCATATGGTGTTATCCCTTCTAGCGAGCACATGACAGTTCGGTTCTTCATATAGACAGCATGCTTGATGCCTTCACCCCATAGGTGCTTTGGGAGACTGCTTGGACCCATTCGGCCAGTGTCTGATTCAGCCTTTCGGTGACTCCGTTGTGCTGTGGGGTGTCATGGGTGGTAAGTTTGCATTCTGTTCCACGTGTTCTAAGGTGTTGAGTGAACTCGTCACTTAGATACTCTCCACCACGGTCAGACCGTAAACATTTGACTTGGATGTTGTGTTGAGTCTGCAACCATGCCTCATAAGTCTTGTATGTCTCGAACGTTTCGGATTTTGACCCGAGAAGGTATAGGCATGTATAGCGAGTGTGATCATCTGTGAATGACACATAGTATGTCTTTCCACTTGGCGTCTGGACTTGGGATGGCCCCCACAAATCACTATGGACTTCGTCACCAAGTTTCTCGCTCCTTCCCTATTGGTTTGCGTGTGGCTTTTGCATACTTGCATGACTCACATTGGCCCATGGTAGCATGGTTAGGGTCTAGCTTGACTCCTTCTATCATCCCCTTTGCTAACATCTCGCGAATAGCTGATGGGGCAATATGGGCCATTCGCTGGTGTAAGTCCTCCATAGACTGGACCTTGAGTGTATTTGCAGCTGCTGCTCTTGGGGTAGGTTCATTTTTAATGCGATATAGACCTCTACTGATGGTAACTTCACCCAGGGTTTTGTTCTTTGCATCAAGGATTCGGCACGAGTCACCTCAAAATAGGGCTGCATAGCCTGCACAGGTGAGTCTGCTGATTGAGACTAAGGTTGCTCCCATTGATGGGGCATATAGGACATTCATCAACAGGATGTGGGTCTTGGTCTTGCCATTAGGGATCTCGATGGGCAGGTCACCTCTGCCTATGGCATCGAAGGTACACTTGTCGGCAGCTTCTATTGCATATGGGGGAATTGATTTGAAATTAATGAAGCGGTGTCCTGCATGAATTGGGAATCATGCATGGACATGACTACTAGGTATCCCCCTAAAAGACAAAGTCTGTTAGCTTAGTCCTCAGACTAGTCAACCCATACCTTGGTATCAAACCTTGGTCCAATATTTTCAGTTTTCCCTCAGTGATTCATGAATCTACCATGTTTTGAAGAAAAGTCATATGTGAGATGGGAATCACATAATGACCTAGTTGATAGGAGAAGCAATTTGAAGGTTAAGGTATTGCCTTTCCTTTGGCTTATTCACTTTGGCTAGAGAAACCCATAGAGAAAAGTTCAAAGCCTAACAAAAACCTATCTAAAAAGCCCACGTATTGTGTACTATTATTTGTTCCATTATTTCTGAGTAGTTTTCTCTAGTGTTTCTTTACTTTACTTTTCTATTAGGATGCTCTGACTGATCAGATGCTTCACAAAAAATATACCTACAGGGTATGATGTCATAATGATGTCATAGGACTTCACACACACTCCTGCAGGTATTCTGTTGAAAGATATGATGTCATAGTGATGTCATAATGATGTCATCAATTCCAGAATGTTCCATGGAATTTGCTAGAACATTCCAATGACTCATAATGACTCATAGTGACTCAGAGTGACTCAGGATGATGTCATTATCCCACCATGAATATTCTGGAATGTTCTTTTGCACCTGCTAGAACATTCTGCTCCAGTTTTTGGAATATTCTTCTCACATTCTGAAGTCATTACATCACCTTTTTACTTACATAATATTCCCACACAAAATGTATATAAGGAGAGCCCATTCTCCCCCAAAAAAATAGATCTCCCACTTGTGGCTTTCAAGAACCTCCCACTTGAACCAATTGAACTCTTACCTAAGAAGCTTCAGTCTGAACAAATTGCTGCTTACAAAGCCCATTTCCTTTGTAAGAACTGTCCAGGCAAGTGCAGGGAAAGTGTTTCCCTTGAGATTACATAAGTTTCTCGCGATAGAAACCCAGTTTTGTGAGACCAGTGTTCTCACCACGTATTGTTTACTGACCAACACGAGCTTTGGTCATTGTTGTTATTTGTGAGACCAGCGTTCTCACCAGGTATTTGTATATTGACCAACACGAGCTTTGGTCAACGTAGTCACATTTGAGACCAGCTTCTCAATAGTTTATTGTATATCCAGGAAACCAGTTCAAGTGTCTAGACGGTATTTCCTAGACAAAGTTTATAGTTTCAATCAGAGATAGTAAAGCTCTGGCTAAGTTAATCTAATTGATTGGTTTAGCGAGCCTCCCAAGAACTCACACGTTATCTACCACGAAAGAAGAAAAGTCGTAGACCGTGTTAATCGAGGACTGGCAAGAAGTCTTATCCAGTGTAATTGTGGTGTCATTACATTCTTGCACGTATTTATATAAGACCCTCGGTTATTAAGACAGCGGTCACGATATGGGGACATGTGTTGTGATGCACCACTGTCATAGAGCTCGATGGATATTCCATGTGGGTTCATGCCGTTTCGGGCGAGTTTGGCACTGTCAAACACTATTAATGATGCATCACAAGGTTTGGGTCCTTCATCCCAAATGTCTTCGGTGCTTGCTAACCACACTCCATCAGGTTCGGAATCATCCTTCAATTTTGATGCATCAGCATTTGACCTGCTTGCCTTCGGTTTGTCATCATCCTTTGACTTTGACTTTTGTCCCACTTTGGATGAGCAATCGGTCGTACTCATTTGTAACGAGGTTCATGAGCTCGTGCACGGTAGGGGTCTTCTGGTGCAGTTGGATACTTGGCGAAATGGCTGATAGAATGTTGTTATACATAGCTGCGTGGGAGCGATGTGAAGGTAATGTTGAAGAAGTCCTTTTCAGGGACAGGGTCACCTGCTGATGCTAGCTCTTCTCACAGCTTGTCTATGTGAGCTCGAGCATCCCCGCCTTCCTTCAGTTTCAGCTCTCCGAGCTGACGATGCAGTTCCACGGTGACTGCCAGTGACCGATTCTCGAATTGGTTCTTCAATGTGTCATAGAAGTCTTTTGTGGAGGTTAGGGAGAGGAGTTGGATGAATAGGCTATCTGGGACCAGTACAGCTATCTGTTGCCTGACAATGACATCCTTCTTGTCCCACTTTATTATCGCAGTCTCGTAAGCTTGCATTTCAGCTATCTCTGTGGTCGTTGTTGGTGACCATCCAGCTGCATGTCCAGCTGCTGGATTAATTGGCTTCCCTAATCCTGTAAGGTGCCCTGACAATCCACGACCCAATAATGAGAGTTCGAGTCTGCCTTTCCACAAAGGCCAATCCTTCCCTGAAGCATCCAACTTTGGGACTTTCCAGAACTCATCTCCATGCTTAATATTCGAAGACATTGTGTGGGTAAGTGATTTTGAGTGTGTCTGTTTTCTTTTCAGTTACGGAGCTCAGGGCTCATAACCTATTGAATACGCTAACTTCCAACAATACAATGGTCTCACTATGGTCCCCTAGTGGTACTTCGTGTGCATATAGGCAATGAACACCCCCAGAATTGTGAGTACACAAGCTCCAGCAATTACACCCCCTCAAATGAGTCCGCATGCGGTATGGTGGAGAGCAGGTAGGTGTGGTGGTGGTGGTGGTGGTGGTGGTGGTGATGATGATGATGATGCATGATGATGGTATGACCAACCAGATGAAGTGTTCTGCCTATGCATCGAGATAGAGATACCATCACAATTCAGCATGATTGGGCAATGAGCTTGGTGTTGAATTGCAGTGAGACATGGATGATGGTAGACAAGGTGAAGTGGGTGTGAAAGCCCAGGTGTGTACACACACACATCAAGATGAGCAATCCTCAATAAAGAGGTCACAGAAGGGTGCCTGAGTCATCCGAAATATGGTAGGCATCATGTGTTTAGATAATGTCATATACCGTGCTCCAGATCTATATCCAATAATATTCCCATGCCCTCTGTGCCTATTTCCAGACCTCTCATCCTGACTTGTTCCCGGTTCCCTGTCCATTGTACTGTCCAGGATCTATCCCACTACCTAACTACCCCTGACCTCTGGACCTATGTACCCCTGTACTCTGGACCCCTGGACCTCTCCAGCTAGCCTGCTTCATTCATACCCTATCCTGTCCGCTCTGAAGTACATTCTGTCCAATCAGACATCCAGACTTTACCTTGTCCATGATCCTGGACCACATTCACCCTACAACCATATCCATGTTCCATGTCCACCTAGATCTCTGGAACTCTGGAACCCAAACCTATCTCTGGACCAGTTCCTGTCCTATGTCCATATCCGTACTTTCTCTCCAAGACATCCAGACCTCACCTCCTCTTGGATTCTGGACTACATCCACCTCATCATCACATCCCAGTCTTGTTTCCAATCAACTTCCAGATCTCTGGATATCATCTGTACCCATCCCTGAACCCAGAACCTTAAATCAGCATCTATCCCCTTTTGGACGTTACCTTCTCCAGTCCACCAGTTATCTTTCCCTCCATTCTGATTATTGATCCTTGTGCATATCTCATCTCTGAGTTCATTTACTTATGTTCCATCTCACTTACTAATGTGTTTCCACATGCTCGTACATAGCATTAGTTCCTCTGCTTACTGATCCCTTCATATGTCCTCCAGTATATAAACCCCTGTACAACTCCTAGAGTTCCTCAGTTTGAATATCATCTTAGACTTTGCTCTTTCTTAACTTAGATTTGCCCAATCTTCTTCTGGACTTCGGTCCATCTGAGTCCTGCCTTTTTCAACAAGGCCTAGGGATGGATTCCCTAGGCCAGAAATCTGGACCTTCGGATTTGTCTCCTATGTCTCTGTTCTGGGTCTAGGGATTGATTCCCTAGACTGGAGTTTTGCCTTTCTGGTGTAGAGACTCGTGTTTCTGCAGGCTGTTATGAGCCCATATTATGAATTCTGACAACTGGCGTTTCATGGCACAACTCACACCATCATCCATATGACTTCCACTATGTCTTCAGTCAATTCTGCACATAACATGCAGCTTTCCTGCAAAACGTGCCACAGGCACAATACTTTCCCGCACAATGCGCAGCATTCCCATGTGCACACCTTGCACACTTTCTCATGCTTAAGTGCCCTGCATTGCCTATCATCCAGGAACGTCCATCTATGTCCATCCGCCTCACTGGTACGTCATATCCCTTGCCTCATGGTTTGTAACAAGCATTGCAGTGATATTACATGTCATTACGTATTCATAGTGCTTACTGCTCCTATCCCTTCCGCTTCCAATGTGATTTCCATAGTATAAAGTTTGCTGACTTACTACTTCATCATTATTACTCCCCTTTGCTGTACTTCCCTCACTATTAGGTTTTACTTTAAAGTAGTAGTCACCACTTGGGCGCACTTTGTATTTCCAATGGTTATCATTATCCACCTATACTAGACCTTTATCTGCGCTCATTATAACACTTGCTCTGCATTTGCACTTGCTTTGCACATCTGTTTCCTTATCCATTTCCTCATCCAGTATTCTCCCACACAGTGCGCACTTTCTCATGCTTGCACTTACCTTAGTGCACTCTCTCGTGCTTCGCACTCACTTCGCCTTTCTTCTCATGCTTTTGCACATCCATCGCACTACAAGGGTCTTTCATTCATCTGGTTCTGTGTTCAGTAGCAGTCCCCTTTAGGGTCGAACATTCTTGCATTCTGCGAATATAGCAGCTAGGCAGAGCCAAGACTCACTTATACTGGTTGAGCATTTTAGATATTTCATATCAGCCCAGCCAGGTTGAGATCGCCTCACTGGTACTTACTCTCTTTCCAGACTTCAGTCCAATCCCTGTCTATCTGACTCTACCTTAGTGTAGTCTACCTCTGTCTGTTTCTATGTCAGACTGTGTCCGATGTAGCCCCTATCCATACTCCTGTACCTCTGGAACTATATCCTGTCCTCTTGTCCTTCATACCTTTGGACCTCCTGTCCTCCTGATGTAGTTCTACTCTTCCTATCCTATCCTGCTTTGGACTTGTCCCTTGCAGTCTCCTGTTCCATTCTGTTTCCTCTAGAGGCATTGCCTAGGGATCTCTCTACTTCTGTGCAGTGGAAACTCCTCTGGATTTTCCTGTACTCCTCCAGGACTCTCCCATGTTCCTCCGGACATTTCCCATGCTTCTCCAGAAGTCCTTCAGACTTTGTCAGACCATCATCCAAAATCAAGGGCACCATACTCAGGTAAGGGGCACAGCATATGAGCTGGGGCCAAGCCCTTTGGATCCATTAACCCTTGAGCATGATCTTAACAGATAAGATGAAAATAAGCACGAGGAAGTCAAGTCATGAGTGAAGTCTCGAGCTCAAGGTATGTGGCAGCTATAAGTGTGTGCCAGGGCTCATAACCTATAGAAGCTGGAGAACAGCACTGTAAGAAGTGTCTATGACATGGTGGGAGACGACAAGAAGAGGACAGTCTGCAATGTAGGTATATATATGTAGTCGGGACTATCTGGACAACGAATGATGATGAAGGGTGAAATACCAAATTCTAACACTATGGGTAGCTGTCACAATCTCTGAACCCCACTGAATGAAATTACCAGATCTATATCTATGTTTGGAGTTGTTTTGAGAGACACTTCAGCCTAAGAGCAATGCTTTTGGGATAGTCCAGGGACACTCTTGTACACCATGCACACCATACTCTTTCTGGTGTTTATGACTGTTGGAGATACAGTGTACAAAAATCTTGCAGTTATCAGGCCAAGATCAAGAGATAGATAGTACTATAGGCTCTAGTGCTGCTGTGGTCTGGTCCTAAATCATGGTTCTACATTTGGTTGGACTGAACTGGAATGAAGTTTGCAGTCCACTGTCTTGGGGTTGGTTCCAATATAGGTTTGCACCTTCATCAGTAAACCACTAAACCTTACACAGACTTTGGCTTTTCCCACAGATTCTCACAGTGTGACAGACACCACAGAATCCCAGAGCCACAGAGTGACAAATTCTCACAAATTCTCACAGTGTGCCACAGGCTCACAGAATTCCCAGGACTCCAGAGTCACAGTCACAGTGGCCCATAGACCCACAGAACTCACAGAATAAATCACAAAAAATTTCACTAAGTCTTTTCTTTAGGTCAACATCAACACTAAGCCTTAGTATGAACCAAAGCTTATTCAAATTCATTATTAGGACAAAAAGTGCTAAACCTATTGACTAAATCTTGTTAAAATTCACAATTTTTGCATTTTGTATTAAACCTCCAAGTTTTTCTAGTTAAAAATATGTCACAATGAGGTTTAGTTTTTCTTGAGATCTCACTGAGGGCAAGTTATAATGAGGTTTGACCATAGATTTTAACTTGGAGATAATATTGAGGCTTGAGGAAGAATAAAGACACTGGTGTAATGGTAATTATGTGTTGAAGTTGTTGCTAAGCTTTGTGAAGTCATAAGTTCAATCCTGCCATTGACACATTAAAAATGTCAAAAATGTGAATTTGTTTTGTTATATTTACTAAACAATGCTGTGGCACTGTGAGCTCTGTAGCACTCACAATGAAGCAATTATATGAAAACCCACAAACAATACTATACACAAACTAGATAGCAAATACTGCTAGAGTTTCTCCTGCCTTGATATACTGAAGGACTTATAGATGGGAAGGTGGAAATACTGGTTGGATTTCCTTGCCTAAAATACAAAAGGGCTTAATCTAAGGTGAAAACATATGAGCAGATAATCTAACAAAGGAATCTGCAGGTACAGATAATATGGCTTGACTTGATATTCCTAGTCCTCTGAAACTGTATGTCAGATGCACACTCAGGCTAGGCAACATAGGTACAGTCAAGAAAAGAATATAATGATTTTAGAGCAAGTAAACTGTATGTGCTTTGTCTGCACTCTCTAGCTAACACAGAGTGTCAGTGTCAGAGAAAGTGGAAGAAGCTAGGAGTTTCTTTTTGGAGAAAAAGAGAGTTCTTATTTTTGTAGGTGGAGATGGGAGAAATTATATAGTACCAAGAAATAAGGTTGGAAAGAGAGATGACATCAGAAATACATCATAAATAACCTCATTGTGGACCTGCAGGTATATTTTGTGAAGTATCTGGGAGGTCAAAGAATCAAGTATGTAAAGAAATGAAAGAAAAACATGGAGAAAATATGGTAGGATAAATCATAAAACAAAACAAAGCAAAACATGGGCTTTTTTGATAGACTTTTGGTAGGTTTTTAACTTTGCTCCTTGGTTATTTCTAGTCAAAGGCATTGCTGGGTTATGGAGTGCAGGGTAATAGTGAGGGCCACCTTCCTTGTGGCATCCCTTCAGGCCACAATAAAGACCACACCCATTTTTTCCATGATGGCCAACAAAGCCATTAAGATATGCAAGTCCAGGACCATCCATTGTGGCAAAGAAAAGGAATGGGTTGGATGTATACAGCTTGCATCCCACAATTTGGGGCCTTCACACTGGATGGCAGCTAAGTAGTGAGTGAACACCAGGGAAGAGGGACAAATTGAGATTCTTAGGCTTGTTTGGTCTAGGGATAATATAGGCAGGGAGAATATATTTCTTCTTATAATGTGTGTTGAGGAAGCAGTTAAGTATGACCCATATGGCAATCCAGCAATTCAAAGACTTGTATTTGTAGAGCTGTGCACCATCAACTGACATCATGAGAATAGGGTTGCCCTCCTTGATCTTGCCCTCTGCAACAGTACCCAGATAGTCTATTCTATCACAAAAGTCATCCCAATCATCCTTAACTCCATTTAAGCATTCAAGCTGTTCAAAAATCTCCCAAGTGTACTCATCAAGCCAATGCATAGATGCTACACTGTCAGGTTCATGATAGAGTGCTTGTAACTGTGGGCCAATGGGGAGGGTCAGAAATTGTTTGATGAGGACCTTGACATGTCCATCTGTCTCCTAAAGTCTCATTTCATCATAACAAGATTTTCTGCACTTTGGACAATGTGCAAGATCTGTGAATGGTTCTATGAAGCCAACACACAAGTCCATATACATATCATGCATAACATGCTCAATGCCAGTCAGATCAGCAATGATTTTCTTGATTTGATGTAGCAAGGGTATATCATCTTGACTCTGCTTTTAATATTTGTTGAACACTTTACAAGCTGAGTTGTGGTTACTTTCTGCATGACTCAGTTTTAGGTATAATTCAACAGCAGCAGCTGTATCATCATCCTCAATAGAGGGGACATGTTGCAACGAATTCCAGAGATGTTTGATGACCTCCATATCTAGTTCCATATCTGGATCATCGAGGTAAGCTCTTTGAAGAGAACAATAAATGCAAGGGAAGTGCAAAGGTCATCCTGTGAGACAGAGCTATAATTGTTATGACTAAGGACTTCTTTGTTGTCATCAATTGGGCTAGGTGAGCACTGACTTGCAGTCTCATCACTATCAACATCAAGTGCAAAAGGAGTATGAGACGAAGACAGACAATGAGGTGAAGATGGAATAGGTGATACAGGTTGGCTCTCTAGAGTAAAATATGGAGGAGGTGGTATGGAATGGCTGTGACAAGGATAATCCTCATCTTCGACTTCCTCCATATGTGTTCAATGGTGCTTCTGCATGAAAGGAGATGTGAGTATACTTGGTGAACAATGTGACTATTGTAAATCAAGTGAATCACTAGACTTGAAGTTAAAAATACCAGGTCATTCTCAGTGACATGACAAGAGAAATATTCATCCTTAACTTCTTCAATACATTTTTGGTAGCATTCATTTGCAGAGGGAGACAATGGGATTAGCAAATGATGTAGTACCTAGTAGGTGCAGTATGGAAAAATGAATAACTTGCTCAATCAAAAATAAAAAACACATACTGACTCACCATTGGTCCATTGTTCCTGCTACATGGGCTCAGATGCACAAGCAATAGCATATAGCTTATGGATTGTCCTCAAAGCTTATATTGTATTGAGGTTGCAATACTGAGTGTGATATCAATACTAGCTTCAGGAAACTTCACAGAGTACTCCTCCACAAAGGTGCTGACAGTCACAGTAGTATTGCTTACTTAATGAGGCCATCTAAACAAAAAAACATGCTAGCAGATTAGAACAAGATGAAAACTTTGAACAAGATATCATACTTACTTTGAACCCTTCCCCCTGCCAGTTCCACCTAGTTATGACTTCTGCCCTCTAGATAGTACACTGTTACTAGCCAATATAGGTAGAACTGACAATACAGACAGTGGGATAAATTTAGACTGTGCCCAATTGAAGATGTGTGTGAGATGGTGGCACATATGACAATGCAATGTATTTTCAGTATGATTTGTACTAAGCTTGTTTGATTGTGCAAATTAAAATTGAAGCAAAGGCTATATATTGTAAATGAGAAGCTAAGCTACACCAACTGTAGATTCTTTAGCCATTTTTGTGATCACACAAGATTTGTGTCAAATTTCAACTTTGTCTCTAGATATAGAGAGATATACTACCTGTAGGTTTTTACTGGAGATGAGGATAAAAAGAATGCTGAGGGGATCCTCACTGGTGGATATGTCTTTCAACCCTGTGTTTGGATTAGCAACTAGGTAAGTACTGACTTGGAGTGTGAAATCAAAGTCTCAAGGGTTAACTTGCTTTGCAACGATATTGATTTGAAGGAAGCGCTCCTCCTATGGAACTTCAAATTGCTAATTGCATAGTATATTGTTCCAGTGAAGTGCAGCTGATTTTTGAGTATCCTCATCCTTCTAAATCATGTATTAGCAGGATGTGCACATAAAAAAAGCCTACCAGTCCATGTCTATAGTCAAATGCAGGCCATAATGATGTTCTGTAGAGATATCCTTGGGCTTTCAGTCCAGGACTGTATTTCTTGAGGTGTTTACAATGACCTGCCAGGTCTGATATATGGATTCTGTTGGAGTCCAAGGTGTCTGAGAGCCAGGATAGATGTGTCTAGCTGATTAAGGGTGAGCACAACCCAAAATGAGATAAATGAGCAATGCATGAGTTATTAGTCAAGTTCTTAATATTGCACCTCTCTATTTCTTTGTTACTGATGTGACAATATAGTTTTCCCTGGGCTGATATTCTCTCTTTTTACTTACCTTCACTTACCCACTTTCCTTAGTTTATATTCGCATTTTTACTGCTTACATAAGCATCTCTCCCTTTCACCACTGTCAGTACCAGTCTGAATCACTGTCATATACCATATACCCGGTTACAGATCCGATCCAGATCCATTGGACACATCCGTTGTCCGGTCCACAGATCTGATCTGATCCTCATTTCATTTCCTGTTCATATAACTCTAACTATCGTTCATCTCCTTTTGGTATTCCTGTACACCGGTAATCCGGCTATCCTTTACTTCCGCTATTCTTACTGATCTGCTATGCTTACTGATCCGGTTTAACTTATACTTCATTCCCGGTTTATGATTCGTGATCCATTTGACTTACCAATACACTTTGTTCATACTTTGCTTATACTTCGTACATAGCCTCGCACCTTTGCTTATACTTCGTACATAGCCTCGCACCTTTGCTTATTGATCATTCCATTAGTTATCCGTAGTATATAAACCCTTGTACATGCGCTGTAGAAGATCAGTTCGAATATCATCTTAGATTGCACTCATCCTGCCTGGACTCTAAGTCCCTCCATTATCTGTCCGGACTTGAGTACGATACTCTTGTCTACTCCGAGACTTAAGATTGAATCCGATAGTCTACATACCTGCCTCTGTCTTCGGACAGTCTTATCCGTTAGTTTCTAGTTCGGATCCAATCCGGATTAGCCGTTACTCTATACGTCCACTATCCAGAAGTCTTACCGGACCCATTACGATACTTATCCGTCCCACTAGACGTGATATCTTGGTAATCTGAAATAAGGGGCAATACTCAGGAAAGGGGCACAGCGCACGAGCTGAGGCCAAAGCCCTTCGGATCCGATACCTCTTGAGTTTGGTCTTAACAATCACAGTCTTTGTTTTGATGATAATTCTACTCTCTAAGCTCTGAGTCTAGTACAGAAACCCTTTAGGGTTGAATAGCAGCTAGGCATAGCAATTTTGACCCAACATTTGAAGAGTACTTTACTGTTCTCTTCTTGTTGTGTTTCCCACAGCAGTAAATAGTATACAGAGGATAAGTGTAACATAATGAATAATGCGCCGGCAAAGTGCAACACAGTGAGATTGTGGGGAGTGCATCTGTGTCAATGGTTGAATGAGTGGAACTATGAGTCGCTGCTGTAGAGCATTCATAGCTCGTTATCATTGCATATGTTATCACAATCAATGTAATCACTCACTGACTACTTTCAGACTCAGCTTGAATCTTGGTTACACCATGCTGATTCACAAACACAAACTTTGCTCAAACACTGGTTGCTGAATGGGCTCTTAAGGGGGAGCAAAATCTACCTAATTCTGCATTGATTCTATCTAGGCCCCACATCAGATACATCTGCACCCCCAGGCCAGGATCCAAGTCTCATTCATAATTCATACATTTATACCCTCAACCCGATGTCCTGCATGAATTGGGAATCATGCATGGACATGACTACTAGGTATCCCCCTAAAAGACAAAGTCTGTTAGCTTAGTCCTCAGACTAGTCAACCCATACCTTGGTATCAAACCTTGGTCCAATATTTTCAGTTTTCCCTCAGTAATTCATGAATCTACCATGTTTTGAAGAAAAGTCATATGTGAGATGGGAATCACATAATGACCTAGTTGATAGGAGAAGTAATTTGAAGGTCAAGGTATTGCCTTTCCTTTGGCTTATTCACTTTGGCTAGAGAAAACCATAGAGAAAAGTTCAAAGCCTAACAAAAACCTATCTAAAAAGCCCGTGTATTGTGTACTATTATTTGTTCCATTATTTCTGAGTAGTTTTCTCTAGTGTTCCTTTACTTTACTTTTCTATTAGGATGCTCTGACCCACCAGATGCTTCACAAAATTGTACCTACAGGATATGATGTCATAATGATGTCATAGGACTTCACACACACTCCTGCAGGTATTCTGTTGAAAGATATGATATCATAGTGATGTCATAATGATGTCATCAATTCCAGAATGTTCCATGGAATTTGCTAGAACATTCCAATGACTCATAATGACTCATAGTGACTCAGAGTGACTCAGGATGATGTCATTATCCCACCATGAATATTCTGGAATGTTCTTTTGCACCTGCTAGAACATTCTGCTCCAGTTTTTGGAATATTCTTCTCACATTCTGAAGTCATTACATCACCTTTTTACTTACATAATATTCCCACACAAAATGTATATAAGGAGAGCCCATTCTCCCCCCAAAAAAAGAGATCTCCCACTTGAACCAATTGAACTCTCACCTAAGAAGCTTCAGTCTGAACAAATTGCTGCTTACAAAGCCCATTTCCTTTGTGAGAACTGTCCAGGCAAGTGCAGGGAAAGTGTATCCCTTGAGATTACATAAGTTTCTCACGATAGAAACCCAGTTTTGTGAGACCAGTGTTCTCACCACGTATTGTTTACTGACCAACACGAGCTTTGGTCATTGTTGTCATTTGTGAGACCAGCGTTCTCACCAGGTATTTGTATATTGGCCAACACGAGCTTTGGTCATTGTTGTCATTTGTGAGACCAGCGTTCTCACCAGGTATTTGTATATTGACCAACATGAGCTTTGGTCATCATAGTCACATTTGAGACCAGCTTCTCAATAGTTTATCGTATATCCAGGAAACCAGTTCAAGTGTCTAGACGGTATTTCCTAGACAAAGTTTATAGTTTCAATCAGAGATAGTAAAGCTCTGGCTAAGTTAATCTAATTGATTGGTTTAGCGAGCCTCCCAAGAACTCACACATTATCTACCATGAAAGAAGAAAAGTCGTAGACCGTGTTAATCGAGGACTGGCAAGAAGTCTTATCCAGTGTAATTGTGGTGTCATTACATTCTTGCACGTATTTATATAAGACCCTCGGTTATCAAGACACCAGTGGTGAATGCAGATTTCTCTTTGTTGTGAACTCTATGAAACTGCTGTGCTTACCCAACATGCCAAAAGTCACACTTGGAAACATCTAGAGTTAAAGTTTGACCTGAATAAATTCTATGAGGCTATATTGGAAGCTAGGGTCTCACTGGACCTACCTATCATATCATCTGTTAGATTGCTGGCATACAGACTAGCCATCCAAGATGCCTTAACATGTAACTATTGCAGCAAAATACTGTTGTCAGTAAAAAAAATTCAGTCACACTATGCTGGCCAGCACAAAGAGACTCTAATGGCCAGTTCATGGAGACCTTGCCAAGTGCAGTATTTCCAAAAAGGAGGCAGACAACCTGGATACTAATTGTTGTGGGAGGTCTTAGGTAAACCTAACACAGATCCAGCAACTGAAGACCAAATAATTCTTGATGTTTTGGCCAAGATAAAGGATGACTTGACTGTTGTGACCATGCCTCAGGATGACTGCATGGTCAGCCCCTAGTTACTTACCACCAGTGGCATGAGCATACAAGCAGTCACATAGCTGGGGATTTCCAAGGCATGGTGGCAATACCCCAGGATAACAATAGTGAAGATCTGCTGAAGCTTAAAGAGGCAGTAGAAGTATACTTCCAGGGAGCTCTAGATCTATTGCCCACCACCAATGAACTTATGCTCAAAAGGCTCAACTCACCTGATCCTATAAAGCTGTGAGCTCCATAATTGCATCTTAACCAGCTGGCCTCTCATTTAATTGATTTTTAGCAGAATATCTAACATGCTGTTTCATAAGCATCAAGAAAGGGAGACAATGTAGCAATACATCTTGCCTACAGTGGCCCTGCTTGTCATGCTGATACATAGTGATGAGTCCAGCAATTATCATATTTTAATGCCTCTCAATTTGCAGAGTCTCATGATTGCCTCGGACAGCAGTGTAGTTGGAGATTCTCCATACCAGTCATCTGACATATTGCTTATCATCCACCAAATTTTGATATACATCTGGACCACAAAATGGAAGTGGACTATAGAAAATCTCATACCAGATCCCACAGAATGCTGTCTGGCACTTCTGACACTGCAGAAAGACAGGTCATTTAAAGAGCCCAAGGATATCACCAGTATTATAGCCAAACAAGAGTACTGCATCTGACTTGCTTTTCTCACTAAAATCAGAAACAGAACAGCCATAAGAGAGGCAGAAGATGAGTCAGCTGCATTTGATAAACTACAGTTGCATCTTACAGAGAACAATCACTACATCTTCTCTCAACCTTACTTCCTGCAGCATTGCGCTTCATCTCTCACATACAGCACTGTAGGTCTCCCTCCTATCTAGTGGATGGATGTAACCACCTGGCAAACTATGCTTTACAAAGGTAATCACATCAGCCTAGATGACATATGCAAGATGTTCACCAGCACAGAGTCAAAACTAGTGGATACATGGGAGAACTCTGTGTTGAAAGGCTTCCTCATTAGGATTGACAATTGTGCAATCATCAATGACTTGACCAACAAAGATATTGGATACTGAGGATGTGCTGTCTTTGCTTTTGAATGCCAGTACTGTATGGCAGATGATGTGCAAGACCATCCCAGGTGGAACTCTGCTTCCATACACCAAAGCTTGATCCGCTAAAAACAGTCTCCCTGCACCAACATTGGATGCCCACCAAGGTAGAGGAGTGCTATCAAATACCTCAAAAATGTCAATGATGTTGCATGTAGGGTCATTGAGCTGTTGATGCCAGTTCTTACCCCTATGATAAAGGCAGTCATCCTTTTGTATGGAGTAGAGTGGCATGTGGTGTCTCAATAACCAAGGGTCTTATATAAATACATGTAACAATGCAATGACACCACAATTACACTTGATAAAACTTCTTGCCAGTCCTTAATTAACATGGTCTACGACTTTTTTTCTTTTGTGGTAGATAACATGTGAGTTCTTGGGATGCTTGCTAAACCAATCATTAGATTAATTTAGCCAGAGCTTTGATATTTCTAATTGAAACTATAAACTTGTCTAGGATATTCC
Source organism: Suillus subluteus (assembly GCA_016647755.1). Classification (NCBI taxonomy): domain Eukaryota; kingdom Fungi; phylum Basidiomycota; class Agaricomycetes; order Boletales; family Suillaceae; genus Suillus; species Suillus subluteus. The sequence continues at coordinate 743,026 of JABBWI010000022.1, forward strand.
GTCTAGACACTTGAACTGGTTTCCTGAGTATACAATGTTCTGATGAGACAATGGTCTCAGATACATTAGCATTGACCAAGGCTTGTGTTGGTCAATATACATATGAAAAACTGTTGAGAAGCTGGTCTCAAATGTGACTACAATGACCAAAGCTTGTGTTGGTCAATATACAAATACCTGGTGAGAAACTGGTCTCACAAAACTGAGTTTCTATCATAAGAGACTTATGTAATCTCAAGGGAAACACTTTCCCTGCACTTGTCTGTACAGTACTTACAAAGGAAATGTGCTTTGTGAGCAGCAATCTGTTCAGTCTGAAACTTCTTATGTGAGGGCTCAATTCTTGCAAGTGGGTGATCCTATTTTTTTTGGGGGGGAGAATGGGTTCTCCTTATATACATTTTTTGTGGGAATATTATGTAAGTAAAAAGGTGGTGCAATGACATCAGAATCTGTGAAGAATATTCCAAGAGCTGGAGCAGAATGTTCTAGCAGGTACAAAAGAACATTCCAGAATATTCCTGGTGGGATAATAACATCATTGTGATATCACTATGATATCATGTCTTTCAACAGAATACCTGCAGGAGTGTCGGTGAAGTCTTATGACATCATTATGACATCATACCCTGTAGGTACAATTTTATGAAGCATCTGGTGGGTCAGAGCATCCTAATAGAAAAGTAAATCAAAGAAACACTAGAGAAAACTACTCAGAAATAATAGTACAAATAATAGTACACAATACATGGGCTTTTTAGATAGGTTTTTGTTAGGCTTTGAACTTTTCTCTATGGTTTTCTCTAGCCAAAGTGAATAAGCCAAAGGAAAGGCAATACCTTAACCTTCAAATTACTTCTCATATCAACTAGGTCATTATGTGATTCCCATCTCACATATGACTTTTCTTCAAAACATGGTGGATTCATGAATCACAGAGGGAAAACTGAAACTGTTGGACCAAGGTTTGATACCAAGGTATGGGTTGACTAGTCTGAGGACTAAGCTAACAGACTTTGTTTTTTAGGGGGTTACCTAGTAGTCATGTCCATGCATGATTTCCAAATCATGCAGGACAGCAGGAATGAATGGACAGACTCAGACGATAACTAAAAGAAAGGAATGTATACTTCAGTCTCATGCTAATAGAGCAGTGGACTGAAGTGTTACCAACTCTGTCTGTATGTACTTGCATGATTAAATACACTGTACTTGCACTTTAGTAAAATGATAAACAAACAATATGCCCACTTGACGAGTTATTAGCTACTCCATACTCCCATTCCTCTAGTAAATCTCTCGTGCTTCTCTTGACTTAATGACTTCATCAAGATGTCCACAACCTACATATTCATGGGAAGATACTGCAACTTGATCACTCCAGTTTCAACTCTCTCATGGATGAAGTGATAATGGAGCAGGTGAGTCTGTTAGTTGCTGTTTTGCACAGATAACAATAGACATGCTGTGGGTAACACAACAAAAGTGATGACTATTCCAAAGAAAAGTAGTCCTCTCTATGTTGGGTCTATATATGCCATACAATATGTTCAACCCTTAAGGGAAACAAAGAAAGCAAGGATCCACAGAATGATGCTGATCAACCCTGGTGAATGGCAATGAAGCGTAAGGAGCACACTGAAGGCATGCATGGAAAAGCAAAGTGTGGAGGTGTGTGGAGCATGGGAAGGTAGTGTGAGTGGTGTACAAGTGTAGAAACAACTTGCAAGGGTGTTAAGACATGAACAAGACTGATGAACTAATGATGATGATTTGTGGATATAAACAGATACTGATATTGCCACAAGCTATAGACTGATGCTAGGGCCTTGAGACAATGATGAATACATGCATTGCATAGAACTAACTGGTGATAGATGGTAGCTGCCAGAAGCTAAGTTGTAAAATGAACATGAAAGTATGTAAGTTCTACCTAAGTGCTTTCCCAGGGCTCAGATCTGAATAGGGAGTGCTCTAAGTATGTAAATGAGGTAAAGTAAGGGTCCATAATGAAATAGATAGTGTAATATGCCAAATATGGTCTGATAATGAAAAGGGATGCACCAAGGAACTGGTTGGATGATGGATGGATGCTCCTGGATGTTGTCCAACATAGTGCTGTCTTACTAGGATGTGAAAGGCAATAAAATCACCAAAATTTCACTATCCTCCACAGTCAACAGTTCAGGGAAATACCAACAGTTGATAATGTGGTCATTCATGGGGGTGTGTCATATACCGTGCCATAGACCTATGTCTGATGATGTTCCCACACCTTCTAGACATACATCCGGACCTCCATACCCTTATCAATGCCTCCAGACCTCCAGTCCACTATTGGTCTGGATCTGTGCACCTTTGCACATCTGATATCCAGACACCTGATCCGATGTGACAATCATACCAGCACTAGGTGTGTATGAGTGTCATAGGCATATTTTGCCTTGCCTAGAGGAAAGAGTAAGACACTAGTCACCAGCGCTATCATTCTCAAGCTATCCACTTTGGATCCACTTTTCTCCCATAGCACACTGCCCAGTCTGATGCCTAGGTATTCTGTCCTCCCATGTCCTGCCTATGTCCACCTACCTCTGCTGGTGCGTTATTATTCCTTAAATGTCGCTACTGATCAGTTGCAGGTCTTATTACATGTATCCTCATGTTCCGCTGCACTGCATGTTTTATTACCTGTTGCTACATTGTGCCCTTGCCAGTGTCACTACTATTCTTGCCTACACATTCCCAAACTTTTATACAGTATGATAAAATGACCCATCATACATACAGTGCTTTACTTCCCTTCCCTGGACCTTTGCTGGTGTGTTGGAGTCACCTTAGTCACTATATCTTAGTCTTGGTGCAATCAATTCTACTCTTGCCAATCTCTTTGATCATGTGTCACTTGACTTGCTTTAAGTGTGTGTTGCTAAGGATCCCTCTTTAAAGTTTGACTTTCACAATGTCGGGATTGCTATCAGTAGTCACACTACATCTAGTCACTATCAGGCATTTTACTTGCACTGTCTTACCTTACTCCTACTTCGCTCTCTCTGATTTCTTCTCACTGTCGCTAGTTGGACATTCACATAATACACCTTGCATAGTGGGACTCACTTATTTGCACGTTTCTCTGTCGGAACTCACTTGTAGCTGATTGCTATAGCGCTACTCATTAGTTTTGGTCTTAGGTCACTATAGGTTTCAAGCCCTTTGCACTATCGCTTCCCTTGCTTATTAGTAGGGAGTTGCTTCAATAGCAGTCCTCTTGGGTCGAAGATTACACTGGCGCCTATTTTGATAAGTCGTGCTAGTTTCTAACAGCCTAGTCGCTATTTCTCTTTCACACCGATATCTGGACCCATACCTTCAGATATCATCTATACCCATCCCTGAACCCAGAACCTTAAATCAATGTCTATCCCCTTATGGTAATCCCCTTGACTCTGGACTTTGGTTATCTGTGTTTCTGTCTTGCTTATTGATTCTTATTCATACTTCATCTCTGGGTTCATTTACTTATGTTCCGTCTCACTTACTAATGTGTTTCCACATGCTCATACATAGCCTTAGTCCTTTGCTTACTGATCCTCTCATATGTCCTCCAGTATATAAACCTCTGTACAACTCCTGTAGAGTTTCCTCAGTTTGAATATCAACATAGACTTGCCCAATATTCTTCTGGACTTTGGTTTGTCTTAGTCTGACCTTTCCTTAGGCCTAGGGAAGGATTCCCTAGGCCAACTTTCCGGTCCTCCAGATTTATCCTTCTGTCTCCATCCATGCTTAGGGATTGATTCCCTAAGTCAGAGTTTTGCCTTTCCAGCACTTCCTGTCTTTCCGAGACTTCCGTCTACTTCCTGTCGCTACTTAAGTGTAGTCCACCTCTGTTTGCTTCTACTTTGGACCACTGTGACAATCATACCAGCGCTAGGCACAACTGGTGCATTATTAGTCCTTAAATGTCGCTACTGATCAGTCACAAGTCTTATTACATGTATCCTTGTGTCCTGCTGCGCTGCATGTTTTATTACCTGTAGGAACATTGTGCTTTCGCCCATGTCACTACTATTCTCGCCTATGCATTCCCGAACTTTCACACAGTATGATAAAATGGCTCGTCACACTTACAGTACTTTACTTCCCTTCCCCAGACCTTTGCTGGTGTGTCGGAGTCACCTTAGTTACTATATCTCAGTCTTTGTGCAATGTGTTGCTTAACTTGCTTTAAGTGTGTGTTGCTAAGGATCCCTCTTTAAAGTTTGACTTTCACAATGTTGGGATTGCTATTGGTAGTTTGCGCTACATCTAGTTGCTACCAGGCATTTCACTTGCACTGTCTTATCTTACTTCTGCTTTTGCTCCTTTGTTTTCTTCTCACTGTCACTAGTCAGATGTTCACATAAAAACCTTGCATAGCGCTTCTCACTTACAGTGGCTCAAAAAAGTGTCCGAATGTTTATGCATTTTCATGTAATTGGATAATAGCAAGCCAGACCCTGAATATAATACAATGGTATATGGGCATGTCTGAAAGCCCTATATCACAGCTTAAATCTGAGATATGTGTCGTGGGAATCCGACCATATATGGGCAAGATATGGTAATTATAATCAGATAACTCATTCAGACACTTTTTTGACTTTATGTTCAAATCACAAAATCATACCATTCACACATAATATTCTTACTCCCCTTGGCTTTAATCACTGCTATCACCATCCTAGACATACTCTCTATGAATTTCTGACACTTCTCCTTAGTAATCTCTTACTACACTACTGCAACTCTCTCCTACAGTTTAAATAACCCCTTTGGAGGATCTTGATAGGCAGAAAGGTGTTTTTGAGTAATTCCTAGAAATGTTCAATGAGATTGAGGTATGGAGACTGTGCTGACCATGATAGAACATTGATATCATAGTCTTTAAACCATTTTTAACCAGCTTTAAGGTATGCTTGAGGTCATTATCTTATTGGAAGATAGTGTCTTCTTCATCAATTCTTGACTCCTGTATGCTTTTGAGTGGATACTCCTCTAGAATAAAGAATTACTGCTCTGCATGCATCCCTCCCTCCACTGCACAGAGAATCCCCACACCATTCCACACCATTCCACACCATTCCACACCATTCCACCCCTCCCATCATACTTCCTTCTCCAAACTTTAGTGTATCCTTGACTTCTAATGGTTCCCTTGCTCTTTTCCACATATATTCCTGGCCATCTCATTCCATTTTATTGATTTTTGTCTTAACTGACCAAATCACCTTCTTCCAGTCTTGCACAGTTCAATGTTAGCACTTTAAAGCAAAGGCCCCTGTAAGCTGCTGAGAGAAGGGACATTTTCTTCTCGGTTACAGTCATAAGATTAGCTGCCTGAAGGGTGTTTCTAACCGTTTGAGTGAAGATAGGAGTGGGGATAACAGAATTGATGAACTTGGTGGCTTGGACAAGATTTGCAGCCTTGCTATAGAGAATTTGATGAACAATAACTCCTTTGTTCTGTGGAGTAAGCTTGAGAGGTCATTCCATTTTATAATTTTCCTTCTCTGAAAGGTTCTGCTTTATAACTGTAGCAATAGTAGACTTTACAAGATCGGTTTTAGAAGCAATTTGGCTAGTAAATATACAATAGTGACAGAGAATAATGATATTATCCTTTGATCAGAGGAGAGGGGCTTCAGGATAATTATGTTAAGATTTATGATGTTATATGGGGTTATATATTTAAATAATATTAAAATCAGACTAAATTTTTATTATGGCACCACTTCTATTAATAATATTATGTGTGAATGGTCTGATTTTGTGATTTGAACATAAAGTCAAAAAAGTGTCTGAATGAGTTATCTGATTATAATTACCATATCTTGCCCATATATGGTCGGATTCCCACGACACATATCTCAGATTTAAGCTGTGATATAGGGCTTTCAGACATGCCCATATACCATTGTATTATATTCAGGGTCTGGCTTGCTATTATCCAATTACATGAAAATGCATAAACATTCGGACACTTTTTTGAGCCACTGTATATGCACATTTCTCTGTCAGAACTCTCCTTGTCACTGATCACTATAGTGCTACTCATTAGTTCTTGGTCTTAGGTTGCTATAGGTTTTAAGCCCTTCATGCTATTGTTTCCCTTGCTTATTAGTAGGGAGTTGCTTCAATAGCAGTCCTCTTGGGTCGGATATTACACTTGTGCCTATTTGGATAAGTAGCACTAGTTGCTAACCATCTAGTAGCTATTACTCTTTCACACCACATCCAATGTAGCCCCTATCTGTACTCTGTACCTCCAGAACTATATCCTGTCCTCCTGTCCTTTGTACCTTTAGACCTTCAGTCCTTCATACCTTTGGACCTCTGGACCTATCCTCCTGATGTAATTCCACTCTATCCTGCTTTGGACTTTGTCCCTTGCAGTCCCCCTTCCATTATGTTTCCTCTAGAGGCATTGCCTTAGGGTCTCTCTACTTCCTGTGCAGTGGAAACTCCCCTGGACTTTCCTGTACCTCTCTGGAACTCTCCTGCATTCCTCCAGTCATTTCCCATGCTCCTCCAGAAGTCCTTCAGACTTCGTTGGACCATCATCAGACTTCATCCAAAATCAAGGGCACCATACTCAGATAAGGGGCACAGCATACGAGCTGAGGCCAAGCCCTTCAGATCCTGTCAACCCTTGAGCATGGTCTTAACAGGGTGCAAATGTAGATTACATTCTTCTTGAGCAAATTTACCAATGACTAAAAAGGGTAAGGATCTTAGGGAATTCTCAGGAACAGTATCTGTTAACTGGCTTGATGCAGTGCTTAGGATACTCAGAAATAGACTGAATATAGACTTACTGGGAGTAGCTAAATCAATAACTGGCATAATGCAGTGCTACAATACTACAGATGACAGATGACAATATGTGGTGAGTCAGAGTGATATCTCTTGGATGCTCCTTATTCTCACAATCATGGGAGATCAAACTAAGAAGCAAATACAATTGAATCAATCAAATACATGGCTTTGAAACCAACCTTCTGCTGCTCAGGATCTCATAATGAGTAATGATACAGTCCAGATTCAAAATACATCCTCATGATGTAGTCTTAAGTGGCCAAGCTCTTAATATTGTTGAATAAAGTATCAGTCTTATTTGTCAGCCTCAATCATTAAAAATATGTGAATTTTCCCCACAGAAGTGATTTCATGTGTTGTAAAGAGAATGAAGCAAAACTACACTAGATGACTAGTAACCGTGTACTAGATAGTATAATTTGTTATAGCTCAGGGATGACTTTAAGAAGGTCCATATGTCGTGGGAAATAGTGCCAAAAGAGCGGAGGAAATAAGCTAATATTCACTCAGATTTTCACACATACATCTATAGGATCTCAAAAGAGGGGATCATTATTATCAAAGGAAAACTAGGCCCCTTTATATGATACTCTACTAGTGGCTATGCAATTACTTATTATGGAAAGATGACTCATTGTGACTCAGTATGACTCATTCACTTTATTGTCCAGATGTTCACTTAAAGGTTACCACTATTTCAGAACTATCCAGAAAGTATGACTAATCATTCAAACAAAATGTAGATTGTGTAAGTAAAAATTGACACTGCTCAGATGATGATTGTGCAGATGTTAACATGTTAACATGAACATAGCTCATTAGGTGGGAAAAATTCCAATAGGTGTGGGAATATGCTTACTAATGAAAGGATAAGGGTTTTTAACACAGTTTATTAATTGTGATAAGTCAATAATATGACCAATTAATTCATTTATCTATCAAAAACCTTCAAGAAAATTATGATAAAATGTGATAAAACTGTAGAAAAATTAGAACTACCATTATAGGTTGTAGTAGGTATGTAATTTGATATATTATGCATCCATGACCATGTATGAAACAAGTTTCATGCATGTCAGTGTGACAAGTGTGAGAGAAGTGCACTAAGTGTGTGTACAGGAATGCATCATGTTGTGCAACTCTGTACCTCCAGAACTAGATCCTGTCCTCCATACCTTTGGACCTCCAGACCTATCCTCCTGATGTAGTTCCACTCTTCCTATCCTATCCTGCCTTGGACTTCATCCCTTGCAGTCCCCTGTCCATTCTGTTTCCTCTAGAGGCATTGTCTAGGGATCTTACTACTTCCTGTGCAGTGGAAACTCCTCCGGACTTTCCTGTACTCCTCTGGAACTCTCCTGTATTCCTCTGGACATTTCCCACACTCCTCCAGAAGTCCTTCAGACTTTATTGTACCATCATTGAACTTCATCCAAAATCAAGGGCACCATATTTGGATAAGGGGCACAGCACACAAGCTGAGGCCAAGCCCTTCAGATCCATTAACCCTTGAACACATTCTTAACAATAACAGGGGAAGAGATATGGCCATAGAAATGGCCACTAGGGAGTCATCTAGGGTTTGACCAAGTGAGTTCAACACTTTGGCCTTTTGTTGCATTGCATTTAGCTGTGGTTCTACAGGATATTTGTCCAAAAGTGTTCCACAGAATAATCCACCTATTAGGTAGGCTATACTTTGTTTCCCTTCTCCTTTGTATTGCTTACTCAATTGCATCCAGGCATCAGATGCTAACATCATGTGTAGGACTCTGTTTAAGGATGCATCCTTTAGCATGAGCATGATCTGCACATGTGCTTTTTCATTCTTCTCTAACCAATCTTGGACTGCATCAGGGTCAGAAGCAGGTGGTTTAGTTTCCCTGACAATTAGACAGTGTACCAACTGAGCGAAGCTGGCCTACTTTCTGGAAAAGCTACAGCTAACCAATCTTATATTGAGAGCAATCATAATTGTGGAGCATGATAGGGTGAGTTGGGAGAGCCAAGATAGAACCCTGGTTTTTGTCCCTAGTGCCAAGTAATATGGTGGTAGAAAACTCAGTTGTACATAAAATGAACATGAAGATATATAAGTTCTACCTAAGCACTTTTCCCAGGGCTCAGAGCTGAATAGGGAGCACTCTAAGTATGTAAGTGATGTAAAGTAAGGGTGCATAATGAAATAGAAAGTGAAATATGCCAAATATGGTTTGATAATGAAAAGGGATGCACCAAGGAACTGGTTGGACAATGGATGGATGTTCTTGGATGGTGGACGACATAGGGCACTTAAGTGCAAGAGAAGTATGCTAAGCATGCATGCAGGAATGCATTGCATAGTGTGGGAAGGCAGCATGCCTATGGCACATTTCATGGGAAAGCTGCACATGACATGTGGAATGATTAGAGACATAATAGAAGTCATAGTGGATGATGGTGCAAGTTGTTCAGTGAAGCCCAGTTGTCATGAGTCATGATATGCCATGTGTACCTGCAGAGACTTGAGTCTCTACAACAGGCAATGACTACCTTAGTGTCCAACTCATTATTCATCTGGATCAACCCTGGGAGAGGTTGGAGTTTATCCAGGGACAGGGAAGAGCCAGTAGAGACCACCAGCCAGCTAAGTGCTATGCCCTTGTTCCTCTCACTGCCAGCCATCCAACTGTGTCAGACCAAGACCATAAAGGCAACATGGTGTAAGCTTTCAAGCAGTATGATAGGTTTCTTTATGATTTGGAGTGTTAGAATATCAACTTATGGCACATATATCCACAGGAATGATTACAGATCTCAAGCTCTTGCAAGACTCAGCAGGTTGGAGAACAAAACAACATTGTATTATCAAGGTGAGAAGATATGAAGAGAAGGCAAATGCATGTTTTGAAGATATGCAAGGACCCTGGTCACCACCCAAAAATGAGAAAAATAAATGAGTCAATGAGCCTGAGAAGGAGACAAGCATGAGATCCAACAGATACTGCATTTTCATGACCTCCATGTAAGTAGCCAAGATTGTCATCTCTCAACCATTACACCATTAACCATTAGGCCAACTTGAAAAGGCAATGATAATCAAAGCTCATGCTTGATTATCTCAGACACTATTTATACTGATTATGGGAACTCAAGTAAGCATCCAGCTTACACTCCAGCACATGTCTTATGAGTCTCAAGCACTGGGGAAAAAAGAGATTATGGACCGGTGGGAATGTCGCACGAACCTTAGATTCTATCAACATTATCACTGTATTTTAACTACATAACCGCGAAATGACAATATGGTGCATATTCTCGTATCCTCATGCCATTCTCACCATATTCTCATATGCAGTGGCTGGACTTGAATGTGGAATTCAAAGTCAAACCCTCTACCCTACTACAGTGGCTCAAAAAAGTGTCCGAATGTTTATGCATTTTCAGATAATTGAATAATAACAAGCCAGACCCTGAATATAATACAATGGTATATAGACATGTCTGAAAGCCCTATATCACAGCTTGAATCTGAGATATATGTCGTGGGAATCCGACCATACATGGGCAAGATATGGTAATTCTAATCAGGTGACTCATTCGGACACTTTTTTGACTTTATATTTCACCAATACTATTATATGATTCTAGTACTTTGTGTTACCCCCCTTAGCTTTAATCACTGCTGCTACCCTTCTAGGCATACTCTCTATCAATTTCTGACACTCCTCCTTAGTAATCTTGTTCCACTCCACTGCAACTCTCTCCCATAGTTCAAATAGCCCCTTAGGAGGATCCTGATAGGCAGCAAGTAGTCTTTTGAGTAATTCCCAGAGATGTTCAATGGGATTGAGGTCTGGAGACTATGCTGGCCATAATAGAACATTGATACCATGGTGTTCAAACCATTTTGTGGCCAAATTTGAGGTATGCTTGGGGTCATTATCTTGTTGGAAGATAATGTCCTCTTCATCAATTCCTGACTCCTGCATGCTTTTGAGTAGACACTCCTCTAGAATGGAGATGTACTGCTCTGCATTCATCCTTCCCTCTACCTCACAAAGAATCCCCACTCCATTCCACCCCATACAACCCCATACCATCATATTTCCTCCTCCAAACTTTAGTGTACCCTTGACTTCCCTTTCTCCCAATGGTTCTCCTGCCTTTTTCCACACATATTCCTGGCCATCTGACCCCATTCTATTGATTTTAGTCTCATCTGACCAAATCACCTTCTTCCAGTCTTCCACAGTCCAATGTTAGTGCTTTAAAGCAAAGGCCAGCCTTCTCTTCCTATGAGCTACTGAGAGAAGGGGTTTTTTCTTCTTGGTTACAGCCTTAAGGGTGTTTCTGACTGTTTGAGTGGAGATGGGAGTGGGGATAATGGAATTGATGAATTTGGTGGCTTGAACAGCATTTGAAGCCTTGCCAGATAGAATTTGATAAACAATAGCTCTTTTGTTCTGTGGAGTAAGCTTGGGAGGACATCCCATTTTATGATTTTCCTTCTCTGGCATGTTCTGCTTTATGACTGTAGCAATAGTAGACTTGCCAAGACCAGTTTTGGAAGCAATCTGCCTAGTAGATAAACCAGAGGAGCAGAGAACAAGGATATTATCCTTTTGAGCAGAGGAGATGGGCTTCATGATGATTATGTTAAATTTCATGATGTTATGTGGGTTTATATATTCAAATAATATTCAAATCAGATCATATTATCATGATGGCACCACTTTCATTAAGAATATTATATATGAATGGTCTGATTTTGTGATTTTAATATAAAGTCAAAAAAAGTGTCCGAATGAGTCATCTGATTAGAATTACCATATCTTGCCCATATATGGTCAGATTCCCATGATATATATCTCAGATCTAAGCTGTGATATAGGGCTTTTAGACATGTCTATATACCATTGTATTATATTCAGGGTCTAGCTTGCTATTATTCAATTACCCAAAAATGCATAAACATTCGGACACTTTTTTGAGCCACTGTATGTGTCTCTCCTTGTCTTCACACCACAATGTTAACATCAATGTTGTCAATTATGGGTGCTAGCTACAATGTAGTACTCATTGCTGCATAATAGTAGCCATGGTCTTAGGACTTTTATGGCACATTGGACGTAGGCATTGGCCTTCTGATGGTTTCATGGAGTATGATTGAGGCAGGAGGATATCACACTGGTTGAGCTGTGTATGTAGATTTACCAATGACATTCACTTTGCAAGTCAGTGCATGCACAGCTAGTGCTATATATGGTCTAATTAATCCAACTACAATAAAGCTGCATGTATATGTGTATGGACCCGCTGTGGTCAAACAGAGCTTCAAGATTATAACAAATGAGAATGTCCTCCAGAACATGATCAGGATATGATAAAAATATAGTAAAAATGTGATCATTCTCTTTGCATTTTCATTTCTTTGTAACCTGATTAGAATGTTGCAAACATTTGGTGCAAATCTTGAGGTTCGTGCCACATTCTCACTTCATATAATGTCTTTTTTTTCTCCGGTGAAGTGTTACATTGAATTCATCCCTCAGCCATATGTCATAATTTGGTCATTTCAGTGAATATCCTATACCTTTTGGAGAGGGGCCAAGCCACCCAGAATGGCCCCAGGACCCAGGACCCAGGACAGACAAACTTCACCATCAATTGTCATATACCATATATCCGGGTACAGATCTGAATATCCAGATCTCAGATCCAATCCAGATCCATTGGACATATCTGTCATCCAGTTCACAGATCTGATCTGATCCTCATTTCATTTCCTGTTCATATAACTCTAACTATTGTTCATCTCCTTTCAGTATTCCTGTACACTGGTAATCTGGTTATCCTTACTTCCGCTATTCTTACTGATCCGCTATGCTTACTGATCCGCTTTAACTTATACTTCATTCCTGATTCATGATTCGTGATCCATCCGACTTACCAATATGCTTTGTATATACTTTGCTTTTACTTCATACATAGCCTCGCACCTTTGCTTATTGATCATTCTGTTAGCTATCCATAGTATATAAACCCTTGTACATGCGCTGTAGAAGCTCAGTTCAAATATCATCTTAGATTGCACTCATTCTGTCTGGACTCTAAGTCTCTCTGTTCATCCTCCATTATCTGTCTGGACTTGAGTCCTCTACTCTTGTCTAATCTGAGACTTAGGATTGATTCCAATAGTCTATATATCCGCCTCTGTCTTCAGACAGTCTTTATCCATTAGTTTCTAGTTTGGATCCAATCCGGATTAGCTGTTACTCTATACATCCAATATCCAGAAGCCTTAACTGATCTATTATGATACTTATCTGTCCTATTAGACGCGATACTTCAGTACTCTGAAATAAGGGGCAATACTTGGGAAAGGGGCACAGCGCACAAGCTGAGGCCAAAGCCCTTCAGATCCAATACCTCTTGAGTATGGTCTTAACATCAATGAAATGCCTACAGTCACTGCCAATAGTATGTGTCATCTATCTTCATTCTGTTATGAATGATGCGAGTTCGCAACCGGAACCTGGATAGGGGCTCTTGCTAAGCCTGCTGAGACCAGCGGGCATTCGATAGCAAGAGTTCACAGCAATAGCTTCATTGGTGAGACGAAGGTATTATCAACGATTAGGATGGCGTATCTCTAATCATGTTCCTCAGCTAGCAAGACTATCGAGCGACGAGCTCAATAGAAGTTAAGATGAGAAAGCCAAGCTTGCTTAAGGCTTCTTAGCAGATAGGCAGGTAGAACCAAGTAGATTCAAGTTAAAGAATACAAGTGATACCCTACTGGTATATATAGGTAGGAAGTGGTTGAGGGCAGGGCTGCCGAATTAGTGGTGAGGGCAAAGGGGAATGAGTCAGAACGAGTCATGTAAGAGATAACACCAGTTGGGCAGTAAGGGCAAAAGGGAAAGCAAGTCAGAGATAAGTACTGGTCAGGCAGTAAGGGCATAGGGTTGTGAGTCATAAGAACGAGACAATGGTAACAGTAAAATGTGCACAGCGATCTAGAATGAGCTGTGCATTTGAAGTGAAATGACGTAGTAAGTACAAAGTAAGACGAGGAGAAGGGAAAATGAATAGGGGCCTAACATGACCCGATGTTCTTGTAACACATTCAGTATGTACCAATGATTCTAAAAGCAATTCTGACAACACTTTATTTCATCATTAGGCCCCGCTCGGCAATCAAGTCCAGTTTGTTTTTCGCTGGTTACACACCAAAATTATGACTGATCGAACCAAGCACTGGTTCCCATCAAAACATCCAATTTAACCTGACTAGCATGTGTGCTCGACAAAAAAGTTTGATTTTGATGGTTTAGATTGTGTATCCGCTTGTACTTATCTGTAGCCTCTGTCTAATTTATGAACTTGTCCCTTTCTTTCTGATGTCACCTACTACCACAGAAAATGACAAGGAAAACACTGATCCCCTTGCTGAATCTCCGACTGTGACTCCCAAAGTCCTGAAGACCAAATCGAAGGTGCCGAGTGCAAGCACAAAGACTGTTTGGAAGTCCCATGATGATGCTGTGTTGATTGCAACACTTCTCAAGGAACGGGAGGAGGGTCATCAATCTGACTCGGGATTCTAACCAAAGTCGTTTGTTGCTTGTGCCGAAGCGCTCTAAGGGAGCAAGAAGACAAGTGGAGGGGTTGCAAAGACATCTGGCTCGTGCCATGACCATTGGGGAAAGGTATGTCTTGTATTTTATTCAAAACACATTCTGACCGTGCTCTCAGCTTAAAAAGGACTTCGCCATCATCAAAAAACTCAGGGAACAGTTTGGATTGTCGATTGTCCTCAATCTCAAGTGCAAGTGGGGTATTTGCATCAGGGAGTTGTACATAGGCATTATGGAGATTATCAGATGTAAGGAGGTTGAGAATGCAATGGATGGCCATGATAGTAGACATTAGTTTCTAAACTCGCTTGTGTCATGAAGGCCATGCTTGATCAACTCATGGAGAAGGGCTTGAAATACATGTTTGTTCATTCTCATTGCATCATAAAAGTGTTGGGGGTGGCCAACCAGAAGCTCGTTCAACCATTGTTGGCCAGTGAGCTTCGAGGTGTTTTTTGGCATTTTGTTGTAGCGGATGGAGAATTAGTGTTGGGTAAGTGAAGCAGCAGTGGGTGTGAGAGCAATGACAGCAGGTGCCCTTTTTTCTTGGCTTTAGAGCCTGCAAGGTGAGTGTTGATTAACATAAGTACAGTACTCTACTATAATGAACCCGCTGCCTGGTTTGGCAGATTTCAATGGTCTAATTTTCCCTCGCATCAATCGGACCTGACCAGCGAAAACAAACCGGACTCGATTGGCGAGCGGGGCCTTACTCTGCTGTTTCATTTAGCGAGAAACTCCTCACCAGACCCACTCAATGATGCCCTCCAAGCCTTGGGTGAGGAGCCAAGCCACCTGGAACAACCCCAGGCCCAGGTGAGACGGCATTGGTGGGAGGATAAAAAGATCTGAAAACATGGGAGGGTGTAAGCTTGTTGCTTACCTGAGTTCCCATAATCAACATAAATAATGTCTGCAATAATCAAGCATGAGCTTTGATTATCACTGCCTTTTGGTGTAACTGTTGAGGGACAACAGTCTTGAATACTTACAGCATGTTCACTGATAAAAAATTTTGGGTACTCGAACAAACATCAGTTGGACTTCAAAATTCGTCACGGCAAAATCGGAAAATCGAACCGTAACCTATCCTCCACCATAAATTGACGCCGCCAAGCTCTGGGCATGTACCAAAACCTCTTCCGGCAACTCGGCATTGTTGCAACCCATCACGTGATGTTTGACGCTTAGGTAACCTTCAGTTCTGGAGCCAAACTCCAAACCAAACTATAACCCGTGCCCTGCAAACCTTCGCTGTCACGCCATTAGACAAAGGGAAATTTGTCGGTGACAAGGCGAGCTTGCATGTTGCCTGACTGTTTATATTGCCTCACCACAATCCCCTAAATCCTGAACCTATTTGCAGGTGGTCTGACTCAGACATGCTCGAGGGACCGACGTTTGTTGCACCTGATTGTACTACACAAGGTTTATGCGGCCCGAGTGTATACGTTGCGTATCAGGCTCACGGTAGCTCAGTTTCTCACAGCCAAGCCTGTTGGGGCTACCTTGCGAGGTTCGTGGGTTCAGATAGATCGCCCACAGAAGCTGCGGCGTCTTGTGCACGAGCACGCGATGTTGCAATTATATAAACGCATTTGGACTTGGGGGATTTACCCTCTTATTGACTGAGACGTATCTTCTTAGGGTACAAGCTACATCACGTCACAAGTGTGGGTGAAAGAACAGAATTCTCCGTTTAGGTGTACCGTTTTGGGGAACTCCTTTGACACTTGCCTATCTTCGCCACACCCTCGAAACCACGATTGAAACGCGGAAGCTTAATAGAATTGATGCGACAAGTCTGGACAAGTCCTCTCAGTCCCTGAGAGCCCGCTGCAAGGAGTAAAACTCGTGCACGACGTATGTTCCATTTTACCGGCGGTTTCTCATAATACTGATTCTATCGTAATGGGATGTGCCATTTTGGCCTGCAAGCTCCTACGTGCCTACACCGCAGAAGCGCGTCATTATCTAGCTTTTGTATTCTCGACGGCTTCCCGCCGTGGGCAAAACTGTTAAAGATGTCGTCATGACATTCTTCTAGAATTCAGCGCTTACCGTTGTGGCACACTCTTGATGACATTTTTAGGGTGGGCGGCCACGTCATGTTATGGCGGCAAACTCAAGGTAGAACAGACAGGCAGACCAGACAGACGTGCATTCCCGAATCCTCAATCGCATCTGACCTCCTTGGGATTGAGCGGTGACTGTTATTCTGCATATCCCCGGGGCGATGCACTGCTTGAACAAGCTGGGGCGCTTTGACCTATTTTATAAATTTAGAACACTTGTGTTTAGTAAATCGTTTACAAGCCTGCTCTGACGAGAGGTGACAGTCTCGGAGTATAGATCGGCAGCCTTCACCGATTTCGAAGCGGAAAATTGTGGCGACTTTGTATGTAGGATCCGATTGTGTAGCTTATTTCCCCGCGTAAGGGATGACCACAAACCCTGAGTTTCTACTGCAGAATAACCTTATCGCATCAAGCATAACTTGGCGCTGGTTCATGCGTTTTTGGGTTGCCGGAGTTAGACTTCACCGGTGCGTGAGTAATTACAATATCATGTACCTCATTTTCCCCCCACACTGTATAACTCGCAAGTACCATATGCCCTTGGTCACCGTGCCCCCTCGTGCCCCACGCTCCCGCCGGCTTCATTCATTAGCCTCCGCTCACAACGTGCTCTGAGGTTGTCATGCCCGCTGACTCATAGTTGATCATCATCTGGGACCCAATACGTGTCCTAATCAATCCAGCTGAGATCAATTTCCGAACTATCGACTTAATTCCGATGTAAGTCCTTTGAGGTCCCTTACTAGCGTGGTCATTCACAGACATTTGCACAGATCAATGTTGGGTTTCAAAAGCGTTGGAAACCCACAATGTTGCCATGTTCCTGTCGGGTCCGGGTCTCCTGGATTAGCCCGGATGCCCTGATACGGACGATTCTCGCTTAACAGCACTGCGTTCTCTCATATGGGAAGAGAAGCTAGCCGAATGTCATAAGAATATTATTGGCACATGAAGAAAGCGATTAATATCCATTCCTCCTTGCACCTTAACATTTCTATCAGCCTCTACCTTTTGTCTCTCATTCTCTATCCCTCTTTACAATCTGCACTATCAGTTCCGTGGCGCACTTTCATGTCATCGTCAAAACGGAGAGCGTCGCTCGGCATTGATTTCATAATAGTTGGAGCTGGTACGTGAGCAACTTGCGGGTTGTCACTTTGTTCAATTGCCCTCGTTAGGTATTGCTGGCCTGGCTAGCGCGTTTAGATTATGCCAGGCAGGGCATCGTGTCCGTGTTATAGACAAAGCTTCAGGGCCAAATCGGGTGGGTCATGTTGTGCGAAAGTGAAGGCAAACGCTAAACTAAATATTGTAGCGCGCTGGTGGTACACATCTCCCACCCAATGCTACCAAAGTTTTGGTGGATTGGGGATTTAAGGACGAGCTACTGAAACACGGACTAAGCACACGTGCTAGCACATTCATTTCAAGTAAGGAACTCGTAGGACGCAGTTGACGTTACACTCCAGCTCATAAACTGAACCTGGCAGTCGACACTGGAAAAGTCATAGGATGCCTCGAATGGAAGGAAGACGTTCTTCAGGAGACAGGAGCGGACTATTTGGTTATACGTGTAAGTTTATACCTGCCCACGAATCCTGGAAGGTGTTTATTCTGCTTCTATCTGGATGCCCATTGCAGTATCGTGACCTCTACGATATGCTGTATCGTGCAGCTGTCAATGCGGGTGCCCGTATTACATACGGTGCAACAGTCACCAAAGTGCACGCGAACCCCCCCCGCGTCGAACTTCAGGATGGTACCGTCCTCAAAGCAGATATGGTCATTGGGGCCGATGGTCCACGTAGTACAGTCCGCGAGGCGGTTGTAGGGTGGCCATGCAAGGAGGTGCCAGAAGGGCACAGTGCTTACGTGTAATCTGCCTTTCTTATTGTCACATGTCGCCACTGACAGGGAAACCTGGAGCAGTGCCATTATACCTCGGGATGTCCTTCAAAATGACCCTGAGCTCAGCGACCTGACGCGATTTCATGAAGATAGACCCGACGTACGTTGCCCGCCCTTTCCTTCCAATGGGAGTTCACATGGTACACATTCCAGTACCCGATATGGACTGGAGACTCTAGACATGTCATAGCCTTCACGGTGGTATGATTTTCCCTTCGTGGGTTTTTTGTGACTCAGCATTTACAGGCAGGAGGGACTGAATTCGCGATCCATGCGTTCTTGCCTGACAGCGAAGTTGACGGCATTGGCGACCAAGATGGTTGGGACGTGATCGTCCCTCGGGAACGGCTCCCTTTTCATTTTGAACCGAAGTGCGCTAGTTTGATCCGGTATCCGCATCATTGAGCTGACATCACCATTATGTGATAAGATTACAACGCTTGCTGGATATACCTGCTACGTATCAAAGGGTGCGACTTTTCCAAAGAGAATGTGCCGAAGAATGGACGGACGAATCGGGAAGGCTGCTCCTCATGGGAGAAGCCGCACATCCGTTATATGTAAGTCCATATGAATTCAGAATTCCGATTGGTGATAATAATTATCCGCAGCCTTGCGTTCTACAAAGTTGCAGTATGCAAATAGAGGACGCTGAAGTGCTCGGCACCCTCTTCTCTCGGTTACGAGCCTGGGATCAATTACCTCACTTGACTGAAGCGTTCCAGGAGTTGCGCGAACCTCGTACGCGCGCCATATTTGCAAAGGAGACAAAGGCTTTTGATACAGTATGGGTGGCCCCTGGGCCACAACGTGATGCGCGAGATCAGGCCCTCCATGGCATGCTGGTCGAAGGGCACAAGGGCTGGGACGAGACCAAGATGCGCTGGCAGTGGGATGAGATTTGCGAGGTCTTCGGCTACAATGCGCGGGACGCAGCTGAAGACTGGTGGGTCATGTGGGGTATGTTGAGGGAGAGAAGTATAACAAGGGAAGAACATTGTCCTTCCAGTTATACTGTGCCTTTCTGTATGGGGGCAACCGTCACACATTACGCAGAGCCAGTCGTCTTGCGAAACTGACCTGCGGTCACGGTTTCTAGTTGCCAGTTATAGACATTCTGTGACATGCATATGTAGAAGAAATGGAGGAAGAATTATACCCAATCGCCGATATGTACTACTGTATGATACGTATACCCCACTCAAGCCAAACATCCTCTGCATGTCATTCAAAGGATTGATCAGCTTCTCAACTTCCGGGATGTTAGCCAGTCCGCTTGTGCGAGAATTTAGTGTTAACATTTTGCCAACTCACCAACTTCTACTCCCACCGTTGAGTCCGAAGTCCAAATAGGGGGAGTTGGGTGGGTAATTCCGAGCCTTCTGATATATTCAACGTGGACTCATCAACAATAAGTCGCATGGTGTCAGGAGAGCCGAGCCACAGTAGCTGTTATCATACTCACAGTCTGTAGGTCTGCAGTCGCATGACTTTTGACATGAATGCGCTTACTTATCATGGCTCATAGTGCCATATGCACCGAGGTTCTTTGGCAAACTGGACTCAATCTATAGTAATCTCACTGGTCTTTTACTGAACCTCTGGATCTGACAGGTCTCTGCGGGAGCATGCGGATCTCAAAAGACTGTCAGTGTTATATAGCAGCTGACTGAAATAACCTGATAGTAATGTAGCGGAGAAAAATGCGATAGTGATGAAATGACACTAATGTGGCATCATGCAAGTACGGTCCATGTCTTGCTGTCTATGGAGGACGCGATTGCATCATTGCTCGCGAATAGCAACCTCTGTAAATAACATGAGTGGGCGTTCAACGAACCAAGAGGATAGACTTACTGAAAAACTCATAAGATAGCCAACATAACGCGTTACTGGGCATGTGCGTCAAAATTCGTGGCGACATTCCCCGACCAAACCCTTTTATTCCATCTCTCCTCCATATTATACGAAATGCATCCAACATTCCGCCGACTCTTCGAATCTCTGGATCATGTGATGTGCCTCTGGTCTGCAAGAGGGTTTTCGCAACATCCAAAGGAGTGGTAACACCTGCCGCCACGCCGCCTGCCACACCACCTGCGATCATATGTGTAACGGGCGAGTAGGAGCACGATGGATTTAGGAGCTTTTTCATGTGTTCATAGACTGTGAATTGCACGGCCGTGAATGGGACTGACATCATCAGGGTTGTGGGATACGAGACATAGAACGCGGCGAGACCCTCTTTCCGGTACACGACCTGCAATGCAGTAAACACGGAACGGAACTCCGACTGGTGCACCTGCATGCGTTGCTTGATGACTATAAAAAGCGTGATGGGTTGGGGAACGCGGCACGAGTAGCTGGGAGCTCACCATCGAATGGGTTCATGAGGGCGTCGCTAGCAATGGTGGCGGATGCACCTGCCAGTGCTGTGAGAATACGATGGTGAGTACATGTTGACTACATGGCAGACAGCCAGGAAATTGGAATGCAGACGCGGGGGATAAAACAATATGGAAGGGAGAGAAGGTGATGGTCGACAGGGAACGAACACGAATGGTGCACATACATGTTGCAAGCCACTGATTTCCAGCAGCATTTCCGCCCGCTAATTCCTTGATCGCCTCATACGTCCCAAAGTGAACTGCATGTGCTGGTCCCGCACCCAATATCACTGAGGAGACTCCTCGCCATAGAGCTCGCATGCCTTCTGTAGATGATATCCGAGTGAATGCATTTCCGATCCCTGTGTAAACAGCGGCAGGTGACGTGGCAAATACTTGCATTCGTGTCTAAATGCCTTGTCAGCCTCATGTGGTTGAACAAAGCTTAGATCCTACTTTTATGCTGTCTATTGGGAACATGACTGCATGCTCTGTGATACCAGCCTGAGCGAAAAGTTCAGTATGCGTCCTTGAGACATTCCAGTGCGCGAATCCGTCATAAACGCCAGCGCGTGATACGTGAAGTGGGTACCGAAACTGAACTTACCAGAGCACCGGCGAGCATGTTAACCTGTAGTTCTAGTTGGTGCAAATTTTACTAATAGATCAGCTAAATGGCTTACCCCAAGGCTTGCGTCGGATGGGAGCGCCTCATAGTCGACCCCTTCAGCCATCCAAGTAGTCTATGTAGAAGAAAAGAAGGACGGTGGAAATGGCTGTTTTTTTGGCCGTACTAAAGGAGTAACGGTGCACGACAAAAACTTCGAAGGATGACCACCTTGCCGTACAGAGACTGAGTGAACCAGTGTCTTTAGTGCGGGGACTGTTGGCAGGACTTGGCAGAAGTCAACCTTGTGAGTCTTGGTCGGAAGTATGATCGCGCAGAAAAAAAAACGCGACTCGTCAGCCACCGTGAACAGTAAATTATTTGGGTCTAATTTTATTTACGTGCACTAGGCTAATAACGGACCGCGTGATACCTAGCGTCATCGCGAGCGACGTCGCTGGCTCCACTCGGCGTGCTACCCCGAAGCGAATGATAACTTTGTCACAACGATAGTGCAGCACGTGGCCTCTCTTGTCTCCGCACCACACGGTGCTGCCAGGCTCAAACCTGCGGCTGCCTTCTGCTTTTCTTTCTTCTTGTCTCTGAAGATTTCGTCACTCTAGAAAACTTTGATTTGCCTGATCTCTATTTTCTAGGCTATCTTCGGCTCGGTGGGCTGGGCCTAGATCCTTGCAAGGAAGACAAGTCCGGCGAGGAAGCTGGCCATGGTAGAGGGCATCCGAAAACGCTTCCGAGCCGCCCTCTCAAATTTACTCATGCAGAAAGTTTACCGTTACAAACTCGTCCGATTTCTCGCCTATCTGGGCAGGGAACCTGATAAGGGGAGGGAATTATCTACTCACCTTGATGCGCCCTGCATTCTAAACCCTATCTCTCCCATTGCTCTTACCCGCACCTTTGCTCACGTAGATCCCCGCACTTTTACTCACGTGGATCTCCGCACTTTTGCTCGTGTGGATGCCTGCACTATTGCTCACGTAGGTACCCGGAACATTGCTCACGTGGATGCCTTCAAGCTCTACCTCTTCTTTCCAATGCCGCTTTCCTCACCTCGAAGTGTCGCTCTGCGGCTCTCATAATCTGGGATGAGGTTCACTTCGCTGCGTCGCTCTCATTCCCACTACCATGTGAATCGCAGCTCACCCCGGCACTCTTGCAGGTTGGGGCCGCTATCGGGGTTTCCACCCAAAAACTATTTGCTTCAATAAAGCAAACATTTCCTTTTGTTCTCGCTACACTAAGACCGCTGCACGACAGCATACACAAAATTTGGTGCAGGTCGTGGCAGTCGCGACGCACCTTTCACATGTAATTTCAATTCCTTTCAGGCTCCGTCCTCCTATGGTGGAGTAAGGCTTACTTAGCGGGCGACTCCAGGCTGAATTGAGGTTGGCCTCTTGCTAGGTAAGTTGATTTGCAGTTTATTCCTTGTAGGCCTCCTTTCCTGTCGCCTTGCTAGCTAATATTTTGATTCATCAATTAATGGCAGTGTTTGCTGATACCAATTCTCGGATTGAAATTTAGTTCTGTTTTCAAGTCCATCTGCATGTCAAAAATCATGGACAGATGTCATGATGACACGGATCGAGAGTCCTTTGCACAAGTGAAATCGATCACGAAACGGACGTGGCCCAGAAGTAAATACTTTATAGGAACAGGATGGGCAAATACATCTTGTCTCTAATCTTAGTGCTCATCGACTGTCATGTAGTCTCCTCCTTCTCCTTGTCCTCCTTTGCCAGACGGTCATGCTCCTCAATATCACTGAGGTCGAAAAAATACGTTGAATCATTCATCACCAATGAAGATTAGGAAAGGACACTCACATAGCTTCCCACGGATAATCAAGCCTATATCTCGGTTAGACTCTCATAAGAAGTCAAAGGGCTAAATCTTACCACACATCCTCCACATCAGCACCTACGAAGTATCTGGTGGAAAATATGTGAAAATATGTGAAATTGACATTTGCCGTGGTACTCACGGGATATTTGGTGGCAGCTTTCCAAGTTTTAGCTTGAGCTTGTTGTGCACCACAAAGACCGCAAACTTGGTGCGTTTCGAGTCACGCTCAAACTCTGGAAGCAGCTGAAGTTCTGTTTCAACATCTTTCTGGAGCTCATTCAATGCGTATCTGCAGAGTAGATAGGACGAGCGTGTGTCAGGTACAAGAAGAACTATTTTTGTCGAGTTCTTACTGGAGAGTTTTGCGCGAATCATCGACTTCGTCCTGATCAGATTATCGATTGGATTCATATAATAAAAACCGAGGAGTTAAAGCTTACAACGATCAACACTCGTCTCCCGAGCAACGTTTTACCCGGGTCTGGTCCTCTGTCGAGATTATCCGTATTAATATTAGATCGTGTGTATAATTGATAACGCCGTACAGCCACTGGGTGCGAATAACTTCGCCGCCGAGCTGCTCTGCAGTTGTATCAGGAAGAGATTCATAGAGTGAGAGACCGATGGCTTGAATGGGGATATTCCTTTTCGTTGACGGGTCTTTCAGGAATGTGCGCTGTGAGACCACGTATGAGGCGGATTAGAAGGTCGGTCGGGCCGTATCGCTTGTGCGCGACATACCAGTACACGAGCTGGGAAAAAACCACTGTCGGATGAGGGTTAAGTTCAGGTCATAAGAATACTGCATAGATGGGACAGAACTGACCCTCCCCCTTTTCGTGGAGAATACGAACATTAGAAATATAATAAAAGTGACTATGAGTTTAGCGTACCGATCGCGATAAACATGTCTGGCTTGAATTCAGACGCAATCTTGTCCGAGGCTCCTCTGATAATGTTGTGTATGTCATTATAAGTCGACCTGACGTGTTCCGGTTCTCCCATTGTGTAAGAAATCGCGAATTGGGCGTAACTGCAGCTGAGCGCCTGAATGTGGTGCAGATCGTTTGCTAGTACTTGATCAAAGGAGTCCGAAATGCAGATAAACACGTGGCTGTGCAGTACATAACGGGCTAAGCGCTGCTAAGCGTGACTTTTTCACGATATTTATCTGGTTTTATGGCAGACGGTGGATCTACGAGCAACACGGGCGCGTCCTCGACGCCATCAGGCACTCCTGGACCGTCCGTGCCAAAAGCCATAGGCAGTTTGGCCAAAAAGCCTTCCGATGTGACCAGACAAGGATCACAGAGGCTCAAGTTCGTGCCCACACTACCATCACGAAGAAAGAAAGAGTGAGCCAACCCTGCCAAGTCTAAATCCACAGTCGCTCATGACGTTATTACCAGGGAAGTTAAGCAGGTATGTGTCGTAGAGTACATATACGAATTATCACCATCCTGAACTTGACGCAGGAAGCCCCTCCACCAACCATTCCTAGTGCATCTACCGATCGAGGGCGCGGACGTGGGCGGGGAAGGGGCAGGGGAGGAGAAGGTCGTGGTGCCGCTCCCCGTCCACCTCCAGTAGAAATGACTGCCAGTGGGCCATTCGCTATGGGACCTGCTCTTGCAGGCACCTCAGCACGGCGCAGCGCTCCTCGCTCCAATTTTACACCCATCGTTCCATTGGGACCTGGAAATGCAGCTGCTCTTGGTGCTGGTCTCTCTGGAGCTGCCGGCCCTTCGTTGAAGAGGGAGACGAACGTCCTCGTCCAGAAGGAGATCAAAAGCGAGGTTGACGACGATTACTACTCTGATCCGGACGAAGGTGTTGAGATTATCGACATGGAGAACGTGAGACAGATGGACTGGATGGCTCCAGAAAGCTTGCGCAAAGAACGTAAAGAAAAGAAGAAGAAAAAGGTCACTCAGGTGAAGATTGAGGATTCATCGTCACCTTTAGGTATAACGAAAAAAGGTAGACCTTTCCTAATATTTTGTTGCCACCTGAAACTCAGATAATCTTAGATGAGGCTGTGGACATCGAGGAAGTGGATTTGGCTAATGCCCTTGACCTTAGCGAGAGCGAGGAAGAGGAAGAACTCGAGGACCTCATAGATGATTTCGCGCTCCAGGGTGAAGCGGAACAGGTCATTATCCCAAATCTCCATCTGGTGCTCGCGCTCATTCTCAATATAGGACGCAGACATACGACAAGAGCGTCTCTACTTCTTCCAGTTCCCTGAGCCGTTCCCAACATTTGTTCCCAATATCCCGTCGACCAGTCCGACGACAATGAGTGTTGATGAGCCCCCGTCAGATAGCCGTCCACGTAAAGTGTCTTTCGCAGCAGACGTAAAGCCACCAGGTCCTGGCGTAGATCCAGCGGGCGCATCCACAGGACCAGAGGCAGAACAAACGAAAGAACTACCAACAATTGATGGTGTCATCGGGCAGCTCGAAGTGTATCGCAGCGGGGCCGTCAAAATGCGCCTGAGTAATGGCATCCTCATGGATGTTCGTCTAATTATATTTTTGCTCGTATCAGTCGTGCTGACAGTTATATATAGGTAACTGGCGCAACTCAGCCATCGTTTTTGCAGCAAGCTGTCCACTTGGATCTGCAAAACAAACGCTTGCACATCATGGGAGAAGTCAACAAGCGGTTTGTCGTCTCACCAGACATAGATACACTCCTTCATGCGATGGAGTTGCGTGATCAAGCCGAAATTAACGCCATGCCAATCGATGACACGAATTTAATCAAGATGAACTAGCTTGTAAAAATCAAGTACTGTAGAAAAAAAATGTGCAGAAGACAACGAACAGCGAAAACGTGTGTGCGACAAGAACGTGGAAAGAGAGTGCGACAGCTAACGAAAATACGATGGATGGTTATGTATAGTCTGGAATGTAAGTCATGACGGACGTCGTGGACTAGGGTTTCATGACTCCTAGGTTTTTAATATATTGTCGCCAAACTTCCTCCTGGTTGTTATTATGATAAGCTTCATTGACGTAAGAATTCTGGGGTGCCACCTGCTGATATGATAATGGTCGTGGTTGTGGCGGAGGCATACTCGAACTGGGACCTGCAATACTTTGATTGGACTGCGTATTGGGCATCATGATAGCGGCTTGCAGCGCAGGGTCAAAGAACGGTGAAGGCGCGCTGATATCCTCCTGCGAAGTTGAGGCGTGGCACGGTTCGAATTCCCTGGTGGCTGGCAATACGAGATTGGGATTTGCCAGTGCTGTGTAATACATGGATGCATCAGCATCGGACGGTTCTGATGATTGTCGGTCTGAATCAGATGCGCTTGCACTTGAAGCTGGCGAACTGAATCGCCATGACGTGCCGGTAATGCCGCTATTCCGGGGTCCGAGCACGTCTGGATCATCAGAATTTATGGATGACCGACGAGATCGTGACTGTCTGGTATCTCTCTGCGCGACCTGGAGGGAGGTGAAGGCACGCTCACGCAGCTTGTGGAGGACAGGCTAGGAACGCGTCAGAAAGAATGCAATCGTAAGGCTTGGACTGTACTACCACAGTTGCTGGAGGCCGACAAGGAGACGAACCCTCTTCGTAAAGCACAATCCCCTTTTCCAGTTCCTGCAATGCATCCGACGCGAGAGTACATTGTGGACTATCCACCACTATAGCTCCGAGAACGATCTGCTCGCCACATGAGATGCGTTGTCAAAGTGAACTGCATAGACTTACACATGCAGAGAAGATGGCCGACCAGAAAAACCACGTTCGATCCGTCGGTTGTGAATGTACTCGGTACAACCCATTAAGGCTGGAGATTAACCGACAAGCACTGCGATATACAGCTAAGACCGAGGGCGCATATTTGTGCTCAAGGGGGTTGGCAGGGGCCTCTCGAATAGCCTGTACGAACCAGCTCCGATGGATGTACATCAAATCTGTCGGTCATTAGTCTATCACTGATCCAAGGCACAATAATGCCGACTTACTTGCTTCCCTTTGACACAGTGCGGCATATTGTTGCATTGCCCTAGGGGCTTCTGGAGACCAAGAACGCCCCGCTTCTGAGGCTTCTATTGGTGATTGTAAATGCGACGGCAGGCTGAATTTCCGTATCTTTCGGTCCAACTCAAGCAATGTGGAATAGCTGGGAACACGTGTGCTGAAGACATGTTGCACAGAAATCCCTAAGCAGCTTGCCGAGTAACGGACCTTCCAGGCATGCCCTAAAACACGTAAAGGGGTGGGCATGGAACGCTTCGCACAGAAAATTGTTAGATGCTTACATCCCATTTCAACCGTACCTGAAGGTTTGATCGTGGGGTCGAGGTCTTCTGGAAACCAGCAGTCTGTATGGTTGATGCTCAATGCAGGTGGGCGACCATTGAGGATGCTCTTTGAAACAGTTCAGCAAACAGAGAGATCAAACATCAAAAAACGCACTGTCCACGCGTCGACCGTGTAGATTTCCCAAAATAAAACGCGTCGTCTTTGTATTTCTTCCTGACCTAGACCCCACCCAGCATTATCGCGTTCTGTGATTCGTCCATTAGTGCGAGCCACCATTCTGGTGCGGGGATACACTTACGTAGACCGATCTGTGCCACAGTGTGTAATTGTGAGTTCTTTGGTTCTTCGAAACGGCCGCAGCACTATGCTCACCAATTGTGCAACTCTCGCCACCACGCCCATAAGAAGCCACCTACCTTCGTTATTCGTACGATCAGACTGGTAGATATGTCCGAAGGTCATGAAGAGGGCCTGTACGGTAGCGCAAGTAGCATCTTGGTAGATCGGATCGATAGATAGTGCTGCGCGGGAAAGGGCATGGTACTGTTCGGCAAGCACCCCTGAAGATAGTGATTGTTCGTAAAGGACTCCTGAGGCAAGGACGATGAAAAATACGGAAAGTCGGTGTGAGTGGATGTTGTTGACGTTAGGGGAACCGGTGTGGCCATACAACGGGGTTAGAATATTTGTCATAAAGTCATCTCGTACGATTGCGTCGAACCTGAGGTTACGTGGGTTAATGAACATCAGCTGCAACGTGTACGATGAGCTCACATCCATGCAACATTTTGATAATATAGCTCCATAAGCTGCAGGGCTCGTTCACGAGAAGGAAGAAAGGGTAAGAAGAGAAATTTCGTATATTGGCTGTCCCTCAGACCGAAGGGGTATGCATTGCAGAGATCGATGATTTCAAATGGAAGTCCCAAGTATTTGGGGTCAGTTGAGACACTCTGCTGTGGCGGATAACCTTCAGGCTATTGTGTGATGTTTACATGAACGATGTTGTTTTCTGAAAATGAAGTTCAACGAACCGGAAACAATGGTTGAAAGTACTGCATGGTTCATATAGTCAGGGGCTTAGTACAAAAACGACCAGAATAGGTTGCCTTACCTCTGACCCAACGGATTCGCCGTGATATTTGGTGCGACCATCGACATCGATCGATAAGGATCCGATGCTTTCTGATACATCGAGAACTTCATCATCGTAAATAGTCCGAAGCTCGGGCAGTTCAGCATGTTCGTGTAAGTGGGAAGGAGTTTGCAGGAGAGGACGTGGCTCGCTTCTACCACGATTGGATTTCTGAGATTCATGAAGTGCTTCTTCAAGCTCTTTGATTCTCCCTGCCATATTTTTTACCTGTTCCGACAGCCGCTGAGCATGAGCCATGAGAACCCTTCCATAAGTTAAAGTTAGATTCCGACTCGGAGTCGGAGCTGGAGGAAAGCAGCCGAGATGGACTCACTTGTTTCCTTTCGTGGCGGCGAGAGTCCCTATAGCGTCGCGGATGAACGAATGAAGATTATAAGAGTGAAGTTCTTACCCTCTGGACAGATATTCGCACATCCACGTCGTATACATGACTGACACGGGAATACCCTGCAGAAGTCAGCTATCGAAGTGTAGATGGACTTGCTTATTGGGCTTACCTGTCGCACTTGAGCTTGGATCTGGACGAATTCAAGGTCAAGTAGGACTAGTGCTCTCAAGTGAGTGGCGGATATGACATACCGGCGACATTCCGCGCATGACAACCCGGACTTTCTGACACCCCCTACTACATTATCCATACTAGGAGTGAGGCTCCTAACGCGTATACTGCTCTCGGCGTCAATATTCATGGCCATAGTGGGACATATGTGGCGTGATTCAAATGTCGTGAAGGTGAACAATATAGGTATGATGCGGTAGGCATTCAAGTTGAAATTTTGGCCGTGGTTACCTGGTTTTAGTGATGAAGTCCCCTTTCCTCTTCCTAGCAAGACGCACCAGAGACCTATAGGGTAGCCCGGAGTTTCACTACCTATATTCCGGACGCCATGAGCCAAAGTGGTGATCAAGGCAGTAGGAAGAGTTACCGTGACCGCGGTAGTGGAGCCAAGACAAGATCACGTCTCAGTTTACAAAAACGCGGATTTAAAATGGAGGACTCGGATGATCGACTGTCTTATGCTGCTCCGACGATAGACTGCCGGTGTCAACCTACATTAGACCGACGGGAGACTGGCCATATTGTTGTTATATAGATGCCCAAGTTGTAAACGCCCGTCAAGTTCACCCACATTTAGCTTTATGGACACTAACGTACACCTTAGACTCACTCAACGTTCACCACAGCCGCCTTCGAGCAACTAAAACGACTTTTTCAGAATGGAAACTTGTGAAATCACTCAGAGATACCCGTAGTTGGCTAAACTCAAGAGAACTCGAGGCGATTGCAACCCATAATCTTACGTTCACTCTCGATTCCGGCTCGCACCAGCATGTAATTCTAAACGGTCTTTACTGGCACTGACCCTGACAATTCAATACCTATCGTGGCCGTCGGCATCTTCGTGGCAAACATTCTCGCCAATCTCTCATGGGCCAGCATCAGATCGCGTAAACCTAATGTCCATCATGAAGTAAATTTAAACATGTTGCATTAACTAAACGTAGTACATTGGACTGCCTTCCATGCTATAGTGGAATATCTATAGAAAAAAAAAGTCAGCAATCGTCGGTAAGCTAATACAGATATAGGAAAGGAATTGAATCAGTCAAAGCGGGAGGATACTGCCAAAGCAGCTCCCCCGAAGGTAGCTGAGATAAATTTCTGCACCGCAGGGTGCGCTCCTGCTAAAGCCAAATGCCTCAAACATCATGTACAACACTAGTACTGAACCCTACGGTTCAAGTAAAACATAGATCGATAGGAAAGACTCACAAGTCAGAATCGCAGGTCGTCCGATGGAATGAAGATGGAAAAAAAAAGCATGTGGGAATATTTTATACTACCGCCATCTCGCCTACTAACTCCGACAGGCTTCTTCCGGCGCTCACCTCACTACATCATAGATCATGTCGACGCCAGGAGCATTTGCAGACTCGCCAACGGCACAATCCCAGTCTTCTCCTTACACATACTACCCACCGGGAACTTTTCCTGATGTATCTCAGCCGCAGTCCTCCCAAACCGCTACTACTACGACTGCAGGCTCAAGCTCCTCTACGGCCCCAACAAGTCAGCCACAATCGCGTCAGGCAGCCGAAGAGGCCCGCAAGGATCGCACTCTAGCTGAATTCCTTGTTATGCTTGACGATTATGAACCCTTGGTACGCGTGTCGCTTTCGTAATCCAATTGGAGCTGAAAGTGCTGTCCAGATTCCCAATGAAGTAACAGACTACTATCTCCAGAGAGTAGGGTTTGAATGCGAAGACGTGCGGCTGTGAGCATCCCAAGACTTTTTCTGGTGTAGACTCCTTACGTTCATTCTATGCAGGAAACGCCTGCTTTCCCTCGCTGCACAGAAGTTCGTATCAGATATTGCTGCCGATGCCTACCAGCATGCCCGTATACGTACGAACGCCGTCGGTGGCCGTGCACGAGGCCCCCTCACTGGGCCAGGGTCAAAGGTACGTCATTGTTTTTCACTAGCCTACCTCGCGTAAAATGCCTCGCTTCTAGGATAAGACGAGGACCGCGCTGACCATGGATGACTTGAGCGCCGCGTTGGCCGAGTACGGCATTAATGCTAAAAAACCAGAATTTTATCTGTGAGCACGCAGAGGAGTCGCTTAGATTTATCGTTTTCATTATCACTTGTTCCGATGTATTCTAGATAGTAGCAAGCACAGTAAACCAAGAGCAAGCGAAAGGGGGAACACTATGAACTCGCATGGACTGTCTTCCCTTTGTAATCCGCGGATGTCGGGTTGAAAATGACACCGCTTGTGAATGACTTCGTTGCTGTTCTTGCTCTTTAGTGCCGACACCATTGAACCTGCAATAGGAAACAAGCTGCTTACAGTGCCTTATGGCCGCACTATATTTTCGGAGAGGCGTACGCAGAATGAGTGCGATGCCAATGCAGGTGTGACTGTAATGTTAACTTCTTTGAACTTGACAGCTTCATGAGTTTAGTCAAGATTCTACATGCGCTTCACAGGTAGGAACCGCATCTACAAATTTAGTCGCTCATTAACTAGTTCTCCCGACCGGAGAAGAAATTACCGGGTGGAAATTCCACGTGCTGTGCAAGTCCATCGAAAGGTTGAGCGTTGAGGTATAAAGTCTTAGCAAGTACGTCTCAACCTTTAGCTTTAACAATCACTACGACTAACCCCAACCTCTAGCCTGACATCCAATCCAGCTGGGCCCCCTTTGTACCCTAATCGGACACGATTGAAATCCATTTATCCTTTCACCCGAGCGTATTCCTTCCATTCTTCTGGGTCTACCCGTGTTCAACGGGACTGTCGACCTTTGGTTTGCCCTTTGGATCAAAGCTCCTTTCGCATCGGCGATATATTTCTTCACAGACGACAGGAGCTTACAGCAGACCTGCTGGATCTCGCACGGTCACAGTGCGCACCGCCAAAAATACATAAATGAACTTGGCATGAATCAGCTAGTCAGTTTTCCATGTTTTTTTTTTTGAGGAATTCCTACACGATACAATAATTTCACAAATCAGGGGATCATTGACTTGAACTTCGACTACCAGATAGGGATGTGTTACACAAACTTCATCCGTCGGAGACCGTTCCAATTCGAACGCTCGTTTGCAGGCTTTAGGCCAGGAATGTCACACCCGAATGGAAAGAACGATCGGGAGACCTCCTGTACAGTGGCTACGCACACATATATGAATCTGACTCCCCACTAACACGGGTTAGTTCCAAGACTGTCATTTCTGCTTGCCCGATGACCATAAATCTTTGGAACTGTGGAAATGACATTGGCACATTGGTAAGTCCCAGATACTTGCTTCGCCTGGGTCTTATGTATCCGAGTCTTGTTCGCTGGAGCTTGAGTCACAACTTCGGGAGGGACATGCAGCACTTGCAATCGCATCTGTAATGCTTTCAAACAAGTGCCGAACAAAGGTGAGTCGGTCAACTGCATCATGTATCGGGAGAATGTCGAAAATCTCCTCCCTCGGTTCACCAACCAAGCGACAGAAATTCCAGTAAACGACACGACATTTAAGCATGTATGACACGGTGGCACCAGCAGTGTATTCTCCACGTTGTACTTATAAGTAAGAGGCTGAGGAGAGAAAGAGATAGCCAGCCTGAGTCACATTTCACTTGCGCACACGAAAGTATAAACTAGTCCATTGTCTGTCAAGTACACGTCGATAAAAGGAAAAAGAAATCAAGAGACCTTTGAACAACGAGAGAAACAGAAAAGACTCAGACTAGAGGTACGTGCGAGACTGCGAGCGGTGGGTTCCAGTGGTAGTCTTCAACTTTTTGAGAGACCAATAGGTTGTTGCAGGATTCAGTCGTAGGGGACCTCTGACATCGAATATTGCGGAAATGCTACATAGGCGGTGACTAGAGACAGTGTGTGGGTGGCCAGCGGGAGCCTTCAACCTCGTGAATTGCCCCCGGTCGTAGGGGACAGCGAGGGAGGCCGGTGCGCGTCTTTCGGGACGCGAGTAGCGTTGTGGATTGGCTTGTACCGCTCTAGTTGGGGTGCCAGCGTGGATGTGCGCCCGAGCTTGACCATGGCATCGGCCCAGCTATCAACAAGAGCCGCTTAGTTGACGAGGATCTCATCGTGGAGTGGCTCGAGACTGAGTCATACTGTGACCGTGTGACGAGTGTGAGAAGCGAAAGACTTTCAGGTGAAAGTTGAAACCATCAGACGTTCAAGTAACCACTGGCAGATACAAGATTAGGGGAGCTCAAAGTTGAACGCTCACGTTTATGCTTATCGTTGCTTACGCTTACACCCCCCCCCCATCGCACGCCAAAGCTGATTATGTAATCATAAGCAATTTTGATCTCTGTGCAGCCACAGTGAGGCTGCTAGTACTTACCATGGCATGAGTTCCTTTACATGATCAGTATCTCCATGCATATCTGTTGTCCATGGTCCTCCGCACCCTCACCAATCCAGAATTGACACCACAAGATGCTGCTTTGCTTCTTAATTGTGATATTGCTTGTGTCCTGATGATTCGACAAACACGCTATCTACAGGGACGATCCCCTGTCGCCAAAGCCCCCAGTATTCACCTTGCTTGGGAGTTCGCCCAGAATCCATCCGACCACTCTCGATTTGTCAACATGCTTCGGGTGTCACCTGAAGTATTCCATGTGTTGCTCGATCTGATTGAGGACCATGCAATATTCCAAAATAATTCCAACAATGCACAAGCTCCAGTTCAATTGCAGCTTGCTGTCACACTCTATCGGATGGGTCGTTATGGAAATGGTGCATCATTGGAGGATATTGCTCGCTATGCAGGGATCTCCGAGGGCAGCATTGAGAAATTCACAGAGCGGTGTTTCACAGCTATTGAAGATCTGCATGATGCATTTGTGCGCTCACCCACTCAGGAGGAAAAGGAAGCAGAGAAATGCTGGGTTGATAATCACCTTGGTTTTCAGGGAACTTGGAGGGAGGGCTGGGTGATGTATGATGGGACAATTGTTGTCCTGTATGCAAAACCTGGATTAAATGGAGATGCCTACTTTACTCGAAAGGCGAATTATGGGCTTAATCTACAGGTAATTTTCTTCTCTCATAGAGAAAAAATATTCACCCCATCAATATCAGATAGGAAACCTGGCATCAAATCTCCAGATTGTAGACTATTCACATGGCCTCACCGGATCCGCCCATGATGCTTCCGCATTTGAGCACACAGCTGCTGTCAGACATGCTGACTGGTTTTTTGCTGGCGATGAGTTTGCATGGGTAGACTCAGCTTATCCTGTCAGTGTCCATACGATTCCGGTACACAAGCGACCCGCATCACTTCTCCCAGAGAACACCCTATTTGATAGTGCTGTTGCTCATCTTAGGGTGCGATCAGAGCATTGCATGGGTGCTTTGAAGGGGCGCTGGCAATGCTTGAGGGGACTTTGTATCAACATCAATTCGAAACGCCAACATCGAGCAGCATGTCAATGGATGACTATTGCAATTATTCTTCATAATCTGGTGATAGATGTTGAAGGAGCAACCAAGGGAGAAGATTTTGCTGCTGTGCACACTCGAGCGGAGGAAGAAGAAGATAGAGGACCAGCTGATCTTCCTATGGAGAATGATGAGCAAGATGGTGAAGCCAAGCGACGGCAATTAGTTGAAGAACTACTGGCATTTCGACAGATGTAACTACATATCTATCAATCTGCATTAAAAGTATCCATAAAAGTGAGTAGGAAAACATGAAGGAGTGTAAGAGTTAATGAGCGAGGAAAATTAGAAGGGTGTAGGGCACGAGCATGTAAAAGTTATTCTACTCGATTTCATCCCAGTCAGGAGAGTAGCGAGCACAAGCACATTTTGGAAGTCGGGGATTAGCAGGATCATGCTCCAACTCCTCAAGCCTCTCTCAATACTGCTCAACTGTCCAGATACCAGCAGTAAATTCTCGGAGAAGGAGGTCACGGCTCTTGAGCCTCATCTCTGCATCAGCACGAGCATTGATAGCATCCATGTTTTTCCTACCAGAAGTATCAGTCGAGAACGGGTTTGAACATTAGATAGATTTACGTTTGCAACTCAACCAACACTTCCTCCATGCCTCGCTTCTTCGGAACCTTGGCAATGCACTGCTTCACCCTCTCAAGAATATCTTGGGACATTGATGAGGGTTTTGGAGGACGTCTCGCTGGTGTAACTTGAGATGGTGGTGGAGCATTCTCCTTCTCACCATCATCATATCGTATATCATTGTTTAAGGTATCGAGAACAAAGGGGTCTTGCGAGGACTCAAAGGATGGAGACAGCTCACGACGGGGAACTGCTGCCGTCAGGATATCATGCAGTGACTGCATCTGCATGTGCTGAGATGGCGTGAATGGGGGAATATCATCGTCCTTGTTATCACTCGGAGGCTGAAAGTGAAGAGTTTTTTTGCCGTGTGGCCCAACACCTGTAGTCACGGCAATTGGAGTGATGTTTGGACGAGATGAAAGAATTTGGTGTAAAACAGGGAAGAATGGGAATTTGGCAACAATTTCATCTATGCAAAGGATCAAATCAAGCATATGAAAAGATACCAGAAATCATACCCCAGATGCTCTTTGTCTTGGTGGTAGTCATTGAATCAGGTCCACCTGCAGGGACATAACAGTCGAAGAACTCATTTTCGGAGGGGTTATCTTCCACATCAGAGCCATGAACCCCCTTGCCAGTGGTTCTGAGACGTTTTCCATGTTGCCGATATTTCCGTGTTAACATCACCAAAATTGCTCAACTCAGACATGGCTAGACATGGCAGTATCTGATAATGGCTAGGGTATCACATGTATCGACGGTGTCAGCCCTAACCCGGCTATGTCTGGCAATCCATAGGAACACTCGTGACGATGTGAGGCAAGGTTGACGTTGTCACATTAGCTCAGACTTAGCCAGATATTCTAGTGCTTCTCAGATATTATTCAGACATTGTGTTCTCATTCAGATATAAACAAGGTATCAATTATTTGGCAATAAGTATAAGTCATTAGCGTGCAAACAAATTTACGATAACCATCCAAAAGTCAGTTGATTGATCCACCATCAACAATAACTTGTCTACATCTGTCAACTCCTGGACCCCGATATTGGTATGCCCTAGTATGTCGAGATGGTATGCAGGAGCTGGTGAAAGGTAATGTCATCAAGGTAGATCAACTGTCATGGTGGTACCTACATTGATAGTAATGGAAAAGTCTGGTTCAATTCTCCCAGTGAGCAGAACCATGGATCGGACCATTGGTTCTGGTTCAGCAAGGGTTCAAACCGAGAACCGGACCATTCAATCCGTAGTGGGCAATGGCCATATAGCCTATCGACGACTTGTGAATGTTAATGGACTGCATCATGATTCAAGTCAGTATATCTTAAAGGGGTTCAGTATTGGTCGGTATAGCTCACCTGAATTGTGCCTTTAAGCACGAACTCCCAATCATGCATCCATGCATGAATAACCGAGTGGTGCCTGAAGCAGACATAGTTGCTGGAATCTGCCTTGATGCATCATGTGAATATCTCTAAAGCCATAGACAACTTCCCCTGTCGTGATTAGAGTGTAGGCAGTCTTGTCCATGGTGAGGGTGGGGGTGTAGGTCTGTGGAATGCTCGAATTCTGTTGAGAGTCAATAATGAGAACATACCTTGTGCCAGTGACCAACTTTCACTAGAGGCTTTGTCTAAAATACGCGAGATGAGATGACGAAATCATGAAAAATCAATGGGATCATACCAACACCGGTCCCGTCAAGGGTAGTATCCACTGTGATATCTTCTGGTCATTGCCTCCACTGAAGAATGTGACACAAAATGCACCAGCAGCAACGTCGAGTATGTTGGATTTCGGGAACAGCCAACCTAAGTGACTCTTGAGCATTACTTCTAAGAAAAACACACCACTTTGAGGATACTTGTACTCGTCTCTGCAGACTCTTTCAGTACAAAGCCAGAGTGTCAACTTGTTGAGAAAACTCACATATTGGCGAGTAATTGAAAGTAATAGACAGATACAAGAGGTTCAGGCATCTAACTCGCATGTAAGTCAACATCATATACACATACATGCAGCATATACTCACTTTTGCGATGTTTCAGTCTGAATTTGTTCCTGGATCATGATTCGTTTGTGTCTTGTGGAGTGGAGTGGAGTGGAGTGGATTAATTGAATGAAGTCTTCACTGAGCAGCATGCACTCAGTAGAGAAGAACTACTAACTTGCGATGCACCATCATAATGGTCAGGGTTAAAGATAAGATTTGCCCAATGGACGTGTTATGATCCAACCATCAGCGGGGACCAAACAACATGCAAACACTGCCGCACTTAGCAAAAAAAGCTGGAAAAGAGAATTTGACGATAACTTATGGTATCAGAGCTATAGAGACAAGCCAGCCTAGCTATGTGTAGAATAAGTTTCACTCTTTTCATACTACATATGTACAGACACAAGTCAATTTGGACTTGAATGATGAATTTCATAATGAAGAATTGAGTAAGAGGACAGCAGCAGCGACGAAGAAGATGAGGACAATGAGGGTAGAGTTCTGAGTGATATATTCATGCTGACAACGACAACGACTCGACAGTGATGACGATCATCAGACGACGATGCACTTTTTGAGGAAGGTTTATATAGTATGAGGCTATGAGCTACTACAACTAATTTCATATATGAAACTGCAATTCATTATATTATCTATGATATGTCTGACAAGTATACTACAGGCAGATTGATATCTACCCGATAGTGTGTCTGGTGGACAGGTATCGTGCTGACATGCCAATGTCGCTGGTGGCTCACGCGTATCACAGACGTGTCAACATTAAGCCTTATATCACGTGGTGTCTGATTTTGGCAATTTTGGTGATGAAGCTATGTGCATCGTGAGTCCCTCGTATGATGCAATCTGAAATAAAGCAACATACTGGTCATATTTCCGTTTGACAGCTTTGCCTGTTGCTGTCACAACCCTTATAACAAATTAACGCAGGGGCAGAGACTAGGACTCAAACAAGGTTTATCACAACAAGAGAATAGGAAAGCAGGTACGTCTTGGATTGCTAGCAATGAGCTAATACACAAGAGGTTTGAACTAAAGAACTACTGACTATAATGAGCTACCTATATACATGTATTGAAACGGAGATTGAATCTGAGAATGAATTAACTAACCAATCATTAAATAGAAAGGAAATCGTATGATGTTTACATAAATAGAATGTTTTAGAATTGATCACGTGATACTATCTAATCTTATCTACACTATGATGTCATGAAACTCATGGCTGCTGCGGAAAGGTTCTGAAAGGTTCTGATGATGTCACGTGACTTAGTTGCTTGTGACAGGAAGTCGTATTCGGGGATTTCAGAGATAGAAGTAGTAGACGCTAATGGTATGAATGGATTCGGGTTAGGGTTTGTGAAGATTATCGGTACAGACGCTGGTTCTGGCGTTAATACAGGCGCTTGTTCTGGGCGCTTAATGGATGTCTTACGAGTGTTCAAGAAAGAATAATGGTTTGTATTTGGAACTCGTGACAGTTGCTGTCGGATTGAGCTTGTAGCTCTTGGGTAAGATAACAGCTCCAATCCGTTGAAATACTGTGATCTTGTTATCCCCGGATGTATTCTGCTTCGATGTCAAGAACATATGCAAGTATTTGAAGCTAAATACTCACCTCCTTCTTTTCCCGCTTGCCAAGCAACACCAGCCTGTTATCGTCCTTTTCAACCTCCAATAGTAAGCTCCACGTCATGTCTTCGGACCAATGAACATCCGGGATAGCAGGTGCAGTATCCTTCTTTGGCATGGTGTTAATACCGGGAGATCACCTGTTCATGGCAGGGTGATACTTAACCGTGTCTAACTATACACAGTACATTTTGTAAGTTTGTCTCTGAGCCACCAATGTGAAGCTTCACGAAGCTTAACAGGCACAATGCCTCACTGGTTCTAAAGATCGGGATCTCTCTTGTGATCTCGATGCTACTGGAAATGTTTTTCTCAGGCTTCCCAGAATAGCACTACCACCGGAAAAATCACCAAATTGGGATATTCCAATAATCTCACTATTCCCACATACCTCCCTGGCTCTACTGCTGCACCAGAGCTTTCCCCTTGCTCACTCATGTATATAAGTAGTATAATGGCATGTACATACATAAAATGATACAATAGACCGCTTTTTTCATTGTCTGAGAGCTTGTACAGCAGTCTACAGTGCTGACTATAATATGTGCATCCCAGGACAAAAACATATTCGATATTTTGCCCCTTTAGCAGGGAAGCAATTCTGACTGTATATATCACATATTAGAGTGTTAATGAATATATTACACCGCTTGTTTGAGCCTCTGGAGTGTCCTACATCAGTAGATATGTTAAATTCATGAATACCTCTCAAAAAACATAAACCAGTTCGCATTTTTTAGTGTTTAGGTATATAGACTGGTGAATATTATTTCTAACATCTCTTCACCAGTATATACAATATATCAGGAGGGTAGGTCAGTAGGATCAGTCCCTGGGGTCATATGTATTGTCATCTTCCTGGTGGTTCACCCCCTGGGAATTTTTTTCCTGCAGCTCCGGCCCTCTAGGATGGTATGTAGTCTGTTACTATGAACATATGGAATATATTTATGACATAGGTATAACAGAACAATACCAGGATCCTTGTCTACAATCCAAAGTCACTTCCTGCCTACAATGTACCATATTTTCGCATTTTTGAGGTTTTTCACTCTATTCTCACTACATAGACTATACCAGCTGTTCATATATCCATTACAGTACATATATGAAGCCCTCCCAAGGCCATGATCAGGTAGAAATATGTCAGAGTCATGATATCAAGCACATATCTCCTATTCTCACTGATAAGAATTCCCAGACATGAATATAGTAAAATATTATAATCAGACTATCTTGGAGTACATTATATATACCAAGTAATACAGTCCTCGACTACCAGAAGGATCCATGAATAATTGACAGCAGGGGAATCCAATAGATAAGAAAAAGGTCGTGGGAAAGTCAAAAGTCCAAACATCGAAAAAGTACTATGGACCAACTATGCATGGGTGGTCAGACCATAATAATGAAACAAATTGAAACCACAACACTTCCACATCACCTTTACCTTCACAATATATATTTGTATAGCATATTCAAGTAGTTTACAATGTATTCTATATATTTTTAATGAAATCTTCGCCCTAGACAGGGTTGAAATATAACATTTGCATGATTGTGGGATTTGCCCCTATATCATTGATATCATGACTCTGACATATTTCTACCTGATCATGGCCTTGGGAGGGCTTCATATATGTACTGTAATGGATATATGAACAGCTGGTATAGTCTATGTAGTGAGAATAGAGTGAAAAACCTCAAAAATGCGAAAATATGGTACATTGTAGGCAGGAAGTGACTTTGGATTGTAGACAAGGATCCTGGTATTGTTCTGTTATACCTATGTCATAAATATATTCCATATGTTCATAGTAACAGACTACATACCATCCTAGAGGGCCGGAGCTGCAGGAAAAAAATTCCCAGGGGGTGAACCACCAGGAAGATGACAATACATATGACCCCAGGGACTGATCCTACTGACCTACCCTCCTGATATATTGTATATACTGGTGAAGAGATGTTAGAAATAATATTCACCAGTCTATATACCTAAACACTAAAAAATGCGAACTGGTTTATGTTTTTTGAGAGGTATTCATGAATTTAACATATCTACTGATGTAGGACACTCCAGAGGCTCAAACAAGCGGTGTAATATATTCATTAACACTCTAATATGTGATATATACAGTCAGAATTGCTTCCCTGCTAAAGGGGCAAAATATCGAATATGTTTTTGTCCTGGGATGCACATATTATAGTCAGCACTGTAGACTGCTGTACAAGCTCTCAGACAATGAAAAAAAGCGGTCTATTGTATCATTTTATGTATGTACATGCCATTATACTACTTATATACATGAGTGAGCAAGGGGAAAGCTCTGGTGCAGCAGTAGAGCCAGGGAGGTATGTGGGAATAGTGAGATTATTGGAATATCCCAATTTGGTGATTTTTCCGGTGGTAGTGCTATTCTTGGAAGCCTGAGAATCACCGACGGATTCAGAAGCCGTTAAGGGGATTGATAGAAGCCTGAAAGGAACTCCAGGAATTGGTATTTCGTCCTAGATTGGTCAAATATTGCCAGAACGAGTGTCTGGAGCATTAAGCATCGTGTGAATGCATTAAGCATCACCGTTGGCAGTGAAGCCCTAAGAGACAAACTTACAAAAGCATACTGTTTCTCACTAGACAGTATTATGCTTAATATTGACAGTATAGCCTGGGGAGATATATCTTAGCGCTGGCAAAGTACCACGGTAACTGTAAACAGACTTCAAACGGACGTATTTTGACTTGTTTACTCAACAGTACAAATCGGTGAGAACGGGGGGGTGTAAGTGTAAGCAACGATAAGCATAAACGTGAGCGTTCAACTTTGAAATTTGAGCTCCCCTATTGATTTCAAGAGCGCAATACCAAGTACGTATATACGGTACGTTTTATACTGTATTGTATTGAGTGGCTCGTGATAAAAGAATCAAGGTTCAAGGTTCAAGTGTCAGATCTAGACTTCGGTTTCATGTGGCAACTTGAAGTCTTGAAGGGATTCAATCATTCAGACTAGGCTCTCTGATTTGGACGTAATCCGATAATCTGGACCACCCGTCACGGTCACACATACATGAGGCCTACC
Source organism: Suillus subluteus (assembly GCA_016647755.1). Taxonomy (NCBI): domain Eukaryota; kingdom Fungi; phylum Basidiomycota; class Agaricomycetes; order Boletales; family Suillaceae; genus Suillus; species Suillus subluteus. The sequence continues at coordinate 785,094 of JABBWI010000022.1, forward strand.
TTGCTGTAAACGCATTGTGCAAAATCACTGCCTTCTGGGCATCGTGTTTAAACCGTTATCAATTTGTGATGCTCTCGAAGTACGGTCCCATTTTTCGTGAACTCCTTACTCTCGTTCCATGGAATATCCTACTGATGTCCCAGGTCTGTTTTCCTTGGGCGAGACTCAACTTACCGTTGCGGAATGGAGGAAGGTGCTCCTGTACAGCAACTTCCCCCCGCGGTGTGTCCTTGAGTGGCTCACATTTTGCAAAGCTACCAGAGGCAAAGAGCATGAATTTATTGTGCTGTATTTTCGTCATTGGAATGCCTCAGTGCCTGCGACCGCGCGTCTGATTGTAGAACGCGCTCTAAACCCATACCAAATGGACGGTCGTTCCACGATCATGCATTCGTCGAGCTTTTCAGCTTTACAAATTTCCTCCTTGATTTCACCAACCTCTTTACAAACTTCCGCCATTGATTCTGTTTTAATCACCTCAAACACCGTTCACTCACACTGGGAAACGTACCTGGGTGGCAGATATGGCTCGTACAAAACACTTTGCACCCTCGAATTCTCCGCCACATCCTGCCCCTCGGCCACCCAGATATCTGTTCTCTTATTCGTTATAAACCGCCATGCTCCCGACTACCACCTGTGGAAGTTTCAGTGTTATTGGTTTGCCATGACTATCTGGGAGACCATAAAACAGCTCTTCTCAGGATATGTCGAAGAGGCCTGGAAACCTGGGCGCTCTCAGTGCTTCGGGTTTAACGCAGTGGATATGGGAGACAGTGTGAAGGTCGTGTGTCAGGAGTACGTTGATGAGTGGACGCGCTTCGACAACGAAGCCGAGAAAGAGAAGCAACCTGAGCAGGAGAGGCAAACCAAACAGAAGTGCCGAGCCGAGGCTGCCAGAGCACAGCAGGTGAACCCTTGGTGGAACAGGACCATGATGACAATGTTACAGTTATGGGCGGCGGCGTTTGGCTCATACTAGCCTGGGTTGTAAAGGTTTGTTTCGATGTTTGGCTCATGGTCTAGCTCCGCACCTTGACGCCTTCCACCGTCAGGAGTTTATCGAATACCTGTGATCCTTTTATGTACTATCAGTGATTGCCGTTGCGCGGCTCGTAAAATTTTGTACGAATTTGCATCTACTATAGAACATTTCTTGTATATCAACATGTAGTATATTGTCGTCTATCTTGTCCTGCGGTATCCGAGTCTGCGTGCATGGTACCTTGCAGATGTCAAAGAGCTGCATTGAAACAAAAGACAGTTCGAGTGCGAAGTGTCATCCGTGGCCCATGTGTCTTCACAGACAGCAGATCTGAATGTCTGGTTCGTGCGCCGCGCAAAGGTCCCGTGGCCATCCTCTAACATAGACACATCATGTCACCACCCATGCCCTCTGGGCAGATTATATGGCAGGATGTCGCGGGACCAACATACCGATAGCCGGGCAACTTGAACACACATGTCACGTAGAAAATGCGGTTGGGAGGATGTGCACGTGCAGTTAGGCGCAGTGCACGATTAGGTCTGAGTCAAGATGTACAGACTTCTACCAGGTGTCCGAGGAATGGATGCTGATGATATGTGTAGTAGAATGTCCTTCGTACAGTACTACCAGGATCTGCAGCCAGGACTCAGAGTCGCACGTTCCTAGCGACTTCTCAGGGTATGGCAATCGATTATCAAAGTAGCTTCACGACACTAGGAGACAAAAAGAACTTCTAGCGATGGCCTATTTGAAATTAGTAAGGGATGCGTATGTCATGAGAGATTGCACACCCATGTAAGTCCGTGCGCGTGCGGCACGCGAGCGAGCACAATGCTAACTGAGATGAGCATCGTACTTAAGACCAAGAGACCGTTACATGGTGAGGGAAGCAGAATAGACTGAGGCTAGAATGTGTGTTTGGGACCGCGAACGGTGGGCGGTGGCCTCGACTTCTTGGGCGGTGAAGCTCCTGGTCGTAAGGGACAGCGAGGGAGGCGGGTACGCGTCTTCGGCGGGATACGAGTAGTGTTGTGGATTAGTTTGCACCGTTCTAGTCTGGGGGCGCTAGGGTGGATGTGTGGCCGAGCTCAGCCATGGCGTCGGCCCAGCCATCGATGAGAGCCGCTCTGTCGGCGAGGATCTCGTCATGGAGTTGCTGGAGGTGGCCTGTTTGAAATGAGTAAGCGATGCTGACGTCATGAGAAATTGCTCACCAAGGTAAGTTCGTGTTCGGGCGGCGCGCAGACGAGCAGAATGCTAAGTAAGATGAGCGTTATAGTTAAATTTAGTGAAGATGTCATACCTGTTGTTTGCGCCGGTTGGCGATGCGCACGGTATCCGGAGGCTTTGGCGGAATGGTGATAGACTGTAGATTAGTGTTGAAGGAAAAAGGCACTGTTGGTATGCAAGGAGAAGTTCTGGAGTTGCGGGGGCGTCGAAATCCTTGAGGTAGTCGTCATCGTCGGCCGCAAAGGTCGTGTCCGAGTCAATGGAGAAGCGTTTGTGCCTCTGGATTCTTGACGCAGCATAGATGTCGCCAGCGAGGGGTGGTGGGTTGTCGTCGAGAGTGAAATCGCCATTGAGTATCTTTTTCGTGGTTCTGTGTGAGGCAAGAACCAGGCAAGCCGTTTTGAGGCAGGAATTTGCGACTGCAGCGCCGACTGAAAGGCGGTCGCCTGCGTTGTAGAGTTCCTGATGCGTGGTGTCGAACACGGTTTGCTTGAAGAACGTAGCGGCGAGACAGGCCTGAAGGGGAAACGTGGGGTTGTAGGGAGGGGCAAAAGGTCGGGGGTTGGCCGCCTGCGTGGGAAGTAATACCATTGCGACGAAGTATCCAGTGATGGTGACGCGGGCGGTACCGCTGAAGACAGTAGGGGTACTAAAAATCATCTTGGCAAGTGCTAAATGGTGATACACGTAAATTGGACACTCAAATTATGAGACGAGCTCTACGTATATAGATCAATTGGTTGGTTTAAATCGGCGCTTCGCATGAACGCGTCAGTCACGTGTTTAAAAAACCAACCGTTAAGCTTGACCAAGGAGTCAAGGACACGCATCGACCAACGTTGTGAAATATGATTCACATCAAGCTTGGTTGCGAGTAAGTTGACAGAGAATGGGTGCGATTAACAGGTTTTATATAATTACTATGGCTAGGCTATAGGTATTCGTAACTTGATCACGAATCATCGACCGGATAAACGACAGTCAAGACAATGTCTGCTAGCCTGAAGGAGGGTCTTTAACGCAAGCTAGAATGAGTGTAACTGAAGCCTTTGGAGGATATTATCCACGTCAGGTAAGCTCGTCTCCTTCCGAGCAACCCCGAGGAAAACCTCCCTTTCTTCCCCGCCGGTGTTGTCTCTTTTCGAAACATGCCAGTGCTGTGGTTGTTGGCCTCGAGAGAAAACTTCGGTGATGTGTAATTCCCTATCGCAAGGCCGTCAAGATTATACTGGAATAGAAAAGGCGTAATACGTACTGTTCCAATAGCTGCTTTCCGTTGTATAGGTGATCCGACTTCGCAACGAAGTCAGGACTGGCTGTCGTAAAGTGGTCAAAACTAATAAGATAGTTATCTTTGGGCTGCAAAATCTTCGTGGCCGAAGGTAAGATCTCGGAAACCCTGCGCGTACCCATGTGAGTTTTGCTCTTCTCCTTTAAGTACTTGTACATACCGCGTCACTTCTGCAGCAATCAGGTTCTCAACGTGATGCAGCATCTGAGATGCAGCTTCAGATATAACACGTGTGTCGTAGTCTTCTACATTATCAGCATCCGCTATGATAGCCACGGCCAAGCTTTGACACTAGCAAGGTAATGTGAGCGCAAGGGAGAATGAGTACGAGACTGTGCTTACTCTTAGATGTATAACTTGCCTTCGGCGAGTTTCCAACGGGTCACCGCTTTCAGGTAGAAACACGAAAGTACAAGCGAAGTCCAATTGACGATAACGATCAGGTCTCTCAGAGAATGCAGATGAGCCATCTGCAGGAAGCGGTGATGGGACTCGGGAAGGTCGTGGAGTGTCTCCGCTGTGGTCCACCTCCGAACGCCCTTCATGTACAGCATCAGGATCTGTGACAGATAATCCATTATTTGCCTTCTCCAGCAGGCCATGTATATCAGCAGAGGACATCGCATCCTCCAAAGCGCCCCTATCAACTTCTGTCACAGTGCTTGCACTTTCGGCCACGGAGGGATTAGGTTTGATTTCTTCTCGTTCTGTCACCGGCGATTTCCGTTCAGCGCCCTTCCCAAACGTCAACGCCCCGGGCCAACTCCAGTTCCGAACACCCATACTCATAGCGAGACTAGAAGGCATGCCCAAGAACCCACCGGAGGAGTTACCGCCAGAACCGACTTCTTTAGCTGCTGTGTTTGCAGCTGCTCCCTTTTCAATGGGTGAAGAGGCTTCCGGGCGATCATCCGTTTCATGGCGTGGTAAATGACGTGGGATTAGAGAGAGAAGGTGTCGCGACAGTGCGGGTAGATGATTAGATTGTCTGTATCTTGTAGACGGAACTACGTGAGGAGGAGAAAGAAACAATGCATCCAGTCCAGCTGGTAACTGCGATGAAAAGGTATCCAGTAGCGGTAGAATAGAGGGGTATAACGGATGAAGCGACAAGCCTAAGTCAAATCGGCAAGTCAGCGACAGATATGCGATGCCCAGACACAACGCACCAAGGTCGTCGTTCAACTCAAAACTCTTGCTTAAATCCCATGACCACGCCCATACAGTGAAGAATCTTTCTAGCTGCAACTCTAATGCTTCTTGCCCGAGGGAATTCAAGATCGAGGTGAAGGACCCATGCGTAAGTTTGAATTGCTCGTATCCCCGGAGCAAGTGAGCGCGAAGTGCGTAATCGTGAAGCGAGCCGTCGTGACAGTCGTAAGAGGGTTGCGCGCTTGCTTGCTCCTTCTCTTTCCCCTTTCCCTTTCCGTTACCCTTACCCTTATCCTTGGGTTTAGGCAAAGGTATCCGCGGAGTCTTTGCAAGCTCTACTGCCTGGCAAAAACTAGCATGAGAGCGCATCAACAGATCGAGAGTCGGCGTACTGCGTGGATCCAGAAGTCAGGTTCAGGATTGAGCATTATCATCCTTCTCGACTGGGAATGTACATTGTGGCAAGAGTCGGTCGGATGGAATATTCTACTGAGTGATGAGTATCTTGCACAAGGGGGAAAACCTGGGACTGCTACTCAGAGAAATTTACGAGCGCCTTGGCAAGTCCAACCTGCCTTAGCATCTTGTCGCGCGAAGTGGCGCGTTCCTGTGAAGTGTAGAAAAGGATCTGTGCTTGCTCTTCTGCATCCTCATCGTCTTTGGACACCTCTTCACTGGGACGTAAAGTCGGGTTATATATCGTCAGATAGAGCAACGCTGGATGAAGCCTGCTCATGTAGCGAACCTTGGTTATGGTGGAACGGGGAAGGTTGCTTATTGTGAAAGTCAAGCGGGTATCACCCACGCCCTAAGCCTCTATGGTGTGAAAGAAAACATTCTAAGTAGTAACTAATTAAGATACGGGATTATGCAGGTAAATTACAGCTCATAGTTCTATAATCGTGGTATTCCGTCAAATGTCCATGCTATCATCAGCACTCTTCTGCAAATTCATGTCGGAAAATGGGTTAATGTCGGGATCAGAAACTGCTGGTGAGGGTAGACCATTCTGACTACTACCAACCCAAGAGTCAATATTTGCGTGCGCGCAGAATAGCGAACTGCGCGGGGGGTCGTCATCATAGTCAGGTTCCACCTCGACTGAGGACGTCGGAGAGGCCCTCACTGACGGGTCAGGGAAATCAAACTGATGAGACGCGAGTTCGAGAGGACAAAGAGTAAGACCATCCTCAGCAATCAGATCATCACTCTGCGTCTCCAACGTTGTCGGATCACCATCATCAAGGGGAGGTGGCGATGACGTAGGAGTCGACCTTGTGTTGGATTGTGGCGTGAGGTATCCAGCATTACTAGGCTGTTGTGTCGAGGGAAAGGGAAAGGGAGTTGCGCCGCTTTCACTGGGTGGTGTCGGAAGCTGCACCTCCGGTTCTGCAGCAGCTTCTTCCTCCATTTCGGCGGCAGCTTTACGACTGGCTTCCTCTATCTTCTCATTAGTCTTGCCCCCCAACGGAGCGTTGCTTCTACGCTTATAGAACAACAAATAGGCGTTGGAATTCTTTGAAGATGATTAATTGGTGCTGTAAAAGAACAGAAATTAAACTTACCACTGCATGACTGGCATCAGACTGCGTAACATACGAATCATCGAAGTGATACCACTGCTCTGTCACATGGTTGAGGGCATACGCGCGATAGTGCCCACCACCAAGTCCCCCCATGTGCTCATCGACGGCGTAGAGATCATAAATGAGAGGCTCCTCGACATCTCTAATGCCAAGCTCGTTGATGTTGACTCCACTTTGCGCGAGCCTAGTCCCCACTTGTCGTTCACCAACGAGGGCAGTAAGGTCGAAACCCTCAACAGGGAAGTCGACGAAAATGTCGATCTTATCGCGAAGGGTACGGCTGTTACTGAAACGCTTGAGGTGCACAGCAAGAATGTCCGGGACCTTCCAAAGGTCGAACTTCTTCGTAGCTTGCTGGTGTTTCTTGCAACGCGGGCAGTACCACAAGTCATCTTCACCCAACTGCTCCTGCTTCGTGAACTCCGCCAAACAATCATCAAGTGTTATCCCCTTCGCCTTCTGTACTGTAGCCGCCTCCTTCGCCGCCAAGTACTCAGGATGCAAGAAAGGCAGCCACTCATCCCACCGCGAGTTTTCGAACTGAGAGGTGCCAAAGTAGTACGACTTCATGTTTTCATCGAACTCGCAGAGGAAAGCGTCACCCTCCTTCAGTAATGGAGCTCCCGGTTCGACGTCTTCAATGCGGGTTTCCCACTGCTCGGATCGGCCGTTGCTGGAACCATAGCCACCTGCGGTGTAATCCTTGTAGCCAGTGTAAAGGCGCAAATTGAAGACGCCTTGTTTTGTGCCGACGATATATGCGTCAGGATCCATCCCAGAATCATCATCGGCGAAAACTTTCTGATCTGCGATGTCGCCTTCAATGACCATCCCGTCAACTTCACTAACGTCCCCATTCTCTTTGATCTCTGCGACAGAGTCGATGGGCGAGACTGTTGAGATGGGGATCGTGACAGTATCACTGGGAGAAGGATCGGCTTGCCAGGTATACAAGTCCCTTTCGTGGACCGTCCATCGTCGTAGGCGTTCGATGACAGCATCATACATGGCATCGACAGATTCTGCTTGATCTCTTTCGACCACCACGATAAATGGACAGCCAAAGTTATTTGTACCACGAGAATAATTGGAGTAGGAGGGACGAGCAGGGACCACATCCGTCAAAATCACGGGAAGGATGAAAGGATCATTATCCTTTGGCTTGTATGAGCGACTCTGGCGCGAATTACAGGGCAGTTCGAAACAGAAAATCTGGTCATTTTCGGCCATATCGCCGCACATGATGCTGTCATCGAGATTCTTATAGAAACGGTGATTAAACACTTCGAGGGTTAGCAACTGGAGTTCAAGTGATCAGCAGAGAACCTCAATAGTGTACGAGTTTGTACTGACTTTTTTAGGCCTAACTCCCATCCATCGACCAAGCAGATTCTTCAGATCTTTGAACGAACTGTTGCGACCTATCCCGACGGGGACCTTTTGGTATGTTGTATTTAGCGAAACGAATGAAGGAAAGAACCGAAATCTTACCCTCCTATGAGGAAGGGACGGGTCCCACGGAACATAATGGATAACGTGCCACCATTTTTTGTTCACGGGTAGAGGAAGTGTGAGATACATGAATGGATCGAATGTGATAGAAACCTGTAAAAACGATACTCAGCGGAGAGTGGTAAAGGTTCGCGCAATACGTACCTTCTCGCACTCAGGGCATACCAGAGTGCTCTTGTATTGGCCTTGAAAGAGGTCGACGATAACGCTATCGTTGCGCTTCATATATCCGTCCCAAGACGTCTGAGCTAATTTGGCGAGTTCGAGATCACCGCCTCCTTCCCAATCTGGTTTCTCGACGTAAGGTTTTTTCAGGACACGATTGAGGTCCTCGTGCAGTCCATCCAGTAGGAACGCAACCAGCTCTTGTGAGTCGTGCTGCTGGTATCCGCTGAATTGAGGGGCAAATCTTTGCAGCTGCGACTTGAATTCGCGCGGCGAGTACGAAGTGCTCGTTGAATCTCGTGCCCAGATACGATGCAGGAGAAGCCCAAATGCCTCTGCGATGGCACCGTGCATGCCAAGCGGGTTATCGGGATTGAGTTCCTCTTGGTAGACGCCAGCTATGATAAGATGTTAGCGTTACTGACCACCATCCGAGGGAAATACTCACAAAGAAAATAATCAGTCAATTCTTTTGTATGCGCGAGGCATTGGAGCGCCGAGTTCATGAAGCAAGTATTTCCCCTACGCTCGTGTCAGTGGATCAATTGCTATTTGGCAACAAGGCGTACATGTTTCCCAGACCGAGGGTGCCAGGTTCTTGGATAATCTTACTGCTGCCCTTTGAAAATCCGAATGACTTGAAGGGAACGACTGATGACTCCTTCGCCTTGGATGAAGAGCCTCGCCGCGACGGCGACGGCGTGCGAAAAGGTTGAGTGTTTTGAAATGCTGATGTTCGTTGGGTACTCAGACGGCTGAAGAAATCGTTGTCATTGCTAAAGAGGGGTGGCGGTACGTGTACTGCTGAAGGTGGAGGTGCTCGCACAACCTGAGAAGCGTCAACAATCCAAACGCCATCCTCTTGAAATTCGACCACGAAAGGATCTTCCGGTTCTATCATGTTGTCCTCGACTGTCTTGTCTGTCCCTTCACTCACTAGCTCTGCTCCCCATGATGCGAGTTTCGATGCGGGAAAGTGAGAACCGAGGAATTCGCCGGGTTCAATCTTCCAGATTCTGTAAGGAACGTTGCTGCGAGCGGTGACAGCAGAGACGAGCGCCTTAAAAAGGGTCTTCATTGGATCTTTGATAGAGACAGTAACGTAGGAATACGGAGGTCCTGCGATATCAGCATCGGGACCCAAATCTTTGAGTACCAAGACCTTGAGACGTGGAGGACGAAGTTCCAAGGCGGTTTGCAGAAAGGCTTTGGCTATAACGGATCGCGGGAGCGGATTGATCGGTTGACCATACCTGAAGGGATATGAAGAAGTGAATGAAGTGGAGAAGTAACACGTACCAAGCCACAAGCTCAGACCAAGCTTCTTCGGGTAAGAACTCGACGTCAATTTGTTCGACTAGATTTGAGGTAAGATTTCCCTGGGAGTCAAATAGAGAGGAGTTGTCTGGTGGACCGATATCCTTCTCCTGCAATGACTCGAGTGACTTGTCTGACAATATTCCGCAAGCGATCTCCCAATGTCTGAACCATTGACGAGATATGATATACCAAGTGTCGCCCGCGACCATAGGCTTGTCACGTAGGTATTTGATACGTGCCACTTTCTGCTCGATGGTGAGAGAACCTGGTTGAGTTTGGACATCTTCACCCTGCTCTGCCATGTAAGCGTCAATTTCAATCTCGTGGACTCTTGGAGAATCAATGGAAGATATAGGATCTGTCATGATAGGGACGGGTGTAGCTGATGAGGGGCCTTCTGAAGCAGAGCGCTTTATAGAAGATGAAGAATCTGATTGCATAGATTGGGACCGCTGTCTCTTTCGACTTGCGGAAATCAATTCTGTTGGTTTTAAGGAAGGTGATGCTGCAGGTGATGGCAAACTCATGACATTTAAATGAGAAACCTCCTCGACAAACAAGAACGCGTATGTAACTAATTTTTCCCACGGGGGATACGAATCGACATGAGCCCTTCCGAATCAACGTGTTAGTTGGGCCGCCTCGAGTCATAATCTCGATCATGATTTGCTTCTAGTGATCTTCGATGGGTTCGGTAGGTAAAATTCCTCTAGCTGATATGTCATAGCATGGTGGAGCTTATTACATGCGACTCTGACTCGACGGTGTTTGTAGGTAAGTAGATCCCAAAATGGATCAGTATGCATACGGCAAAAAAATTCGACGCGTGCATAATAGTAGCTGCGGGTCACAGACTTATATGTCTGTGTACACCAGGACGCCGATCTCCGTTTCCAAATACTCATACGTATGGCCAGCTGTTGCGATTCGTGCGAAGCACGCCGGATATGTACAAAAGCAGTTACCCCTCTCTTTGATATTCACATTCTGTTTTTCGCTTCAGGGAAACATGCGTGCCTGTATTATATAATATGCGCTTCGGCAACAGCATGTTGCGCTGAAAAACTTTTGAGTCTGCTACCCAAGGAGTGTATGTAAATAATATACATGCAGCTGTATGTCACTCGATACGGGCCCATCTCATTTTTCTGCCGATTTGTGCTGCTACTATGACCAGACTTTTGAAATCATCGGACTCATCCGACAATCTCGGTTCCAGTCACGACGTAAATCAGGTCATAGATCGGCACCTCGCTGATCACTCCAAGTGGACCAACCAACGAGTTAAACGTTTGGCGACCTACTGTAACCCACATATGGTGTGCGAGGGACTTGTTCCTGTTCTCTTACCCTCCACAGTCTGACATTCAGTATCCGGTCAGAAGTAAGTCTGCTCTCTTCTTTGAAGTGCCAAGAGTCGGTCTAATATGGACGACTTACTAAGCTTAGGCCAACATGCCACCTTCAAAAGGGCGTTCCCAGGCCGTACCATCAAACGTTTCAAATTTGGGAAAGAGGAATTCCTCAAAGAGACACTCGTTTGCGAGTCAAAAGGGATCATATCAGACCTTTCTGTTCTCCTTGCTACCGTCTTTGTGCTGTACTCGCAGGAGATAAAAGTACAACCACTCCAACCTCCGTCAGTGTCAGTCTTCCCACCAGATGCCATTCCTGGTTGTACAGCTGGCACAGACAGTGTCCTCCAATGTATTTTGTGTCAAATGCTACTTGGCACGCTGAGCCCCAGATGACATACGGTCTCCAACTACACGACATCAACCAATGTCGAAACCTCCGTACATTGTCTTGACAGGGTGACTATGCAAGGAATGTCTAGTCGAAGGGAGTTGATGTCATGTATGAGGATCCTTGGACAGATGCCCACGTTGCGCTCCTTAACCATGCGTAACTCAGCGCTGACAATCATCGATGCAATTCAGTCAGAGACCGGAAAACTTTCAGATGCGAGAAATATCAGAACTTCATTTTAGGAGGATTAGAAACTAGTAGGGCATCACTTGGGCTCCAAGAGCATTAGATTAGAAGGAGAGCTACGTTGAGAAGGGCAAGTTATGAGACGGCTGGATTCTCGTAGCGGATCACTGAACACAACTGTGCCACACAGACAAGTTGTGGACAAATTAAGCATTCTACATATCAACGATTGCCTACGGAGTGACAAGCATTAGCATATAGCTGATACACCAGGAGACGGAAACCAGCTTTCAAGTATCAACAAAATTTCCAACGTACCTCTGGGCATAATCTAAACGCCTTGAGGTGCTCATTCACCTTGTCCCAATGAAGCCCATAATGGAAAGGAAGCCGCATAGCCACCGTTATCTCCTTCACCTTCGGGAAAGCTAGAGAGACGATGAGAGCAAAAACTCCAGGATTTTGAACAGTTGTGTCCGCGAGCACAAGATTATAGAGGTCGTTTTCGCCAACCTTCGATGCAGGATACTCATCTATTCCCTTCAACACGTTGGCGTTGATCGCTAGGTGAGCGCTCCTCAGAAGAGGGCACTTGTTCACTAATAAGATGAGGCCGTGTAGAGTGATGTTGGATGGGGCCGCCTGTGCATAGCTGTCATTGAGGTTGATGACTTCAAGGCAAGGCCAAGATGCACTCATAGCAGTGAGCTCCTCGTCTGATAAACGAAAGGAGTTGGCCATCAAGAGATGGAGCTCTCGTAGCTTGGAGAAGCAAAGCAGAGGCCTGATGGTATCTATATCAATAGATGCTGGGCGAGGTTCATGGGACTCGTATGACTGCACTCGAAGACTTTGAATAGATTCTTGTCTTTGTTGATTTGACAAGGCATTGAATAACTCCAGCAATCCTTCAGGTGACGACCCTTGCTTCATCGTAATACGCAGATGAGAAGGCGAGGGTTGGACCACCTGAATAAATGCAGTGATAACACTTAGATGAAAGGAATCGATCCCAAAGCTCTTGATCCGGGAAAAAGGTGGTATTCGAGGGAGAGTAGGATGCGGAAACTCTGGAAAGTCGTACGAATGGCCATTCTGGATACTGATGTCTAGTTTGGTTAACGATGGGTGCCATGCAACGAAAGTGATCGCCGCTTGGCTGAGTTGGTCGCAATGAAGCGTTTGAAGATGAGGGAGGCTCATAACCACATTTGACACGATGGCCTTGATGGATTCGTGCGACCCGTACCCGAAAAGACGGAAAGATGATAAATGAGGGCATAAAATGGGAAGAGGTGAGATGAACGAAAAATCATGGATGTGAAAATAAGAAACCTGGATAGCAAGATCGGTCAGGGATGGCACAAAGAAAACGTCGAGGAGGGGATAGTCTTCGGGTGCCCAGTGACTGTAACATTGAAGACGCCGCAAGTTTGGGAGGGGCAGCTGAGCAACGGGCGGCTGTCGAAGAGCTTTCAAGAGGTAGCGACAAAAGGTTAACTCTGGATCGAATGTCAAAGACAGGACTCGCGGAACATATTTCTGTAGAACCTCCCAATCTCTAGCGGTCAAGGTGATTGTACGATTCTAGTACCCCATCGTTAGCACTCCATAAACAACTCTGACGTGATAAACCTACTATGTAGTGGATAACGCCAGTGCCTGAATCCGACAAGCACTGTATCAAGCAAGGCGGAAAGTATAGATCTCTCCACAGCACATCCAAGGCGGGTTCGTGGAATACTCGGCATGTCCTCGCAAGAGCCGCAAGAGTCATCTGCCCGAGATTTCCTCCGAGTCCCGGTTCATCATGACAACTCAAAGAGGAGCCATTTAGGTGACGGAATATCACGTAGATGATATCGTTCAACTGCAGAGCGGGATGCATCGTAAACCTGAATGATCATTTGAAAACTCAACGGAAAAGATTAAGAAAGGATGCGAATATCGATAGAAGCTGTTTACATTTGCACTGGGCTAGAATTATCAATATTCAAAAAATCTTCTCGGATTGGGTATGACTGCCGTGCCCACGGGTATTTTAACTACTACGTCACGGTCAGGTGCGTTCCGGCATATCGCGTCTATATGATCATGAGCTTCAAGTTATTACATGTAAACTCCTTCCTTCCCACCCCACAGTCATCATGGTCGTACAAAGTAAGGCCTTATCAATGTCATGTCATTGTAACTGCTCAGCTAACTTTGAACGCAGGCAAGCATTTCCTGAACACAGCACCCTCTCTCGTGCTCGATTCCTTAGAAGGACTGTGTGCAATCAATACACATCTAGCTCTTGATCCGATCCATAGGGGTAACGTTGCAGACCGATGATTAGGATCTTTTACTAAAAAGACTCGGATATGTAGTCGTGTACCTTGCTGATCAGGATCGCTCCAAAGTTGCCCTCCTCTGTGGAGGTGGCTCTGGCCATGAGCCATCCCACTCAGGTTTCGTAGGTAAATAAGCCCTCGCATTTTGTTATAGAACACGTTGACCTGGATGCAGGCCAGGGAGCTTTGACCGGTTAGCAGAATCACTATCCTTTATTCGGCCGTGACCTAACCGACATTCACGAAGCTGCTGTGTGTGGTAATGTCTTTGCCTCTCCAAGCGCTGGTCAAGTTCGTCGTGCAGTAGATTTGATTGACAACGAAAAAGGGTGATTTCATTGTTACGGCTGCAATCTTATCTGCTAACAGTGACTGCGTTTAGCACCATTATCGTAGTCAAGTACGACTCACCGCGATGACTCTTGTAGTGTGAGATTGCTCACGAATCTTATATGTAGGAATTACACTGGCGATGTCCTCAATTTTGGTCTAGCCAAAGAAGAATATGCGGCCCGTGACCCTGAAAAAGCTGACCGTGTCAAGTTTGTCATCGTAGGAGATGACGTTGCTGTAGGAAGAACCCAAGGCAATATTGTTGGAAGACGGTATGGACATTTCTCAAAATTCCACTATATCACCTGAACATTTTACAGTGGTCTCGCTGGTGTTTGTCTCGTGTACAAAATTGCAGGTGCTCTCGCACAAACAGGCGCCCCTGTAGATGAGGTCTACGATGTCGCCCAGTACGTTTCCTCCAGGCTCGGTACTATAGGTGTTGGTCTGGACCACTGTCATGTACGAGTCACTGATCGAGTATTGAGAACATCGTTGTATTCACAATACTCTGTCGCTTCATGCAGGTCCCCGGCACCGCCGTTCCCGATACACATTTAGGTGCGAATGAGCTCGAAATTGGTCTCGGAATTCACAACGAAAATGGCCACCGCCGCATCTCTCCTGTTCCACCTCTCAATGAGCTCATCCCCACTCTCCTCGAAATGATCACTTCCACAACAGACAGAGAACGATCTTTTGTTCCCTTCAAGAACGACGGCACAGACCGTGTTGTTCTCCTCGTCAATAACCTCGGCGGTCTCAGTGAACTCGAGCTCGGCGGAATAGTCGCTGAAGTGAGGCGTGCTCTAGACAAAACTGGAATTAAAATCATGCGCCTGCTTTCTGGTTCTTTAATGGTTTGTTGAACCCCTTTATGTTTGCTAGAATTGATGATAACTCCTGCTAGACAAGTCTCAACATGCCCGGATTTTCAATTACTATGCTCCTTCTCCCTGCCGCAAACGACACAGGAATTCCGTCCGCTGATCTCATCCTTTCCTTACTCGATGACAGTACCAATACCCCAGGATGGAAGTGGTCCTCTAGGTCTGTCCCAAAGCCACTATCTGTCTCTTCATCCCTCCCGACTGCAACCCGCGCGAAAGCCTGGTCAGCCTCACTCAAAGCCCCCGATATCAATCAATTCAACAGCGCCGTAGAGCGTGCATGCCGAGCCCTCATTACTGCCGAGCCCGAGATTACTCGCATGGACAGCATAGCTGGTGATGGGGATTGCGGGCTTACGCTCAAAGGTGGTGCTACAGGTACTTCACGTTGTGATCATAATATGCGTGTGTATGCTCAATATTTATACAGCTGTGCTTGAGGCTCTGAGTAGAAACAGCATCTCCGGCAACGATGTACTTGGCAGCGTCATTACAATCTCTCGTATTGCTGAGGACGCGATGGGAGGAACTAGCGGAGCCCTCTATTCGTCAGTGAAGTTCCTTATGGTCTGATTCATATCTCATAATCCTCATGCGTCAGAATCTTCTTCTCTGCACTCGCTCAAGCGCTCGCTAAAAGCTCCTCCTCGACCGCCACACAAGAAGTATGGTGTACGGCGCTAGAAGCTGCTCTAGGTCGTCTGTATACTTACACCCGGGCACGTCCTCCTTCTCGTACACTGGTCGACCCTCTCGCTGCATTCATCGGTGCGCTGTCGTCCGGCCTTGCGGCAGCCGTGGAGGCCGCTAGAGAGGCTGCTGAAGGGACGAAAGACATAGAGGCAAAGGCTGGCAGGAGCGCATATGTTGACAGCATAAAACTGAAGGCTGAGCGGGTCGCTGATCCTGGGGCATGGGGCGTAAAAGTTGTGGTGGAGGCGTTAGCTCAGTAGTAGTATTTTAGGCATCTCACAGGATTGATTTTCTAAACATGTGACTGACACGGTCACCAGCGAGGCTGTTTATCGAGATTGCCGTAGCGAGAAAAGGGCTAAACGGATTCGAAACGCGAGGAAAGAAACGGTGACACTTTGTGGCCCGATTCGGTATTCGATGTGCTGAGCCGCTCTGTGTCATCCTCTTTATGTTGGATAACGATCATAGTTATTTCCCATGCCCAAATTGCCCTAGCAGCAACAACACGACCGGCCGCCTCCATGTTCTCCGGGGTCTACTTGAACTGCTACTGGATGTTGTTGCTGTTGTAAATTGGGGTCCGGTGTAGGAGGTCCATGATAATCTTCATTACGTATGAAGGAGTGGTCACTCCCAGGAGCACCGGCTGCAGCATAACGCTGTAAATTTACGCATCAGACACCCAAGACACGGTTAAAAATCGACCGGTCGCACCTGCAGACCCTGGGCAAAAGGGACGTCGACGACGGGTGGCGTTGCATGATGGGGCGGTCGGGTAAATAGGTGTCGTAGGTGGGTTCTCAAGGTGGTAGCGGTGGCAACTGGTGGTACAGGTACAGGTGTTGATGGGGGAGCTGAACGAGGGCTCCTCGTTATAGCGAGCTTCAGTCTTTTCAGACGCCCATGGCGCCGTTGAGGTCGTGGTCGGGAAATTTGAGAATGCTATAATGAACGATGTAAGAAAGAAAGCAAGAAGATACGCTGCTGCACGCACTTGATGCATTCCATGGAAGAAATTGGGTTCTGTATCATAGCCATCTTGCTCTTGCCCAGGGATCTCCGCCTGCATAACGGTCAGTAGTGAAAGAGTTGAGGAAGGAGGTGCATACACCAAGAATACGATCATTCTGCTCAGCGAGCACACTACATTGTCCCTTAAATTCTGAGTGAAATGCGAGTGAGTATGGTAGCCTCGGGTGACGTCAATGAAAACTTGCCGTTGGACCAATCAAGGCAGCTGGCCTTTGCAGATTCATCGATGGCGTCCATCATGTATTTGTGTGCTTCGAGGGCTTCATCAGGTTTACCTGCCGAAAGGAATGCCTGGCACCGTTTCTGGTGAGTGGTGAGACACAAAGATTCGAGATCCCAGCCGAAGAGCTGGACAAAGCACTCAGTTATGAAAGGCACTATGTATGCATCATCTTGACGCACCACGGTCAAGTCCTCATATAGTTCATGAATGTATTTCGATGAGAATGTGCCTGAGTTGACAGCAACAGTGAAATGGTGAGCAGCTTCGTCATGACGCGCGTCATCCAAGGCTTTGATTCCCAGCTGAACGCGTAGATATGTCTGATGCGCGAGTTGCAAAGATCAGCATCGATAACCAGGCGAAGCTGGATGACACTTACTTCCACGACACGACACGCGAGAGGATCGGTATTCGGACAAGCAGCAGCCAGCTCTTTGATGAGTAACATTGCTTCCTCGTGTTGATCTGCGCTGAAGAGTGCGATGGCCTGAAACACGGAGGGTGCCAGAGGGATTAATGGCAATGGCGTAGATACTGCCAGTATGGCCTTCCCAGGGATGACCGACCTGCTGCCAGGTCAATGGATCCCACTCTTGTATGTCATAATAGCCTCCTGAAAGAAGGCGTGTGCCGTCAGGCGTCCACGCGAGTGACAAGCTAAAGCCTCCAAAATATGCGACGTGTTCGCTCGTGCCTGGATTATAAATTTGGATATTCTTGTATGTTGCGATGGCAAGAAGTTCGCCGGAAGGCGAATATCGAACGCAGTAGACCTCACCATCACACTCGATTGGTTTGCCTTGCATCTGCCACGTTTTGGTACACCAAAACTTTGTGGTATTGTCAAATGAACCAGTAGCCAGCACCGCACCATCCGGAGAAAAATTCACCGAGTAGATTGTATCTGAGTGGGCTTTGATGCATGATGGGTTGCAATTGGGTGAGAGATTCTCCAGTTTTACCTTGCCAGGCAATGAGTTCTCCGTTGACATCACCGCTTGCTATTATTTGACCATCTCGTGATACCGCCAATGCCCACACCTGACTGCTATGCCCCTCCATCTTCTTCAACACAACACCTGTCTCCAAGTCCCAAAGACGAAGTGTCTGGTCGAACGAGCCCGTAACTATTCGTCGCTTATCGGGGAAAACTGAGACTGCCCTGACGGTATCCTTATGATCTTCAAAAGTTCTAATGGGTGTGGTGCTTGCAATGAGCTTTGGCATTTTACTGGGGGTTGATCGTGTTGAGCACGATTGAGGGACTGTGGGTGTCTTTCTCTGAGGTGCGTGTATTGTCCGTTTTTATGCTGCTTCACCACGCTAACCAAATTCATTTCCATAGACGCCCAAGACACGATGTAGTTCGCCTCCGCTGTAGCAGGCTCCCTACGAGTCATAACCGCCTTCCTTGACTCGACTGCACTGCGTACATGCGTCCAACTCATGTCTCGACAACTTCCAGAGTATATCCCCTCCCATCCAATGACGATAGTACAGATGTCACTTGCCCGCACGTCCATGGTGGTACTTGTATCATGGTGAGGCGTTACAAGAGACGCCAAAATTGACGTTAGGCGCGCGGCAGTGAGCGACAATGACTCTCCGCCATCCTCGTCTACATCAAAGGAAACAAGCGCGCCACCCTTAGAATTCTTCTGTTTCTTGTTTTCTTTTCCTTCTTCTCCGCGTCTTTCGGTTTGGATCCCCTGAGTATGAACGTAGGCTTGAACGTAGCCAGGTCAACATCTTCCACGACAACATTCGCTGGCAGCGCCTTAACATCCGGACCTCGTTTAGACAGCAGAGGGCTCGTCCACCTCATCGACATTGTCCATATAATCGTTCTCCTCGTCGCTCTCCTCATCATCACTGGTAAAAATTGCTTTAAAAATATCCATCCCAGGACGCTCATACGTGAGCACATCATCCCCCCGCCCATCATTTCCCCCCATGCCGATATTCGCAACGTCGCGCTTGCTACTTCCGGAACCCCACTCTCCACTTGCGTCGCTCTCGCGCTTGCACCAGCGAATTCGTCTGCTAACGCTGTCCCTGTGAATTCAGGCCTCGCAGTCTGCGCTGACAGCCCAGAGGTATCGACAAGGACTTCCAGAACCGCGTCTGTGACGGCAAAGCGCTCGCACAGCAGCCGCGCAGGCTGCCACGTACACATCTCGCGGGTCATAACACCATACATGCCCAATCGAGCAGCATGCACATTCGGAGATTCTTCCTTGACTTCCTCCTTCGGCTTCTCCTTCGCCACATCCACACTGTCCGCACTTTCTTCTGGCTGTGCAGCAGGCGTGTGCAGGTCCCCGATCCAGAACAGTGGTACTTGTAGACCGCCCAGCCATGGCTCTAGAAACGGGGCGGAATAACGCAGCTGGCTTTGCATAGTCGCTCATCTCTTTTGCGAATTCCTCGTGTGTCTGCCCAGGCTTCTGTGAGGGTGGAATTGCGCCTGAGCCAGGATTCTGCGTGTGCACGCAGATAGGCCGTGCTTACCTACCTCGTTTCCATAGACGCCCAAGACACGAGGTGGTACATAGTTCCAGCAAGAATGCTGCCTAGCAGTCATAACTGCCTTCCTCGACTGCACTGTGTACATGCGTCTAACTCATGTCTCCACAGCTTCCAGAATATATCCCCTCCCATCCAACATACAGGCGATGGTGCAGTTGCTACTTCCTGGTCCTGACTGAAAGCTAGATGATCTGTCCTACGTAGACTGCCCCGCATGAATATCATTATTTCTCGTGTCCAGCAGTTTCTCCAACACTTTATCATGTAACTTGTGCGAGCGCGCATAGCTTACTGCAATTACAATATCATCTTCTCGTCTCGTCGATTCCCAAGATCTGCGTGTGCCCCATATACAACCAAATTTCTCTCTTCTCGCGTCTCAAACCCGCTCCAAATGGGGTAGTTTCCGCCTTTCAATACGCGTTTTATCCAAATCATAGTTTTCAAAGGTGTCAGCCTTGCTTCCAGCGTTTGCCCCCTTGCTTCACAGTTTCTCAGCCACCCCCGGCCCAACTGGTTTCAGTGTTTCTCGTTTGCCGATAACCTCCCAATCCTGCACCACCGTGACACTAGTATGCAATATGATCATGATGGTCATCACACTCTACTAACATCGGTGGGCTCTCACTAGAACCAAAGTTACGCGAGCCTGGATTTCATCATTGACATGTCGCTGCAGTGTTCAGCTATGTTATGTTATCAATCATAGAATACATGGACCCAATCCTCGGTCATACATCAAGTGAGTATCACAACTTTGAAACAATCTTTCACGGTACAAGAACTTTCAGGTCCAAGGTCTCGCGATCCCTCACCTTACGACTCGCTGTAGACCCTGTAAATCATGTCTTATTGTGGGTCTTGAATTTTGATGCCCGTACTCTCCAAGGTCTGAAAGGACGACGACGACAAGATCGATTATTTGCGCTGATAATTGTATTTTTGCCGTGCTTACTAGCAGCACCTTCACACAGCGCATTTCACCGTCTTTCTACGTTCAACCTCTCGCCTACGTACGTACTTGCAACTACGCCGGGCTCAGTAACAGCGCCGAAGAGCTCTCACCCAGAATGTCTGTCCTTCTTTGCTGCGCGTCATTCCCGACAAAGTGGACGTTCTAGGAAAATGATAGTACATGGCTATCTGTTCTGTTAGGGGGATCGGCGAGGCGGGTAAGTGCAACTTTCTCTCATGACGTGTTTCCAACGACTGAATATATATCCTGCGTCCTACTCGTCGAAGATGTCCCTCGAGTCCTGATCTGATATCCATCATTATGACAGTCATCCATGTTGTTTATTGGTCTACGACACCCTCGTGCCGATGTACAATTTTTGGACAGCAAAGGATGATAGGGACATGTGATATTTACTCATCAAAAGACAAGGTGATGCCAAGCTGTGCCACTCCCGAAAATTCTACAGGACGAACTAAAGTTGCAAGAAATGGTAAGTAGTGAAGTGACGAGACTTTAGTCCGATACACATGCATATATGATACGTATACTGTACGATGTGAAGCGCAAATGCAAACTGCTCAGAAATTCATAAACTTTGAAACAAAAAAAAACATACGACTACAATATTTCTATGGTCCTGATGTCCATCGAGTCTCCAACAGAAACCACGTCGTCGACCTGCCCAATGATATTATGGTCCGACGCGATCCTCTTGTATTCTACACTGCCCTGCTGGGATAGCAAAAATGCGCAGAAAGGCTGCCCAAGGCGAACAAGCAACCGCAACGCTCGTGATTCTAGGTCAACCACCTTCTGCATTTACAGGAGAAACCACTGGACCAGTCGTCTGACGGAGAAGAAGGTGGCGTCCCATAATCCTCCTCGCTCTCCGTATCGTCTTCCGCAAGTCAGACGGTTCCACATATTCAGGCGGTCGTGCAAAGTCAGGTAGCTCAAGGACAGACCGATCCCAGGAACGGACAAGGACAAATCTTTGCTCGATGGGCCTTGCCGGCCAGAACTGAACCACGGGTCTCTTCGGTGGTGATAAGCAAGTCGCGAAGCCCGTCTACCTTCACTCGATACCTGAACAGAGTATCTGGGGCTAGGACTACGCACCCGTCTGACTTCCCTGACATTGAATGCAATACAAGGCAGATGCAGTCTCTGTGCTGCGAAGCGAGGGGCGCTCACGTCGCAAAGCCGGGTATAAAGGTTCGAAAGCGAAATCCACAGCCACCGTCCTTTCGCAGCAATGAAACCTGATGACTGGATTTCATCTTCGAGTAGGGTGGTAGCTTGCATGGTGAAGCTTCGTATGAAGTGATGGAGGCTGGTAGACAGCTATTGAACTCTGATGGTTTTCCGACCCAATCGAGGCCATGGTGATGTCACCCGATCCGAGCCACGATTTCCTGCAGGAGCCGCCCGAGAGCCTTGTCCTGCTTCTCGCCATAATCTACAGTCAGGCGGACACCAAAGATGCCAAACAACGAGTATGCGATGTCTTCCTGACGCGTGGTAACGCGGGTTGACGCCCAATGGAGTTTCTCTCTGGCGCCACTCATACTGGGACGGAAGGCTGCAATGGCTGGTGGGTCTATGCCCGTCGCATCCTTCAACTCCTGCATGATTGCAATGGACTCTTTGTAGTTGGGAGTGAGATCATTAAGATAAAGAGTCCAATTGTTCTGATAAAAGAGAATGACTTTGGGAGCGATAAATTCTTGAACCGTCCATCCGCGCGTGTTCCAAGCGCTCTTTGCCAGTGCGCCAGACTTTGACGATTGCGGAACATCCGACAGGTAGACGATTGTGAGCGCGGAGTGGAGATACCAGACGAACATGGAGTTAACCGATTCCTGGAGTTCGACGTTGTTGCTCTTATCGATGCAGCATGTACCACTCCATGCCCAGTTATACCCCGCATCACAAACAGTGTTGCAGAAGGACCGCAACTTCGTCATACCACCAACCAAATCCAACTCCGAGTCATACACGCTCTTGCCCTGAATATCCTGCAGCAACGGCTCCTTCCCCTCCCACCTGTGTGATAGCGTGGCATACTGGAAATACGTCATCACCACCTCTTCGATGCGCTTCATGGGGAGCTCTAGACGTGTGATTGTTGATGACACAAGCTCCTTATATTCTATGCTCATTTTGAAGGCGCTGATCTGCGCCCCTCGATCGCATAAGAGACCACTGGTGGTGTCCAGTACACGGAGCGGAGCATTGTCGAGTCGGGCATCAATGACCCGTTGAATAGCACGTTCTACCTCGGAAGGTCTGAGATACTGCTGGCGCAGCTCTAGAGAAAGAATTAAACATGTTGACGAATGTATTATTCAAAGGCTTACTTCGTGTCTGAACGTCGGGTGCATCATCCAATTTGGAGAATATCGTTTCGACGGTCTGGATCGCTTCATCATAGCGTCGTGCACCATGAAGTGCTGCGTACTTCAGATTGTATCCAAGATAAGATAAAGAGTCGAGTTCAATGACCTATATATCGCCACAATGAGCACTGATTTATGAAATGATAGATGCCAACGCACCTTCTGCGCATCGAGAAGTGCTTCCATCCATAGCATCTTACCCAACTTTGCCTTACTACGATTTGCAAAGAGAGTATCAGACGCAGGATTCAGGTTGATTGCGGCCGAGTATAGGTCAATGGCCTTGTCATAATCGTTCGCAGTGAGGGCGGCATCTCCACCGGCAGCACAGGGTGCGCTGCATTCTTTCTTGAAAGCTGAGTGAAATATGGGTGAGGATTGCAGTCTAGACGTGATCACAGGACTCCGGACTTGCCGTTAGACCAATCAACGGCAGCTGGCCTTTGCAGATTCGTCGAGGGCGACCATCATGTATTGGTGTGCTTCGAGGGCTTCATCAGGTTTACCTGCCGAAAGGAATGCCTGACACCGTTTCTGGTGAGTAGTGAGACACAAAGACTCGAGATCCCAGCCGAAGAGCTGGACAAAGCACTCAGTTATGAAAAGCACTATGTATGCATCATCTTGACCCACCTACGGTCAAGTCATCGTATAGTTCTTGAATGTATTTCGATGAGAATGCGCCTGAGTTGACAGCGACAGTGAAATGATCAGCAGCTTCGTCAGTGACGCGCAGCCATCCAAGGCTTGATTCCCAGCTGAACGCGTAGATGTGTCCTGAATGTGCGAAGTTGCAAAGATCAGCATCGATGATCAAGCGAAGCTGCATGACACTTACTTCCACCACACGACGCGCGAGAGGATCGGTATTCGGACAAGCGGCAGCCAGCTCTTTGATGAGTAACATTGCTTCCTCATGTTGATCTGCGCTGAAGAGGGCGATGGCCTGAAACACGCTAATGAAGCAGAGAATATGCGAGACTGAATTAAATGTACCTTGATCAAGATAAGAAAATGGTTGGATTCTGAATCTTTGTTCGTGAACATGGATGCGACGTCGAATGCTATCCTGGCATGTCGGACGTGGCCTTTTCCGCAGAGAGCGATGCCTTTCGAGATGTAGCCTATCAATGAGGGCTGAATGCTGATGGACTATGTCACGAATGAAAGTAAGCCTTTAGTGAGGGGGGCCATGATAAGTCAGTATAGCTCACCTTGATTGCATCATCAAGTGCTCGGTCCCATGCGTGTTTTCGTGCCATAACGAATGAGCGATGGGAATATGAAGTATAATC
Source organism: Suillus subluteus (assembly GCA_016647755.1). Taxonomy (NCBI): domain Eukaryota; kingdom Fungi; phylum Basidiomycota; class Agaricomycetes; order Boletales; family Suillaceae; genus Suillus; species Suillus subluteus. The sequence continues at coordinate 808,961 of JABBWI010000022.1, forward strand.
ATTGGCGTCGGTGTGGATCTCTTGGGTGAGTAGCTCTTCAGCAGTATCTAGGTCCCCAGCGATGCATGCATTGCGGGCTGTCGTGATAGCCAGGATCTGCGTGAAGGATGCTCTCTTCAGTATTTCCCACTCTAAGATCTTTTATCTTCGCCTCCACTGAAAATGTGCTTGCCGTCTGCGGAGAAAGTGACAGATTGCTGCGGGGATGAGTGCTGGAAGATGGCAATGGTTCGTTGATCTGAGAGCCGCCAGAGACGGACATAGGTTGTCATGCAGATGCAGAAGCGGCGAGGGTGCCAGTAGGGATGAATGACAATGGCAGTTGATAAGTTAGTGTGGCCTTTCCAGGGATGACCGACCTGCTGCCAGGTCAATGGATCCCACTCTCGTAATGGTAGGATCAGCTTTATTGCCTCCTGAAAGAAGTCGTGTGCCATCAGGCGTCCACAGCGAGTGACACGCTATAATCCCCAAAAGATGCGACCCATTTCCCTTGTGCCTGGATTATAAATTTGGATATTCATTGCTGTTGCGATGGCAAGAAGTTCACCAGAAGGCGAATATCGAATGCAGTGGACCCAATACACCACACTCGATTGGTTCTCCTTGCATCTGCCACGTTTTGGTACACCAAAACTTCACCATTTCGTCCAATTGAACCAGTAGCCAGCACCGCACCAGCCGGAGAAAAATCCACCTGAGGTAGATGTCATAGGTAGTGGGCTTTGATGGGTTGCCATTGGGTGAGAGATTCACCAGTTTCACCGTGCCAGGGAATGATTTCTCCATGTACATCACCGCTTGCTATTATTTGGCCATCTGGCGATACCGCCAATGTCAACACATCACTGCTATGCCCCTCCGTCTTCTTCAACACAACACCTGCCTCCAAGTCCCAAAGACGAAGTGTCTTGTCGTCCGAGCCCGTAACTATTCGTCGCTTATCGGGGAAAACTACGACTGCGTTCACGTTCCCCTCATCATCTTCAAAAGTTCGAATGGGTGTGGTGCTTGCAATGAGAATGGGCCGTGGCATTTCACTGGTGGTTGATCGTGTTGAGCACGATCGAGGGACTGTGGGTGTCTTTCTCTATCACCTGTGACTCCCACCTAGGCCCTATAATTAGAGGTACCTGTGGACCAGGTGTCCACCTGTAGTTAGAGGGCGATCCCCGACTCCCACGATTAGTGGGAGAAGTTCACCAGAAGGCGAATATCGAACGCAGTAGACAATAGAACCACACCTGATTGGTTCTCCTTGCATCTGCCACGTTTTGGTACACCAAAACTTCACCATTTCATCATATGAACCAGTAGCCAGCACTGCGCCAGTCGGACAAAAATCCACCGAGTAGATATAACGGGTGTGGGCTTTAAATTTGATGAGTTGGGTGAGGGATTCTCCTGTTTCACCGTGCCAGGGATCTATGCGTTTCACTGCTTTAGTGACCAGAGAGGGAGAAAGGGTGCGAAGTGTATTCGAGGTAGCTATGAACAAAACAAGGCAAGGTATAAGAGAGAGTTATTTGGGCGAAAACCCGCAGGGTTTTCCGGCCCGAAACGCTGGCCCTAACCTGGGTGCAAAAGGTGAGCTGTGAGGGGCGGGAGGGCCTGAACAGGTCTAAAAGCGAATGCACTTGGTTCAGAGAAATGAGCGTGGCGCGTCGGACGAAGCTGTTTGATAGCATGAGGTGGTTGATGTTGGAAATAAGGTTGAGTTGGTGTTTGGGAGCTTCGTCCGAGAGACCTGAGAGAGGGTGAGGTGTGGCGGGTGAGCAAATAAAGAGAGTAAAGGCTGCTGTCGTCTACAGTGATAGGTGTTGAATGTGGACGAGAACAAAGAGAGTTACTGTCACATCGCTTATTCACACGTAGACTAACTTCTACGTTAGCCTCGTTCCTCGGCTAACTTAGAAAACCCTCTATGCGTTTCACTGCTTTAGTGACCAGAGAGGGAGAAAGGGTGCAAAGTGTATTCGAGGTAGCTATGAACAAAACAAGGCAAGGTATAAGAGAGAGTTATTTGGGCGAAAACCTGCAGGGTTTTCCGGCCCGAAACGCTGGCCCTAACCTGGGTGCAAAAGGTGAGCTGTGAGTCCCGAATTGCAAGGAGTGCAGCGACGCATATAGCGAAGCTTGTAACCCCAGGAAAGAAGGAGGTGTGCTCACTCAGAAAGTTTAACGCACTGGTGGCATTGTGAGGTGCGTGAATGGTTCTAGCGCCGGTGATGCTTGAATGTACGGAGCTATGACTATGGCGTGGTTACGCAGATAAATGGTGAAAGCGTCACTGGACCATCTTCCCATCGCTTTGACAACGTCGAATGGAACTCCACGAAGAAGGTATTCCAGAGTGCCCCCAATGCGGATGCTGTGGCCCTTGAGATTAGGTAGATTCGTCATGGATGAGATCTGACTGATGCGCTTGGTTACTTCTTTCTTCGAGAGCGGGCGCAGACCCTTAGGATGTTTCCAGGCAAAGAGATGCGCTGAGGTTTCAGCCTGGTTAATACTGAGGTGGTTGTCTAGGGCGGCTTTGGGATCTGATAGACCTTCTTGAGCCGACCAGAAAGCTTCTTCGCCCTTCAAAGGGGAAGATTTCGTACTTGGTAGGTAGAACGAAGTGACGGGGAGATTGTTGCGGTCCGTTTTCTGCGAGATGTGCGCATGCGTTATGTGTTTCTTTGGATCAAAGCACTTCAAGGATGGTACAGTGAATTCTCCTAAGCGCGCAATTGCATAGAATGATGTTGTGATGCAGGCGAAAATGGCAGCGTCCTTGGGATCATCGAGATTCAAGTGTTCACGGAAGCTAATGATAATTTCTGGGGTGAAAGGAATGTGTTTGTCTCGTTTGGAGGATGCAGGGGCGAGAGCTGTGGCACCATCTAGGATGGCTTTGACACCTCAGGCATTACTTTTCGGAACCAATAAGGGTCTCTCAGACCCGGTTCCTATGTTGTGGGAAAGTAGTCTGTGAGACCCACCCTCCCGCCATCTATTAATAAAACATCCTCTTCACAACCCTCCCGATCCTCCTGAAAACCCTTCCGATCCTCCTGAAAACCCCTCATGGACCTCCAGAAAACCCTCCTGCAGCTCCTACGTGGCATCTGATACCTCCAGCACCCCTCCCGTGGCTCCAATGCACCGAGCTCTGCAGCCTTGCTGCAGCTGGTCCCTGTTTCACACCGTAAGTTCTTCTCTTCTTCCCCTCACCATGTCTTCCTCAACACCTTGTCGCACTCGCAAAGCTCAGCTTGCATCTTCTGGCCTGGGCTCTCACTTTGCAAGCCCAAGGAAAGCTCGAGACAAACGCAAAACCCAAACAGTTGTTGAGCTGCCTGGTGCAGAGACGAAGCGCTGCCGACTTTTAGCTGCAATGGAGCGTCTTATGAAGTCGCAACCCGAGGAACCACACCCACAGTTGTCTACTCAAGCGACACCAAACGATACTGTGACTGCGGAACACATGGATACTGATAACATTGTTGAATTTCACTCCGAAGACGTGGATGAACAACCATCCCTCGAAATCTCAGTAAAGTCAGTCCAACGGTGGATTATGCCAGACCAATCGACTAATTCACTCTATAAAAATTGGCTTGCACTCATACCAACCCTTGTTGATCCTGTGCTCCGCTACTTTAGACGAATGCAGGGCAAAGCACTGGAAAATATTCATCCAGTCATCTCTGCATGTGGGAAGTCTTCATGTTCACCGAAACGGACGACAATGTTGTGTTTATTTTTCGACCGTGAGCCCATATCATACCTGCAGAAAACAAATCTTTGCTGATATTTATTCAGGGTTTACATCTATAGACGTGCTAAGTTGTACCTGCTCGACTCTCCATCAGGTCCTTGTCCACCATGGCCTATTCCCGACTGCGCCTTCACAACCTCGGATGGCTGTGTCCATCGACTTGCTTTCATTCTACCGAGCATTGTTTGAGCGCTCGTGTGATGCGATTAACGCACTTGCATCAGTGCTCAAAATCACTATTCCCGGCGGGGTTACCAGATGACTAATGCACAGGTAACATTTATTTACATAGTTGGATCACTACTAATACATTAGGGTTTCAGGGCGAACTCATACAGGACCCATTCCGCTGAGGCCTCGGCTATGCCGTCCAGTGGTACGACATTCTGCAGGTAGAAGTCGAGCGCCAAGTTGAGATGGTCATTCAACAACATTGTGACCATATAGCCAAGCATCAAGCATCCCTGCAAGTCCCAAATTTGCCTTCGCCCACTCAATGTGCACCGCTTCTAGTTCAATGGTGTCCTGCTTGCTTTGCTGGTATACTTCACGGTAGACCCACAGATGAAGGAGGAGACATTCATGTTGCGATGGATGGTAATTTCCATCACCGTCATCGACGTGCCGCTGGAGACTGTCCGAGTTTCTATAACCCCACCTATTTTCTCCCCAAAAGTTTTGTTGACACAATTGGGCGCCACATAGACATGTAACGCAAGCGCCCCGCGAAGTCTCATGTCCCCCTTGTTCCCGACGAAGCTGTTGACCAATGCGAGAATGCTTATGAAGCCGCTGATGGCACAGAAAGCTGCTATGGATAGCTTTGACGACACTGGAATCATGGCCCTTATCTGTCGTCATGACATCCCTTTATTTTTCGCCAACATAGACTCACCTGGAGAACAGCAAAAATATTCGGTAGCCTTACTTCAACACTTCTTTTCCCTTCTCCCCCCAGAAGCTACTGTCGTAGCTCTTTACGATGTCGGTTGTGTTTTGGCACGAACACTCTCTAAGGTACATTATAATTCTCGCCTGAACTACTTGTTTACACCATCTACAGTACAACATTCTTTCCGTAAGTATCACCTCACGCCTCTGATTTGCAACAACGGCGATGCATGCATATGGGCATGAATGGGCTTGCCAGCTCGTGTATAATCCACGAATATGTGTGGGACTTGGCTTATCCGATGGCAAAGGAACCGAACGCCTTTGGTCCCGCTTAGTCCAATTGATAGGTGTTGAGCGCACTTCTAGTGTATGTACTCTTTCATTTTCATTATGAACTCATTAATTTAAAACACTGTTTAGCGCCAACGCCGTTTGTGGCTAATTGATCGGCAAGCAGTGGCTATAGCATCGGAGATGTGAATTGACCTTGGCGACTGGATTAAACGACGCCTCAAACGGGGCATCAAGGAACAAGGCTCAGCAGCCCAGGATGCGCTAGACCGATGTGAAGTCCCCATTGAAGAATTGCAGTCCGAGTGGTCGAAGCAAAGGCAATCTCAGCTATCTATCCGTGCTCGTACGTTTTATACAGATTTGATTGACATAACTATTGCTCAATGATATCGTAAGATACACCCGCCCGTCTCAAGAAGGAGTTGGACACTGTCCTAGCTCTCCAGGCCGATCTGGACGCCTCAGACAAGGCATTGCAAACCATGAGGGCAATGTTGGAGAAAGATATGGCTTCCGATGATACACTAGAGGCTCTTGAAAGTTTAGAGAGGGGACATGATCGCCTTATGAACAAGGTCGAGGCTCTTTACTCCTCATTGAATGTTCATGACAGGTTCCCTGAGCTTGATGGCATCAATCTCGAATTTGTTCGCACCCTTCTAATGGCATGCGATCTCAAAATGAATGTTCATAAACGTGCGATTGCGAGTTTCTTCGAGTGGGATAAACTTGATCGGGCAGTCGGCGGCGCTCAGCAAGCGTTAGGTATGTTTGTGCTGTTTCAATGTTAGTGAATGATTTATTAGAATATTTCAGGTACGAAGCTGCATCAACAGACACGTAAAGCGATTTCCAAGCGCCAGCCTGCACTAATGAGTGCTATCAGGAAGTTTAACTCATACTGCGAGCGGCTCGATTCACTGTATGATCCATCGTGGGGAATTCCACTGCCTGCACCTCTTCCCACTAAACTCGTCGAACTACGTTCTGACCCAGGACTGATGGAGGACGTATGGATCACACCATCTGTTGGAGAAGTTCCACGATGGTTGGATGACACATCCATAAGAGATGGTATACGTGGACTCCTCAAGCGTGACCGGTGTCGAGAGGAGCAGGTTCGGCTCGGCATTGAGGCCGATAACCTGTGTCGCTTCTTCGGCAATGAGTTGGCAGCACTTGAACTTGCTCTTCGGTCGCCGAAGAGTGAGCTAATTTTTCTTCTCGACTTCAATTTCTCATCCACCCTTAGATGAACCTTTAGCCGTTCCATTGCAACAACGGCATGCCAATTTCATCCGCCTTCAAACTCGATGGTCAAATTTTTTAGCTTCTTTGGTACGCTTCACCAATGAAGTCAACAAGGCAGTGGCCATTGCAACCACCCTCTCAGGAGGCTCGCCAAACATGACACTCCAGTGGATCAATGCCAGCACGCTGGTAGAGCCTGATTCTGAGGGTAGTGATGAACTTCCCATGGTTGATCCTGATCATTGCCCCCAAGTCGATTCTGAACAAGCAGCACTTGCTGACGTTCTGGAGGGTGAGATGGGGGCACTGGAGTTAGACGACGAGGACTCGACAAATTATGGGCGGGATGTCAATGCCGTGATATGCTGGAACGTTCCTGAGGTACGTTTATCTTGATTATCAGGAATTGATACTGACGTGTCATAGAATCTCCTTGTGGATGAGTTCTGCGCTCCATTGCAAGAGCCAAGCATCCTTGACCCTGCCAAGATTTATGCGCGAATACGACCTTCGCATGATGAAATCCCTCGTCTACTGTTTGAGCCAAAAGACATCAGTATCCTCAATTCTCCTACTGCACGCCTCAATGATGTATGTATGAACAATTGCGCCATCCTCCTGTGGTACTCTCAATTGAACACCTCCGCTACACGGTGTGCAATGCTCTCCACTCATGATCTTCCCCGAATTTGTTATAATGCACCAGATGACGTCATCTGGCGTCATACATCATGGGTTCGTTACTGGGAAAAGGACATCTGGGTTCTTCCAATTCACCGTCCATCAGGCATTGGTCACTGGGTGCTGTGTATCATCCAGCTATCGACCAAAGAACTTTACCTTTTCGATAGCATGGGTGATAGGACGCCTTGGCAGAGTGATGTCAAAGTGAGTTCAATTATATTTAAACGTTTTCGTCTGATTGATTGGCACCTGATCATATGAAAGGATATCATAAGACTAATTGCTCGATTCCTTGCAGTTGCACGTCAACGTGGCCATCATTTTCATATCGATCTCGAAGGGTGGGTGGCTCGGCCACTGAATGTGAGTTGCATGCCCTGATTTCTTAACTAGTCTGACAGCATGTATTCTTTAGGTCATACGTCTTCAGAATAACGACTTTGATTGTGGTCTATGGGTATTAGCTACAATATTTGCTGTTGTACGCGGTAACCACATTACAGGCCTACATGAGTGGGACATGGACAATCTGCGACGCTATATGCGCACTATGGTTCTTGCGCTACCAGCCCTCTCGAGTTACAGTAGTAAGTAGTACAAGGTTTATATGTATGGATTCTTCCCAGTAATCAATATATCCTCATCCCTCTGATAATTTAAAATCTTTCGTGCTAGCCATTGGCAATAGCATTCAGCCATGACCTTGTGTCTTCTGCATGCCTGCAAGTTCATGACACGAGCATGAAGCTCATCCCAACCTGTAACTAACCGCTGACGTGCCTCCTGAATCTCCTTCAGAACCTTGGAGATTCCACCCGTATTGTACATGACTGCGTGACAAGTCCGTGTTTCCCTTTCTATGTGCAAGTGACGGCCATGCATCACATCCACGAGGTTCTGTGTGAAACAGTCTTCCTCTGGCGAATCAGGTGGAGTTGGGTGGTTGTAGGGAGGGGCTTTATCCCACTGCAAGAGATCAGATTGATCGATCAAGTCGGATCCAGCAAGGGATTGGTGAAAGAGATAAGAATCGGGAAGGGAGAAGGTTGAACATTGGAACAGAGAAGACGCTCGAGGATCATGTAATTCCTTGGATATGATACAAGGCCCGCGTCGACCATGATGTTTGGCATACGCGTGGGCATTCTGAGCTTGTCGAACAATTTTACCTCTGCGAAACATATGAATAATGAAAACAAAAACAGTAAATACTAAATACTTACCGTTCTGACTGAGCATACAATGCTTTGTGTCGACGTGCAGCTGCTGTTTTCTCTTCAGATGTGATGTACTTAGCTTTGCGACCCATGGGAGACTCGAAGACAGGGCAAGTAGACAAATGGTCAAGACTGTGTAAAGTAAGACCAAAGTTGATGTTAAGTTTACAGTGCGACATTACCCTGTTACTCATAAGAATGCAATCCAGCCATAAAACACGAAAATCTTGCCTTGATTTTTGTATTAGCATGATGGGGCGTACCATCGGAGTCGACGACACCAGTTTAGATACCTTGGCTTGCAGTGAATGCCTGTACATTTGTTTTTTGAAGTCAGTATGATTTTTATTTTCAATATCAGTGGCTCACCAAAGTTATTTCAAACCAGCAAGCCACGAATGAGCCCCGCAGGGGCCTCCAATGAGCTCTGCCGGAGAGCGCGCAACCCTCTTAGCTAGCACTGTATAACCCTAGTACATAATTACATAACCCACTGGGGCGCTAACCTTGCATTCAATTGAAGGCTTCTTCGAACTTACTGTAATTATCTTTATTCCAAAATTTTCCATGACTTCTTTTGCAATCAATCAACATTGTACATACCCACTACGTTGTCTGTCTTCTGTTGCAGAATGACTGCAACCATATACCAGTCCTCCCAACTTGTGGATGTTGCTACGCAGACAGACGCGCACTCCTTTACATTTTCTCGCATCGTACGTCCTTAATCAGTTTCACATTCGGATTCTGCTGATCCCTTCTAGCTTGTGGATACTGCTGCATCGACAGAGGACCCAGGAGTTCAAGTTAGTGGGGTCACCGCAAGTCTCCAAGACCATGACAGATGGAAGACCCTGGATGGTATTCCTTGTATTACTGGTGGCATCACAGCACTTGTCGGTAAGGTTTGTCGCCTCCCTTTTTCACTGATCTTGACTTGATTTCAGCATCTGTTGGTTGTACCCTGCGTGGGCATTCCCCAAACGACTTCCCCTGGAAGACCATGCTCAGAGAACTCGCTCGGCTCGGATGTTGCCTCATCAACTACCCTGAAGACACTTTGATGCCTGGCGAGATTCAACCATCGGTCTCTCGAACCAAAGGCGTCCATGGTCTGACCATGCCTCATCGTGCCAATCTCATCATTGCTCTGAAGACAGGCACCCTTACCATTTGAGCCATGACAGATGACGCTGCTCGCATGCGCCTGTTAACGTCCAAAGACCCAGTTATCATTGGCGAGGCACCCTCACATCGCTCACCCCACTCCCGCGGACGACGTGCATTTGCTGATGGTGACATTGACCGAAAAGGGCCCCGTCGTCTTCCCACACCTCCTTCTCCATCTCCTACGGGTTCTCCAACACCTCGTCCTTCTGCACCTCCTACTGGTCCTTCAACTGGACCTTCTGGCCCTCCTACAGGACCTTCTGGACCTTCTACTGGACCTTCTGGACCTCCAACTTGTCGTCGTGTTCAGGTCTATGTACAGATATCACGCCCCCCACCTTGGCCGGCTTCTAGAGCAGTACACCAAGCAATACCACCACCAATTTCTCAGGATCGCTCACCACGGCGAGCTTCCAGAGCAATGCCGCTGGCCATCACTCCCACCAGGGATCTTATTCCACCAATCACCTCGGTTGCGCGGGTTGCATCCTCTTCTGAATATGTCGACGATGATGCCAATGATGAAATTGATTCAAGTGAGAGCGATAATCGGCCTTTCAAGCGTCTCAGACGGTATAGCGGCAAATAAAAGAATATTAATGTTTTCAAATACTTCCTCAAATTTGTACACTAATTTCTGGTGCGGTAGTAGATCGAATTTGATTCAGATTAGCTTAACTTGCTCACAGAATCGGACTAGTTTCACTGGTTCTGAACGCCGTGATTGAACTTGATAGCAATGGAATTGTCCCTGCAAGGTGAGTAATTTGCATTTCAAATTCAATACCCTGTTATCATGCTCAACGTGTTTCATATTCGCTTCAATCAGAACCCTCTTGTGAGCCTCTCGAGCCTCCTGAGAGCCTCCTTCAAACCCTACCTGAGACCCTCATGAGCTTGTTTGTCTTGGTCACCTCACCAGATTCTATCCGAACAAATCCAAAGTCTCGTACGTTTGTTTAGCTTCCACACTGCCGCACCATTCTAACTTTTTTAGTCTACGTCAGCTCCGAGTCAAATCACCCTCATAAGTATGAGGGCGCTCCAGGTTTTTTTTCGAGCCTCTTCCGAATTTCCATCTGATTTATATTCCTTCTATCATTGACTAAGTAAATACTACAGACATGACCCAAAACGTCCCCGATAACCCGTCGTCTCCTCACCCGAGCTACATGGCTCTATCCTCTGATACCTTTGACGTGCAAACCGCCCATACTGCACATAGTTCAAGTAAGTAGGCGTGCTCTCATTTATTTCTTCTATCATTGACTACATACTGCAGATATGACCCAAAATATCTCTGACAATCCGTTGTCTTCTCACCCAAACTACATGGGTCTACTCTCCGATACCTTCGATTACATGCAGGAGCAGTATGGTGGTGGTTGTCGATGCGCAACACCCCCTGTTGAGCTGACTCCCTCGCGACTCAGGACTAAGCTCAAGGCCACATCGCAGGATGTTGGCCTTGTTAAAGGTGCATCTATCCGCCATCTGGCCTATCAAGAGCCCACTGTGCAAGCTCAGGATCCATCTGCACACTCTGGTGCACAGGACTTACCGCATTTGGTACCAGACAGCAGTTCAACAGGTGAAACGTCATCGCTAACGGTCCACCCTGCCAATAGTCGATACACCTCGCCTTTTCCTGCCCCAAGTTCCACAGGTGAAACATCATCGCTTATGGTTCACTCCGCCAATAGTCGATACACCTCACCATTTCCTGCCCCACAGCCTCCTGCTCCACTCCAAGATGTCTTTTACGGTTCCATGGACCAGCAACACCCATGGATCGATTCTAGCCCCTCTGACACGTTTAGCATGATGGGCTCTAGCCTTTTTTACCTTACAACTTTCCTGCGAATTTGATGGGTCAGCCAATGGCTTCTCGTGGATGCTCCCAAGACCCTCATGCGACAAACACCACCACCTTGCCGAATGCTATTGGTGCATCACTGAAGCCTGTTGCAGCATCACCTCGCAATGCTGCGCCTCCCCTCCCAGTCACACACGTTATTCCACCAACACCATTCAAGGATGGTGGCAGTCAGTCCAACACCAAAACCTCGACGAACGTTATTGGTGCATCAGCAAGCGGTTCCAGTTTGCAGATGGACACGGGAGCCTATCCGTTGACTGGCTCTTGCAAACACTTTCCCGAGGAGCATGAGCCGGTCAGCCATCAAGAAGGACTTTCTGTTACCGGTCGCAGGTCTGCAGAGCTGAATGGAACATTGGATGTTGGATTTGCTGCAGTCGAGCACCAGTTCCTGGATCTCTCTGCATCTACCACACTCCCTGTTTCGCAATTGATCAATTTGTTCTTGAAGAGTCGCGGACGCACTGTGAACGGTACCAATTATTGGAACCTGTACGCTACCTATTTCAAAGAACACATTCAGACCGAACTTGCACGCATCGGCAGAGAGGTCCCACCTGGAGGTGGCACACCTAGTAAGTACCATATTACATCTTGTTGCGCAGGTCATTTATATACCTTACAGGTGCAACCGTGCGCAAGCAATGTTACGAAAGTTTCAAGGATACCTATCCTGATTCTTACCAAGACCTCCTGCTAATGCACGAGGAAGCATCACTCCTTGGATCTCAAACAATAGCTCAGCGTGGACAGGGCTTCCAAAAACATTACTGAAGAGTAATACAAATTGTATGTTTCCTTGCCCTAGTTTCGTTATCTCTCCTAATGTGTTGATCACAGCTCGAGTCTGCCTCCATTAAATCTGGCTTTGAAGCAGCCATCGTCCTCTGTGGCAAGGTAGTCAACGAAGACGGATCACTCGGCTATTCATATAACACTCCAGGCGCTGCAGGGGTAAGTTTTTTCATAGTCTAAATCCTAATATATGCTTATAACATACAGTTCTGGGAAACACGATGCCGCGCCAGCGATGATGCCATCATCGGGCATCTCAAGGCACACGTGTAGTAAGTGTTAGTATGAACTATGTTTATGTTATCACTTACGTCGAAACAGTAATAGCACATCCTTGGCTGCGGTAGATGAAGCATTCGATGACGGCACCCATAATGCCCCTTCAACCCCAAACTCAACTTTGAACAACGAGGCTCCTGAGGGACGCGATGATGGTTTGAAATGGGTCAAGCTCAAACTCATTAAACAAGTCAGTATGTTACAATGTCATTACTCTTTAATTTATTTGACCTACATTACACTAGCACAACTTGGGGGCAAGTGTGCCTGGGATAAAAATTTCCCTTGGAAGGGCATGTCAAGCGCCCTCGCAGATGCCAATCTCTGCATCAAAGGCTATCCTACTCATAAGTGTCTCTTACCTGGCGAAGCTCACAATGAAAACTCGAAGAACAAGGGCATTGGGGCACTGATGCAGAAGGAAATTGCAGCGCTCATGGATGCCTTGAAGGCAGGAACCATGCAAGTCGCCAAAGTTGACAAGACACATTGAGGTAAGTTTCATTTATATTATGCTACGAAATAACAGATTTTTAACGACATATGCAGCGGCTGTCATGGCCTCTGAGAGGCCCGTCATCACAGGCATAGCTCCACCAGCTGAGTGGGCACATGAAGGCGCTCGACGACTGTTTGTGAATGGTGATACCGACTACCACGGCCCAGCTTGTCTCAAGCCTAGCAATGCAGCTATGAAGGTCAAGAAAGCTGCTGATGAGGCACCGAAGGCCCCTCCACCATCCTCCTCCGATGACGACGAATCAGAGGGCAAACTCCCAGTGGTACCTCCTGCTCCCAAGTCCCGTAAACCCATCATGCGAGTAGAAGTTGTTGCACCACCCCCCTCACGCCCATTCAAAGTCGTTGTTCCACCCTCGCGCCCGTTCAAAGTCATTCCAAAGCCAGAACCAACCCCAGCACGGAGTGAGGTGATCGAAGTCACTTCAGCCAAGGAGAACACTGTCGATGAGCCTGATACTGAGTATGAAGAAGGACGCGGGAAGAAGAGGAAACTGAAGTCTACGAACACATCGTGTGCGTCGAAGAAGCCTGCTCTATCCAAGGAGAAGACTAATGCTTCAAAAGTGGGGAAGAAAGGGACACAGGCAAAAGCACCCAAAGCGCCTCCCTTGCCGACCTCAATAGCCTCTCCGACGAAGGGTGGTCCTCTGTCTCCATTGACAGTGGGGTCGTCAAGTGTGGTGACATCACCGGCACCTGAGGGTGAGTACACTATATACTCCTAATTGGACTCTACTTGACTCAAGGTTGATAGCTGTCGCACCAATGCGACTCCGCGATGGACCCTCTAACGGGCACACCAAGGGTAAGCTCTTTTCAACCAAATTTTATAGCAAGACTAATGATCTACTGTCTATCTACCCTCCAGCACAACGAATCAAACCACGCCCAATCACTAAGGAATCCAAGGGCAAAATGAAGCGTGCTCTTTCACATGGCATACAGCCACTCAGATGAATCTGAAGTTGACGAGGGTAAGAAGGTGGATGTTACGATCGCCAAGAGTGCTGTCTCCCCCGGTTTAGTTGATGTCCCCACCGAAACTTCACAGGAAGACTTGACCAAGGAATTGCACGATGATAGGCCAGCAGTAGATCAGCAGGAACCGCGTCAGATCGCCAATCCCATTGAGGATTTTCCCGATGCCACTCACAACTCTCGTGACCCCCCGCCAGAGCCTGCCCACCATGACCCTCACAAGGGTATCCAGCAAGACCCTCTCAACCGCAAGCTTCAGCATAAGGTCGTTCCTGACCATCGTTACAACAATCGTGAGGTTGACCCTCTTCAGGAACTTCATCGGGAGGGTATCCCTGATCGTCATGAGGGTGACCCTCCTCGGGAACCTCATCGTGAGGTTATCCCTGACCGTCGCGACAATCCTTGTGAAGGCGACCCTCTTTGCAACTCCCGCGAGCCTCGGGATACTTTCCATCACGACCCTCATGATCCCTTGCCTGACCCTCGGCAACCACATCGTGGTCAGTCTCGCGAGCCATGGTACATGCAGGATCCCATGCGCCGTGATCGTGAACTCAACGATCGTGATACTCTCCACCCACGTGATGCCTTCTATTACTGTGATACTCGCAACCTACACTATACTGGTTTGCAAGCTCCTGACCATTATGGACCTGAGCCTTGTACTGACAGTGAATTCACTGGACGGGATAGTTCTCCAGCCTCGGAATTACACCGCGATGCCCTTTATGGTCACAGTGAGCGTGAACATACTTATCCTAGTCGTTACAGTCCTGTTCTTGGTCCCGACTATGGTCGGGAAGGTGGATACGCTCGACACGATGACCTTGACGAGCGCCGGGCATTTGGTGGAGGAGCTTACTGTGACAGTGGGTACCCACAAGCCAGGGCTCGTTACCACGATTCCAGATGGATGGACCATGTCTGTAATGTTGATGCTGCATCTGCAGACTATGTTCCGCGAGCATTCAATCGTGAGTCAACCAACCCTCCCCGGCCTCCTCAATAGACTCTCGACGCAATACCTGTCTTTCATATTCCTATTTTGCTATCATTTCATCTCATTTTCTTGCGCTTGCTTGGTCTCGATCTTTCTGTCATGTTTGGCTATTTTCCCACCGCGTGTCCTGTTCATCTCACTTGTTACTTGTGCATCCTTACCCTTGTCCTGTCTGTTTTGCAGCCACGTCTTATACCCAAATATTGATGTTCCTATCTACTGTTTGTTATCTGTTTTGTCAATCCCAGTATAGCGGCTCCAAAGGCTGCTCTTTTGTCTTCAGAAATCACTAAGAATCTCAAGCACCATGGCGGCGGATGGGTACATCATTTATCAGGATACGCTCATCAGTACGAAGGCATAAAAATAACAAAACATAACTAGGGAAACATAGCAGAAGTCTGAATGGAAAACATGACATAAGTGTGAGAATAAAACAAAACATAAGTGCGGAGGAAAAACATAACATAAGTGCGAAGGGGAAACATAACATAGTGGTGCGTAGGGTCACAAGAGACAACATTAGAGGCTCCTCGAGTATGATGACAGTGCGAGAGACACTTGATGACGTACTGGAGACCCTCCAGCCTCATCTGTAACAACCAGAGTCAATCCTCTGACGAGGGTCACAAGGATACTCTCGAACCTGTTAAGGAATTGAGGGGGACCCTCCAGAGAGAGGGGAGTCTCAGAGACGTGTTTTGTCATACAGAGAAACAAGGTCTGACAGACCGTGGGAAGCTCTAAAAAGTGCTGCCAAGGGTGGGCTTTGAGCTCTTTGGCATTTATGAGCCAGGGTTGCCCATGTAGCAAATGCCAGGCTTTGAGACTGGCAGCATAGTTGGCTAGTGCAGAACCTGAGTATGAGCCAGTGCAGCTCGATAAGAAGGTTAGGAGTAGTTTGACCGAGATAGGGCATCTCTTTTCTTCTGGAATCTCGTGAGAGTCGCAGAAAACTTGAAATACTAACAAACCTGCTCCATAGGTCTCTTTGGTGGAGGGAGCCCATGAAGAGCCTATGACTTCAAGAATGCGGTTGAGTTGGTCATCTGATACGAGGACATCGTTCTCACTGTCTGAAGAGATTGTTTGGCATAGGCTCTCACCAGGAGGAAGCCAGAAACGCATTCGATCGCGGGCTAAGCAGTGAGGACGGAGAGGAGAAGGCATGGGGGCGAGGTTTGGCTTGTATCGTTGTGGGTAAGAGGAGGCTGGAGAAGAGTCGCCAGGGAGAGCTGCTTCGAAACAGGGGGGTGCATTATTCTGCACAGCTATGCAGGGTCTTGAGGAGTAATTGATTCTCTTCTTCTTGGCAGGTTCTATCATGCTCGGCTCCTTGACAACAGAGACACGCTCTGTCGATGATTTTTGTGGCAGCAGGGGGGTAACTCCCGTTGCGCAAAAGCTCGAGTTCAGTAGGGGTGGGGGGGCTAGTGACGTCGACGATGAATGGTTCAATGGCGGGGGGAATATCAATTGGAGGGAGTAGAAACTCGATGGGAGGGTAAATGCCCCGGGATGGGTTGTCTGCTGGGTTGTTCTCGCTTGCGACGTAAGACGTTCGGATAGCGAAACGCTTGGGTATAAGACGGATGTGCTCGTGTATGCGTCTGAATACGGTGTTAACTTCTTTGTTGCGGCTTCTCCCTTTCCACCATCCTTCAACTACTCCTGTGTTGTCTCTGTATACGATGAAGTTGTTGCCGAGTTGTGGTAGAGTAGAGAGGGATCGAACAAGAAGTTCAAAGCCAACGGCTTCTGCCCAACCAATGTCTCTTTGTCCATTCTGTGTTTGCCAGCCTGGGATGAGCCTCTAAGCCCTCCAACGATGCCCTATTACTATCGCTATTCCTATGGTGGAGCTAGCGTCCGAGAAAGCACGAGGGTTAGAATAGGGTACTGGGGGGTAGATAGGCCTGGTAGCACTGCCGTTTTGTAGAAGGTCTGACCACCACAATAAATCAGCTTCGATATCCTTAATGGGGCGATGTGGGAGGTAAGGTTTCCTAGCGCATAGCCCAAGCATGCTCTCTAGGGAAGTGAGGTAAGCTCGGCCACGCTTTACTACTTCAGAAGCATGTAAAAGTTTGCCGTATAGTTCACGTACGTCTTGTAGAACATGGGATTCTCGCCGACGCCATTTGTGGATAGCTAGGAGGTATTTGCTGACTTTGGGTGCGCTAAGGGAGACAACATGGTTTTCTACATCCCAAAGAAATCCTATACAAATGGTTGAAGGAGCAAAGGGTTGGTCTTTTGCTTTTTTCCAGAAAATTCCTAGATCATCAGAGAGATCGTTGATATCCGCTAAACAATAACCGAAGCGCTTATCATGGTTTGATCTGGTGGACATCTCTGATAGGTCCTTCAAGGGCCATGCGCAATCCTCATTGAATTCTTCTATAGATCTGTCATCAAACACACGCCCACCAAACCATAAGCGGCTCCCTGATTGTTGTAAGCCCTTTTTAGCGAGATCTTTGTGCCATTCAAGGTGCTGACGGTTGTACTCTAACAGGTGTTCTCGCAGGATGCAAATGAAGAGGTGATCGTCCACCCACTTGTCTAGGGGTCCAATGCCCCGATGTCTGAAAATCTCTGCCCCAGCGTCTGCTATATGGCCGTAAGCTCCTGCTGAAGGAGCGGCTCCGAACGCCATGCAGGTGTCTATACAAAACTCAGAGTCTGATACTCAGACTATTCCTGCTGGCCATTGTGAAGAATGGAGAGGGACGGTTCTGTAAGCTTCTGCTACGTCTCAAGTCGCGACTTCGGAACCTGCCAGAAGTCTCGAAATTAGAAGATAAATGATTGAGAATTTGCCCCAAGTGGTGGGGAAATGATCAGGTTCGATGAATGAATTAATGGAGGGATTAGGGTGGGTACTAGAGGGGGAGTGCGGATAAGAGAAATTTGGACTAGTCTGTATTTGCCTGGTTTGCCAGGTTTGGGGATGATGGACAATGGCAAGGATTGAAAAGGGCCAATGAGGCGTTCGAGGGCGGGAGAGAGGAAGGGACCAATGTATCTGTCTTTTTGGAGTTCTTTTTGGATAATAGAATTAAATTCGGCGCTGAATTCATCAACAGAGCTTTTGTTCGGGGGCGTTTGTACATGTGAGATTATAGGGAAATCTAATATAAAACCAGTACAAAAACCTTCCGGAATCTTCGAGAAACGCTTGAGTGCGTGAGCGAGTGTAAGTGCTCTCTCCCAGGCAGTGGCGTTGTAGGGAGTGAGTGGTTTAAGCCTTCTGCGAACGAGTACAGCGTTGGGCTCCATGCTCAGCTGATCCACAACCTGAGCATATGTGCTTGTAGCTGTGCGAGCTGTTGCAGCCTTCTTCTCGCTGCCAAGAGGTACAGAGCTGGCGTCCATCTTTGGACCAAAGCGCTTTTTTGATACGTTCAGCAAAGACGTCGAAGAGGTTGTCCCATGTTCAGGAAGCGGAGCACTCGACTGTGCGGTGTGGGTTACGCCCGAGGCAGACGGCACAACAAGGGAGCGTGGTAAGTGTACTGTGTGTTTCCCAAAAGGAACGGTGTTTCTTCCTCTGGTCTACAGAGTCTGAGTTGGGCGAGGGTGGTCTCTTTTGTCCGCTGAAGGAGCGTGACCCTGTGTTAGGGTTGACGGCCGGGATGGCCTGTTGGATGCATGATGCAAGGGGGGTGGGTGGGTGGGTGGGAAGCAGCACATGTTGGCCGTGAGAGACGCGCGATGGTCAGGAAAGGGAGGTTTGCCGTACCCGCGTGATGCAGGGTAGGAAGCAGCACATGTTGGCCGTGGGAGACACACGATGGTCGGGAAAGTGAGGTTTGCCATTCGAGCATGATGTCGAACAGTGATAATCGGTGAGTGTGGTAAAGGAGACGTGCGATGCGTGAATAGATTAGGAATTTTAGAAAGTGTAAAGTAGATTAGACGTCTACCGGGGGACTAATGGTTGAGAAGAGATTCCGCACCTGTTTGAGAGCGGAAAGCGCCTGGTCTCGGTCTAAATTGAATATCTCTTCTCTAGCTTCTAGGATGAGCTCCTGGTTGAGTTCTGCTATGGACCAACCATGCGGACCTCCGGCCGTGAGGTGCCACATTCTGCATTGTTGGCTCTGGTAGAGTAGGAGTGCCCGCTGCTTCAGTATGTCGCTGGCGTGGTGCCAACGATGATTCTGAAGGGCTGTCCAAAAACTGATGTGCATGTTGACACGGTCTTCGGGCCATTCATGCTGTTGCATAGCGGTGATCATGTGAGGAGCAGCTTCATTGAGTTCTTCCCAGGTAAGATTTTCGTCCTTGGTGACGACAGTCTTTGAGTCGCGAGTTTCATCCGCATTGACCCAGGTCTGTTGACCGTATGCCCCTGGGAGCAGTATCATGCCCTGAGGTTCCGTTGAAAGAAGGTTCTTCTTGGCTTCATTCAGACCTCTGTTGGTGAAGTAGTATAGCTCGCAGTAATCTCCGGCTTTGAGTTTTCGAACAGCATAATTGGAAGGGATGATGACAGGAATGGTGGGTACCTTAGCTGCTGCGACCGGTACAAACTTGGATTTGTTCTTCTTGTGTTCTTCCTTCCGAGCTGCGGCTAACTCGTCGTCAAGTGCTTGTTGACGTTCTTGTTCTTGCTCCTCAGCAATGCGTTGGGCTTCGTAAGCTCGTCTCGCTGTTGCCTCTTCTTGGTCTGCCCAAGCGTCCTTAGCTGCGTCATTGTTCAAAGTCCATATGGTTTCTAAGGCTTCTGCTGCTAAAATGTCGTTTGCAACGCCTTTGTCTATCAGATGGGCCCTGGCGCCTTCGTATTCAGCCGTTGTGAAATCAGGCAGGATATCATCATTAGGATTGTCTAGCATAGAACCAAGTGTTAACTTGTGAGCAAATAAAGAGAGTAAAGGCTGCTGTCGTCTACGGTGATAGGTGTTGAATGTGGATGAGAACAAAGAGAGTTACTGTCACATCGCTTATTCACATGTAGACTAACTTCTACGTTAGCCTCGTTCCTCGACTAACTTAGAAAACCCATGATTTCTCACCTCAGGCAGTACTTCTCGGTGGCAATCAAGGGTCTTTTAGACCCGGTTTCTATGTTATGGGAAACTGGGTTGAAAGACCCTTCATCCGAGAGGATCCGCCGTATGTAAATATAGCTACAATCTAAAAATATCAATTTGCCTCGTTGCCACCTGCTGTACGCTGCTCTGGTGCAGCGCGCTCCTCCTGCGCATCCCGTTGAAATCTTGACTATGCCTTACATGTTGTCCAAGAGCATCCGATGCCACCTCAATGACAATGGTCACTTGTCACTTAGCCGTTTTTCTCAACTCCTCTGCTCCAGCCATCAAGATATCATGGCCCCTTGTATGGGTACCCGCGCTGCTCAACCTGGCACGTCATCTGGGCTGGGTACCCACTTTTCCAGCCCATGGAAACCTAGAGACAAGCGGAAAACCCAGGCACTTGTTGAAGTGCCAGGTCAGAAGGCTAAACAACGTCAGTTGCTTGCCAAGATGGCAAGTCTACTCGCTGGTTCAGCGACTCGGAAGCCTGAAGAAACTCCACTTGTCCTGCCAGAGACAGAAACGGATGCCATGGTTCTCGAGGACAATGCTAACGATGCTTGGGAAGATGTCCCTGAACCTCATGACAATTGCTCTCCCCAATCTCCTTCTCAATCCACACCGAGTCGTCGTACCCAGCCTGATCTCACATCTACTCGCTTGTATGACAGCTGGAAAGCTCTTATTCCTACACTAGTTGAGATCCAACTAGACTACACTGCACGGACACTAGGCGCGCCTCTCGAACGAACACCAAAGGTTCTGTCTTTGTGCACCTCGCACACATGTGCACAAAAATGCACATCTCTTACCTGTCTCTTTTTTGACTGTAAGTACTCGGTCGCATTCTTTGACTTAAATCAGCTAATTTCTTTCTAGATTTTGTCTCCATTGATGCATTGAGCTGTAGATGCGCAAACTTAGCACAGACACTCGTTTTCCATGGCTTATTCCCTACTGCACCCTCCCAGCCCCGAATGGCTATATCCGTCGAGTTGCTCGCCTTCTATCGCTCTCTTTTTCAGCTCTCATGCGATGCTGTCAATGCACTTGCATCTGCACTTCACACGCACTATGTCCGACGAGGATACCGAATAACAAATGGAAAGGTACGTGTTTGTCGACTTTGATGCTTGTTCAGTTACTCACATGAATGAACCAGGGCGAAGTTATTCAAGAACCTTTCCGCCGGAGTCTAGGTCATGCTATTCAGTGGTTCGATGTTTTGCAGATAGAGGTCGAGCGCCAGTTAGAAGCGGCTATACAAACTTGTCGTGATCGCGTAGAAGCTTCACGAGCAACTCCTGCACATCTGCAATCCCCTGGAGCCAGAGAAGAGAAGGGACTGCGGGAGCGCTGTGCTTCCATCCTCATACAATGCTGTCCAGCTTGTTTTGGGGGTGTTCGATTTGGCTGAGACTTGATCAAAGGAGGTGATATCCATGTCGCTACTGACGGAAACTTTCACCACTGACACCGGCGTTCAGCGGGAGATTCACCACATTTTTATGACCCTTCTTATTTCCTTCCAAAGGTGCAGGTCGACGCTATCGGTCATCAAATCACTCGAAGTCGCAAGTCCGCGCCTAAACTGCACGTATCGCATGTGCCAAATGAGGCGATCGATCTGTGTGAGAATTCTTATGAAGCAGCGGATGGCAAGAAGCAAAAGGCAGCTATGGATAGCTTTGACGATACGGGACTCATGGCACTCATCTGCCGCCATGACATACCCTTATTTTTTGCCAATATCGACAGTCCTGGTGAGCAACAAAAGTATTCAGTTGCACTGATCAACCATCTCTTTTCATTGTTACCTCGGAGTGCTACTGTCGTCACTCTCTATGACGTGGGGTGTGTCTTATCACGGTCGTTAAATCAGGTCAGTCTTAATTCGTTCGCCTGTTGCATTGAACTGTCATTAATTGCCAATAGTACGACATCTTGCCAGACTCTATCATACAACGCTTATGGTTTGCAACTACTGCAATGCACGCCTACGGTCATGAATGGGCTTGTCAGCTCGTTTACAATCCGCGAATGATTGCTGGTCTGGGCTTGTCCGATGGTGAGGGGACAGAGAGACTCTGGTCAAGATTCGTTCGACTGATCGGCATACAGTGGTCATCTTCGGTATGTTCTCGTGTGTTGTTTCGAATTCTGCTCACATTCACACAACAGAGACAACGTCGTCTGTGGCTAATTGATCGGCATGCTGGAGCAATTGGCCTTGAGATGCGTGCCGATCTCGGGGACTGGATCAGGCGACGACTCAGGCGTGGTGTGGAGGATCAAGGTACAGCTGCCCGGAAGCTTCTCGAGGAGTGTGAAGTTGCCGTGAGTGATTTGCGAAAAGAATGGGCAATGCAGAAGGAGTCACAGCTTTCAATCCGCGCTCGTATGTAAAGTTCCTCGCGATCATTGTGGCCCTCCTGATGTTCTGGCATAGATGCTCCAGCTTGTCTCAAGAAAGAGTTGGACACCATCCTTGCTCTGCAAGCGGACCTTGATGCTTCGGACAAAGCTCTACAGACAACGAGGGACACAATTGCGAAAGGTGAGATGTCGGAGGACACCCGTGATGCAATTGAAAGTCTCAAACGAGTGCATGAGCGTCTAATGCACAAAGTGGAAGTATTATATGCTTCGCTCAATGTTCAGGACAGGTTCCCGGAACTAGACGGCTTGAACCTCGAGTTTGTTCGAACATTGCTATTAGCACGCGATCTCAAGATGAACATTCGCAAGCGTGCCATTGGCAGCTTCTTCGAGTGGGATAAGCTTGATCGTGCAGTAGGAGGGTCACAGCAAGCACTCGGTAAGGTGAAATATGATTTTGAACAACTTGACCTGATGTTGCGTATTAGGTACAAAACTCCACCAACAGACTCGAAAAGCGATTGCAAAACGCCAGCCAGCATTAATGGCTGCTCTCCGTAAATTCAATGCCTATTGTGAGCGTCTGGAAGCCCTTTATGATCCGCATTGTGGCATTCCTCTTCCCACACCTCTCCCGACAAAACTAACCGACCTACGCAACGATCACAGTTTGATGGAAGACATATGGATCACACCTTCCACTGGAAAGGTTCCCCGCTGGTTGGATGATCAAGACGTTCGCGATGGCATTCGTGCAATGTTGAAGAGAGATAGATGTGTTGAAGAGCAGCAACGTCTTGGTCTGGAGGCGGACAATCTCTGCAGATGGTTCGGCGACGAGCTCTCAACACTAGAACTCACCCTTTTGACACCAGGTTGTAAGTATCATACCTTCCCTTGTTCTTGTCTGATCTCACAGTGCATTTGCAGATGAAAAATTCCTTGTCCCACTTCGCCAGCAACAGGAGCACCTTCAGTACATCCAGACTTGTTGGACGACCTCACTTGCATCTGCAGCACGATTTGCATCTCGCGCAATGGATGCTGTATCTTTGGCCCGGAAGCTCTCAGGTGTCTCGGAGGAGCGTCCGCTTCATTGGATCAATACGTATGCTGTCTCTTATGTTGTACCTACCGAAGACGAAGAGCCTGGACCAGAAATATTTTCTGATGCCAATCACACAGCTTTGCAACCTGAAGATGCTGCCCTTGTAGACATTCTGACTGCCGGAGTCCCTGGTGATGAGGATGACGATATCGACATCATCGTGAATGATCCCGGAGCCGAACTTTGTTGGCGAATCCCTGAAGTAGCATGGTTTTTCTACTGTTCACACCACAGTCTATGCTTATGAGTCTTCTAGGACATCACATTCGACCGAACACCTCTACCAGAAGCGGGGATCATTATTCCAGGCACCATCAAAGAACGAGTATCTGCACCTCGCTTTGGATGTCCTCGTCAAGTATTTGAGCCAAAGGACATCGCACTTCTTGCTTCTTGGACTGCACTACTCAACGACAGTTGCATTAATGGGTGTACAGTTCTTCTTTACTTAGAGGCAGTGCAATTGTCTCCAATGGCTAAACAGTATGCCATCCTTTCAACCCACGACCTCCCGCGCATCCAATACAATGCCCCTGATGATGTTCTATGGCGCAATATGTCATGGACATCTTACTGGACGAAAGAGGTGTGGATTCTTCCCATACATAGGCCTTCAGATGTTGGCCACTGGGTTCTATGCATCATTCACCTTCGAAGCAAGGAACTCCATCTCTTCGACAGCTTCGCTGAGCGGAAGCCATGGAAAAGTGACACCAAGGTTCGTGAGCTTCCTCTAATAGATTTTTGCATGACTAAATTCATCCAGGACATCATGAAATTAATCGCTCATCTTCTGAGTATCGCTCGACAACATGATCGTGTTTTTAATGTCAACATCGACTTCAATGGATGGCTTGCATGACCTCTAGTGGTAAGTATGGTCACAACCTTGATGGTGCGAAACACGGCCTCATCTTATATGTTATAGATTAATGCACTCCAGACAAATGGCTTTGACTGTGGTGTCTGGGTGCTTGCCATGATTGCGGCGACACTGCATGGGTACCACTGCACGGCTCTTGGAGAGGGAGACATGCACATGTTTTGATATTATCTCAGAACACTCGTGCTTCAAATTCCTGTATTCTAACTAGATAATACTACTGTCCAATGCATATGGATTCGATCCCGTCATCATCGTGTGCACTTCGTTGTGATAACGATAGATTCTTCGAGCACACCACTGTAGGAGGCACTGAGCCATCACGCAGTGTCTCTCACAATCTTCCATACTATCAACATACTCGTCCAACATTGCCCACTGCCTCAAGAGTACATCAAGAGCTTCCCTCAACTCGGCACAAAGATCCAGCGCTCCTCCTGAACTGTGCCTCTTAGCACGCTCATAGACTTCCTCCTTCTCCATTCGAAATCGTCGACCATGGATCACCTGGACAAGGTTTTCTGTCCAGCGAGCTTCTGCTGGGGTCTCTAAAGGTCGAGGAGTGTGGTATGGTGGATCAACATCCCATTGCGCAAGATCTGATTCGTCAAGGTTGTCAGCGCTTTGTGATGCTTGTTGAAATAGGTAGGTGTCTGGAAGATCTGCTCTTGCGAGGTTGATTAAATCGGATGGAAGGGATGACAGCTCAACATTGGAATCAAGAGCGGGTGATTTGGAAGCATGAGTGAGGGACTTTGTCGAACCCTTTCGACTGTGGGTGTTGGCATATGTGCGCGAATTCCAAAGTCGACGAGTGTTTTTACCTCTGTACGCGCAGTGTTAGTACTTAGATAAGAAATACACAAAGCAAGAG
Source organism: Suillus subluteus (assembly GCA_016647755.1). NCBI lineage: Eukaryota > Fungi > Basidiomycota > Agaricomycetes > Boletales > Suillaceae > Suillus > Suillus subluteus. The sequence continues at coordinate 833,985 of JABBWI010000022.1, forward strand.
TTCTCTGGACCTATCGGATCGACTATACTTTGATGTGTGTTGACGTGTTGCAGCAGTTTTATCAGTGAGAGTGAGGTGTTTTGCTCTCCGCCCCATAGGTAAAGAGGTAAAGAAGTCTAAAGAAGTCTAAAGCAATTGAAACGAGTGAGTGGGCAACGTTTGAGAGTTGGTTTATTTGACCAGATACCATTTGAATTAAAAAATGTGTCAATACCATTAGAACCGGCATGTCATGGAGCATCTTAATATGTGCACTAGATGTTTTTTTGGGTACATTGGAGGTATGGGGACATGTTTTTTATGTATGAACATCGTTATCCATACGCTGATTGGCTGATCAGATTTGGCTGTGCAGAATAGTCATCTTCACGTGCCGCTGCAGTGCCTCGGGTGCAACGTGCACCTCACATAGTCCTGATGCCCTCTCGTCCCTCTCCCATCCGTCAGTAGGTTGTCCTATTGACTGTAACGGCGTTTTGACTTTTGACTTCTCTTCAATATTGTCGTCAAATTTAGGTGGATCCCGATGCCATCCTTTTGGGCAAGTCGAATGTGATAGTAGGTACCTCCCATGAGCCTTTTCAACCATTGAGCATGCTCTACTGATTCTCACGATTTTTCCCCCAGCAGACCATGTCGACGATTGTTGTCAATAGTGCACTCTTCACTCAAAATCCAGAACTCACCATCATCAATCGGAAGCATCCTCGATACGACAATGCTGCGAGGTCGTTGACAGACAACTCTGTCCTTCACGTGTACAAGGACGTTTTCTACAATGTTCCAGGTGTGTCATTTAACAAATGTATCTCTATTAAAATGTCACAATACTCCAGTACAACTCAAACCCCGTCAAGAAGTGTACTGTGTGACGCGTGGGGTTTACATTGGTGTAGTGGCGGGCTGGTGAGCGCAGAATTATTCGAGGCGCTTGTTTTATTTAATCTTTTTGACATTGGGAGAATGCGCTTAATTGCGTTCTCGGTGTCCCTGGCGCCATTCATTTTCGTGTTGATTCAATTGCAATTGGGGAGGAGAAAATAAGGAATGCTATTGATGAAGGATGTATTGAAATGGTGGAGCCCTGGGCGAGTCCAGACTTGTACAAGTAGTAACTACATAGGTATTGAATGACATGTACAAATGCTCGCGAGGATGAAACGGAGGCTCCTGTAGGTCATATTAATATGGTGAAGATGAGAGAGAGGCTCGAGAGGCTCACAGTTCACAACTGCAGGCTGCGAGCTTATAAGCTCATCAACTTCTCGTTCTTCTCCATCGATAATCAATGACTTCGTGAATTCTGGATGAAGTAATGATCCGGGAGGTGATTGATGCATCAGCCCTCCAAAGCCTCCCACAGGCTGTCCCGCCCCCCGACTCACAACCGCGTCTTGTCATTCCTCCCCTCCCATCAAAAGTTCTCTCTGCAGGGTTTCTTGCATGACAGCCAACGCCAGGCAAAGCGAAATAAAGACTCACATGCTTATTGGCCAATTAAGGTGCATGCAGGAACCTCTTGTCTAACCATTGTCTAACCTCCTGCGCCCTCAGATGCTCCAGTGCCTCCCACCCAAGTCGGAGGATCCCTCATCATTTAGCCATTTCCATGGTTTTTCGAGCCTTCCTGGAGGAGTGCAGAATAGTCATCCTCAACATGCTGCCACAGTGCCTCGGGTGCAACGGCGTTTTGACTTCTGACTTCTGACTTCTCTTCTTTTACAGAATTTTGGTCGCAAATTTTCTTTGTGAATCTCATTTGTTGCTCTGGCACATCTGAGTCCACCATGGACTATGAAAGCAAAGGGCGCCGTGGGCATTTTCTCCTCCTACCCTCGTTGTCGTCTGTTCAGGCTCTACAAACAGAGCATTTTTCTCCTGCGAACGCTGAAGGTGAGTCGTCGACGATCGCACAATCTTCAGTGTAACATTTAATGCTAAAGCACGTACACAGTGTCCAGAAATGTCACATCCCAACCCAGAGGACCCTGACTACAACTGGGAGCAATTTGGTGGTGGCCGATACGTATCTCCTCCCGCTGCCCAGACTCCCACTCATTTATGTGCACACATCAAACCGACTGCACGTGATTCTGGCCTTGTCAAAAATGCTCAGGGTAGGAGAGCGAAACTTGTCACCAATCCTCTGGACGAGAGTGGTGAAGTCAATCCCTCAGCTCAGAATGTCCAGCCTGAGACAGGACAATTGCCTACTCCCGTCTTACAGCAAGAGCTCCCAAACAACTCCGCGCAGGGTAGGCAAGGCTTATATGGTGATGTACCACGCCGAGCTGTGTCGCGTGAACTGCCGCGTGAACCCCAGCGGCATCCTTCACGTGAATCCCAGCGATATCCTTCAGGCCCACGTGAACCTCTCAATCCTCAGCAACCTCAGCCTAACATTATCCTTCCGCAACCTCCCCTACCTCCCCTTCCTCTCAATGCTCAGCAACCTCAGCCTAACATTATCCTTCCGCAACCTCCCCTTGCTACTATGCAGGGAACACACACACCTGTGGGGTTGAACAGCGGGCAGGATCTCCACGCTGCCCCACTTAATGCTGGACCGAGTGCTGATGCTCTCGGAGTGCTAGGTCTTCCCCGGGCCAGTCCCATAGATGACTTCAGTGCAGGGACTTCCACTACGTTCAATGGTACACATCGTCCATTCACTGCCGATACCGAATTCGACTTCTCATCGCTTGATGTTCCATGGGATCCTGTGGGTGGGGACTTCGCTCTAGGCAATATGTACGATGGCCGCGCGGATTTACCAGAGACACGAGTTATCCCCCCCGCGCCTGCAAAGACTCCACCTTCCTTCAGTGCTCAACCTGGTGCGCAAGATGCTTTCCAAAGCCATGATGACACGGGAGAATCTTTAGCTGGTGCACTGGTTGGCCGTAGAACAGACGAGGTGAACGTATTGTTGGAGGAGAATTTCAAAGCCATCGATGGCATATTCAATGATCTCGTCGCAAAAACAGGCTTACCTTTGCAGCAAGTCTCTCATGCGTATCACAAGGCCCGTGGACGAATTCATTCCGCGTTCAATCATTGGAACACATATGGCCACTACTTGAAAGTGAACCGAAAGCAGGAGCTACGAAGACTTGGCAATATTGAGGTAGCTGATGCTGCTCAGATTACGCCAGCAATCCGAGCCGAATGCTACAAGGCATTCCGAGCGGCTTTTCTGGACTCATGGCAAGAAATCCTCGAGACATTTGAGCAGGTAGAGGTGAGGTCAGTTGGACCTCAGACAGTTTCACAGCGAACGCAGGAATTCAGTAAGATTTGGAGAAAAGTCGTGACCACGGTGCGTCCAACACTTCATACATCAAAATGATGTGCTGACCTTACTTTTAGGTGGACACCGCTGCTGCCAAACATGGCTTCGAAGCTGTCTTTATCATATGCGGAAAGGTAGTCAATCAGGACGCCTCACTTGGGTATATACACGAAACGCCGGGTGCAGAAAGTGTAAGTCATTCTTCCGTTCATATACACCAGAGTCCTTACTCAACACTTTTAGTTTTGGCAAACACGCTGCCGAGCTGACGAAGACGCGATGATTGGGCATTTAAAAGCCCATGTATAGTAAGTCCATGGCTCCAATGTAGACCACTTTTGAATTCTAACTCACCATTTTAGCAACCTTGCATCCCTCGCTGTGGTTGAGGACATATATCCTGATGGCACACCGAGCATGAACGAGGATGAGCTGCGACCCAAGCGTAAATCAGCCAAAGTGTCAGCAGACGCTCCAGATGCCATGAAAGTTGACCCGGATGCTCTGGAGGTGTCTGACAGTGGTGACTGGCAACTCCAGGTCGATGTTCTTCAATGCATCAAGGGAGGCATAACTGCGCTATTCAGTGAGTATCTATTCCTTTTGGTATTGTTGCTTGATGTTCGCTTACCATTCTTAAGAGGAGCTTGGTGGGAAACTCACTGTCCGCTCAGGCAATTTCCCTTGGAAGAAGCTCCGCAACGACCTTGACCGTCAAGGGTTCATTATGGAAGGCTACCCAGAGGACATTCTTATGCCAGGAGAAACACGCAGCGCCAATGTGAGGAGTAAGGGGATCAACGACCTCGACAAACGGGAACAAATCATCCTTGCAGAAGCCTTAAAATCTGGAATGCTGGTGATCAAACGTGGGCCCACAGGTACGAACTCATTTATATATTCTTAACCTACGCTAATTTCTAAATAGGTCCAGAGGCCAAAGACAACAGTCGACCTGTCATCATTGGGGAGGCTCCCCCACCACACTCTAGTCACTTACGCAGCCGGCGGTTGCTTGCCAATGGCATCATGGATCATGAAGGACCATCTCGTCTCCGGCCAAGTGCAGCGACCACCAAAGTCAGGAAGCCGAATGGCAGTGTGCCCATCGCTCCCCCCATAGTCGTCGAGGACGATTCTCCCACTTCCGCCATAGTTCGTCGGAAAAACCTCGTAGTTTCGGTCAACATACCTCCTGCACGCCCCTTTAAGGTAGTCAGGCCGCCGAAATCACAGGTGACACCAGTTGACATACCTCCTGCACATCCGTTTAAGGTAGTCAGGACGCCGAAATCAAAGCTGACACCAGCACCTTCTAATGTCATCACTCTTGATGAGTCCGTGAAGGCATCCTCTGGATCTGAGGGAGATAACTCAGAATATCATGACCTTCCACAAGACGACGAGTCTGATTATGAGGAAGAACTTCCGTCCCGCAAACGCAAGGCAAGGACCATTGGCAGCACTCACAGACTTAAGCGCCGTGTGCCGTCCAGTGACGTCGAGTTGATTGAGCAGCCGCAGCCCAAGGGAAAGGGAAAAGATACTGTGTTGCAGAAGGAGAGGGCAAGGGTACGTTATCGTGAGCTCACCTCCGATTCTGAAGAGGAAAAGAAGGAAGGTATGTAAGGTTCATCTCTGTCGCCTGTATATCATGCTCACCATAACACTTTTTCATAGTTGATGCGCCTTTGCGACTCTGAGACGGTCCAGTACGTTCAAAGCCTGGGCCAAAGCCAAAGATGGTTATTCCTGGTTCGGCTGCAGCAGCTAAGCAAGTTGCTTTCTATGAAGGTGGGATGCTTCATACGTACGATTCATCAAGAGCATCAGGACCCTCGGGAGCATCGGACGTGCGTGAATCATCGAGAGCAGCAGGACCCTCGAGAGCAGCAGCTCCATCAGGAGCATCGGAGGTGCGCAAATCATTGAGAGCAGTAGGCGCAGGAGTGTCACCAGAGCCGTCTGCCCCCTCGTCTGCCCCCTCGTCTCCATCACCTCAATTTCAGCAACCTCCGCACTCATTGGTTCCACCATCATACGACCAGCGCAGCCCTGCCCTCCAAACTGCACCATATAATTACGGTCATGGCAGGACCCTTCCAGCACCTTCATATGGGCAACATCTTGATGTGCCGCAAGGTCGGAACTATCCTGACCCACACCGTGATCAGATCACCTACCAACGGACTGCTCAACCTCTTCCAACCACGAATCAGAGTTTGGGTGTCAACACTGCCGGTTACAACCATGCCCAGTATGCTTCTCGCGATGACGTGTATACACACCTTGCATCCCATCACGCTAACGCTACTCACACAGAAGCTTATATGACTCGTCCACCTGCTCATCAACAACATGTGGAAAACTACGGTACTCCTGCGCTGGTATTTTCTCAGCAGCAGCAGCAATATTCGGACGTTTATGGTCGTGTACCTGCTCGTGCACCTTCTCGCGCACCCTCTCGCGCACCTTCTCGTGCCTTTACTCCTCAACAGCACAGGGAGACTTATGACATCCATGTGCCGGCTCATCAACCACCCGCCTCTCAACAGCATACAGGGACATACGACACTCGTGTGCCTGCTCCTCAACAAGGACCTGTGGATGGCAGGGTACCATATAACCTGGGCGAACAGTGGCAGCCTCACTATGGGCCACAAACGCCACGCTCTAGTCAGAGGATGAGCCCTTTACCTGCTCTAATGGGGTACTCATCATCGCCGCCTCAGTCTGAAGGCAACTAGTAGACATCACCTCTTGTTTTTTGGAATGCTTTCCTCCATAGCACCGTGCTCTTGATGTTTCCGTCATCCTTGCTTTTGATGGTGTTCTTGATATTTCCATATGTCCATACCTCACTCATTGCTTTGATCGCGTGTTCTTGATGTCTTGTATGTTAATATCTCACTCATGCTTGCTCGTTGTACAATTGACTTCGATGATAGTTTACTTATGTACTTTCATGTGCCGATAATTCAATTGTTTCTGGTTGAATGAAATGCTTCGGACGTTTGTGAAATGAGATTTGAAGTCCCACTGAAGAAGATACATCTAAGGTTCATGATGCAGGAACATTTAGAACAAACCCGGCCTGGCATGAGAACAACAAACATCGAGATCAGACATCCCTGGCATGGGAACAACGAACATTGAGATCAAACATCAGACAATGGAAAAGTTAAGTCACTGAAAGGGATGCACTCAAGGCTCGTATTGATTATAAAACATTCAAAACAAACATTAAATAACGGAAAGGTCGAGTCGTTGAGTTGACCAAGATGCACGTGAGGCTCGTGAAGCGCCTGGCACAGTGAGTACTGTATCATTTCGACCTTAGGTTCGTGGGAAAATATCCGCAACCTTATGTAATCATTTGTAGCATGTTCGTTGGCCGTTGTGACATGTGACGAACCTAATTTAGGTTTGTCGATTGCGTCAAATGTCTGCTCTGGCGGCGATGCCTCTGTGACATGGATAATCTTGGATTCGCACTACTTCTGCGTTGGCTTGAAGGCTGCTCTTTTGACAGCCGATAGTTAGCCACATTCCAGTTTGTTTCTAGGTAAGTGTCCCACAGTTTGTGTCTTAGATGTCACCCATCATGTTTCCTCACAGCAACCTCGCTTCGGACGTGCCCACAAGTCTACAGTTCATTGATATTTCTACGAGCATCATTTCAGAGGAACAGAAAGATCGGCTCCTCAAACCACCCCCTCGCTTTGCCTGTTTCATTCCACTCCCAAGCCTGCCTGTCTCGGCTCTTGTTGACTCTACAACTCTTCCTGATTTTGATCCTGCCCTTGGTGAACTTGATTTTCGCAAGTTTTTCTCCTCCGTCGAATGCAACACCTCCGATTTCACTAGCAGCTTCTTCCAACTTTCCATCCCACCTCTCCATCTATCATCTCGACTTCTGGATGCATTCGAACAGGCTGTACACGACGGAGCAAAGTGCGTGTGCGACCCACGTGTGCACCTGATGGGTACAGGATTGATGCAGATGGGTCGCTGGTTGTTGACTCTGCCAGTGATACATTCGAGGAGGTTGCCATTTCTACTGACCCTGATACTACATTTGGGAGGGGAAAGCATAGACGTGTTGCAAACAAGCAATATGATGCATTTGAGGAGCACTAACATGTAGCATAGCTTAATATCATCATATTTTTCTTGAAAATTGCTTAATACAAAGTGTCACACTTTTATGTTCGTCGGCTGGATTTCCCTGTGACTGTCACAAAAAATAGGTTCGGTTCGTCGAGCTTGCGACGGTGTGACGAACCTAAGGTCGAAATGATACAGTATGGTCAGAAAAGGCGAAAAAAAAAACTGTTTAGAACGACCTCACCGAATTTATTGTTTGACGGTGGCTAGACGGCTGTGAGCAATGGTAGTGGACAGCGCTACGTGAGATGCACACGAGGGATGTGAAGCACAGTGAGTATGGTCAGAAAAGGCGAAGAAAACTATTTAGAAGAAAGACCTCACCAAACTTATTGTTTGATGGTTGTTAGACGGCTGTGAGTAAGGGAAGTGGACAGCGCTATGCAAGATGCACACGAGGGATGTGAAGATCTATACATACCATATATGGCAGTGAGTGAGGGCAAAGGGCACAGACGCACGAGAGCCTCTGCGCGAACTTGAGTCAAAAACCCTCTCAAGGGCGGGAGCCTATTGTAGCACCTGGTGGAGACCCTCTTGGGGACAATGGTCTTTCAGCCTAGTTTCCCATGACATAGAAACTGGGTCTGAAAGATCGTGGGAACAGCTTTGAAGTGGTGCCAAGGGTGTGATTTCTCCATTTTCATCACCGCTTGCTATTATTTGACCATCTCGTGATACCGCCAATGCCCGCACCCTGTTGCTATCACTGGAAGCATGGAAGACTTTTTCATGGTGAAAAATGTTGAAAAGATCCTAAAAAAGGTTAAAATAAATTTCATCATTTTGTGATATCCAAAATGTTAGACAAAATTTAGGCTTTTGTTACACTTTTTCCGGATGAAAAATATTGATCTTAGTTAAATATTGTGTTAGGTTTTGTTTACAATATTGCATCAATACATATTTTAACAATTCAAACAATTTTTCTGCTTTCAAAACCTGGATAAACTTTTGACTTTGTTGTCTGATAGTAGGCAAACTTTTCAATGACCTTTATCACCATTTGTTCCAACACAAAAGTTAGTGTTTTTGTTAGCCTTTTCCCAATGTTTCTGTTACCGAAATATCTTAGTCAAGGTTTGACTTTTGTCTGAGACAATATTCAAAGTAGTATTCAAACTTACATTATCATTTTGTCCCTCACCGAAGTCTACCTTTGTTCAAGATTTGAATAGACTCTTTATGGCACTAATATTTTAAATTTTACAGCCACAAAATCTATTAACTTTGTAGTGGAGCCCATGCATTAAGTTTACAGCACATCAAAAGTGTGTTGGTATTTAAAATGCAGTCAGCACAAAATTTTGTTTCAGTGCACCAATTAAATGTTGCATGTATTTAAAATGCACTCATCAGAAAAAATTGTGATAAGATTTAAAATAATGTTCTGAGTGCAACACCAGTCCCAAAACATGGATGTTAATCCAAACTCATGTATCCATCATGAAGTGTCACTCAACTGTGATGTCACTTGTGCGCCTACTATTTTGCAAGTAAGTTTCCCTTACGTATCACTCCAATTTGTTACAGGTACTGGCCTCGTGTTCACGATTTGTGAGCACAGGACCAGTACCTGGAGGCAATGTAACAAAGAAGGATAATTTACACCCTTCTGATTGCACAATGGTACAACAGCAAGGAGTCCATAAAAATGTTTCTCGCCCCCCCTGATTGTGGCATGAGATACATGACATGTTCCCCTCTTGCCTTGTCCAGTGAAGAGCAATAATTCAGCAAGGTAGGGAAAAACCAGCCATGAATGAACCCTGTAAACATCACCTGACAAAACCTCAGTTCCATGAATCCCGATGAAATAACAAATGACCTTACCGCCTCGTAAGCGCCTACACATTCATGGCCGTCTCAGATAGCTGGTACAAACAGCATATTGTCATATTTTGAAGGATCATACTCTGTATCCTACAGCACATTGAACTTTAGGGCTGAGGTCTCCAGCAATCTTAATGAGCTTCTCCAAAGGATCCTGCGTGACCAAGTGAAAACTGGTGGGCCCAGCGGACGTATCTGTACAGTATTTCCTGCCTTTACCGCAATGGAAGACAGCATATTTCTTGATGTCTTCCAGCCTCTTCATGGCATCTAGGTTGCTCGATTTGTCCACCCTGGAAAATCATCAACAGTGTTGAATTGAGGCCTTGAAATTTAACACACTGGACCAACAATGCTTCAAAGTTAAGAGGCTTCTTGACCCCGAAGTTGCCGAGTACAGTGAGAATCTGCGGATCAAACAGGTTGATGGAGACAACAGGTAAATCACGGAAGACATCAGAATCCCAGATTCGTTGCAATCTATGGGAGGTCTTGAAGACACAGCTAGAATACCTAAAGTTTTCGCGGATGTCATGGGCAGCGTTTTTCTGAGGGCTTGTTGAATGACTCGGCCTGTCCACAGCTGACATTGGCTGCCACAAAATAGATGAGGAAATGTGTTGTTGGTCGAGAGAGTTAGCTGACCTGGATGTGTACCCAGGTAACGTCAGAAGTTGTGTAGCACGAGCAAAGTCAGCGTGAATCCTCTGAAAGCTGACGCCCGAGCATCAGCAGACATGGCCGTTTTTGAGCAATCACGAGATAACTTTGCATGCAAGAAATGTGCACCCATGTTAGGTCGATGGATCCTCGTTCGACAGTGGGAATAAACTGACCAGACATGTGCCCACCAATACCAGTCGTTTGTGCTGTGCTTTGACCCTTCAACTCATCAGTACATCTATCATTGCACACAATGTAGAGCCTACCATGAAGAAATCCGGGACATGTATTCCCTGCCAGTCCCCTGAATACGCTTCCCATGCCCGGACCGCTTTTCTCCTCCACTGTTCTTGCATCCTGATCCTGTATTCATGATGAGCACAAAGTAGAGAACGAGCTCACTGAAAGGCTCACGTGGACCATCTTAAAATGGAAGTGGGAAGGAGGATTCTTCTTGGTCATGACTTTCAAGCCCTTATGAAGGTCCTTGGTAGGACTAGTTGTAACTGGAGCTGAATATATTATATATTTGGCACTACAGGTCAACCAGGGCGGGTGGTCATAAGTTGACGCTCGAGACATGACTTCGGTGACTTGGGCAACTGTGGGGGCTGCGCGCTTTGAGCCATCCCAAAAACTTTCGCGTTTTATAGGATTCTTTGATAGATTTTCTATGACCAGAGCGATGTGCGGATGTTGTCTTCGTTCCAGGGATGCGTGCTTAGTCCATGAGTTCAACAGTAATTTCTTGGGCTGTCAGAGCAAATCAGCATGCTTCACATGCCGAAAATACAACGTGCGACCCACCAACTATGGAAAGTCCCTTGGTATGTATTGTGTCCTCCTTACTCGCTATCATATCGTTGGAAACATGATTTGGGCTGGGTACTAGTCCGGCCTTGGAGATCTTCATAAAAATTTGGTTGTTGAAAGGCAACATGGGCGTTTTCCACACTTGACATGAATGTCATGGTAGCCAGGAACCAGCCCAAGTTGAATGGCTTCTGGATGGAGACTTGTAAATCTTCCTTCAGTATCATCCAATGTATATAGCTGGAGAGACATGTGAGTATTGTACTGAGCTTATGGGGCTTCATAGCATAGCATACCCGATCGCCATCAAGGAACATCAACAAACTTTTGTATCAGGTGCATTGATTGACACAGGGGATCTAGTGTGAGACCAACGGACTACTGGTGGTACTGAAGACACTACAGAGAATGACCCCATGAGGAGACTGATTGACCGATCTTCTGTTCGTCCAGGTTGCTGTCCACTGATAAAAGTTAGCGCAAATCGTTTGACAATAGAACCATCATACAAATCTTCGTCAGCCATCCCCCTCTCTGCCAAGTACACGACCATCAGCATTCATTGGGGATTCTGACCTCGTGATATAAGCCCGTATCTCCTACACGGGCGGTTAGGTGCGAGATACTGCTAACATCAGCACTGACCTCTCATTGGTCACGCAGTCCTGTCGACGAAGAGCTTGGCGACTCCGGTGACGTTTGGCGATCTGGCGCGCTGCAACACAAATACCATAGCTCGAATGGAACCCCCATCGCATAGGTTGAACATGGCATGTCAATGTTACTGGTTTCACCAGAGACTAGCACGTTGATGCGAGAGGGTCCGTAGCGACATGACTCTCGCGCAGGATGTGAGACTGGGCAGGGAGGACATGCTCAGGTCATCGTCTTGGATAAGAGAATCGGTGACCAACGAGGAACAGTGACTTTGGGCAGTGGCCCTTCCAGAGAAGAGGTCAGTGACGAAGTCGTGGACTCGCGACCCTACACCCTTGACTTCCCCACCGAGGCATGCACGTCCGCGAACTATTCAGGGGAGTCGTCCCCATTCTCAAGATCCCATCCAAACTAATCATCCAACTTCATACATCCGATGATGACGCCGAGCCAAAATCAAAACATCAGCACCAGTACACGAAACGGTAAATCCCTATGCACAATTTTCTCATCGACCTCAATATCGACTGCGTCGTTTCCATCCGCTGCACCCGCTTCGTATAGCCATCCATCGTCGGCATCTCCCTCGCTGAGCATGGAGGTTTCATAAAATGCTCGGAGTGGTGATGGAATATAAACAACAGCGTCACCAATTGCAGCGGATTATAAAGCCACTTGAGGCAGGCCTATCCTTTCAAATACTATACGAAGGTCTCGCGCATATTACGATGCTCCACATCGAACTCGAGTCTGATTGGCACTAGTTATCCAGGGCGGCTGGCCAGCCGAAGAGGAAGCTTCCTAGGAATCAATCAGCGAACAGAAAGAAGACATAGCAAGAACTCACATCCGAATGCCTTCTCTCCTCACGCCCTGGTCCGCATTGTATGCTTTTGGGATATCTGATGTCAAAACATTCCGGTCTATGATACCAGAATACGTGACCGCCGAAAGTAGGACGCAGGACCTTGCTTGAGATGTGGAAACACGAGACATGATTAAGGCAGAGACGACCTCCAAAGATTCCAGAGTCAGCATGTTTGTGTTCATCAAATGTGCCGTCCCGAAGCAATACGTACCACTGTACCATGTCTCAACTGGGCAGAAAAAAACGAGAAGAACACAAACCACGCATCCATTTTCTGCATGATCACTCAAACATCACCGTCTGGCATCTGTCTTCTTGATTTGATGTGCGTCGCAGCCATTGGCCGGAACCTAGCACAACCTTAAGATGTTCTGGCCGAGAATAGGCGCAATAGAACTTACTTCAAAGATGATTCAGCAGAAGCTCGACCCAGAACTCCGGTAAGTCCTGATTCAAAAGGCCGCCGACGATATCACGAACAAGAGACACCACGAGGCTGGCGGGCTGTGTACACGAGGTCCTCCACCTAAGTTGCAATCCGGGCACCTAGTACACCTAGGCTATAACGATCGAATTGGTAAGTCCTCGCCGGCTTATTTCGGTGCAGGCCTGGAATCTCCGACTAAGAAGTATATGAAAAAACATTGAAGCGGCTGCATGCTATGTCAACTAAAGGCCACGTAAAATCAATAAAACACGCGCATGAGATACACCGACGTCAGATGTCGAAAAGCCCTGTGCCCCGAAGCTTAGGATCTCCGGAACACCGAGCGCTTCTCGGATGGCGGACGTGGGATTCGTGAACTGGTGGTGCCAAAGCAGCTCGGAAATATGATCTTTTATGGTATTATGCACCTTCACGATCTCCTTAATCTTGTTCACGATTTCCGACTCGCCTCTCCCCAAAAGATCTTCCAAACTGCCATATTTCTTCGTGAGCGCTTGGCTAGCCCCTTTCTTGCAGTCCGTAGTGCGTCATTCTTGCGTCGTGACTGGTATGAAGCAGCAGATCCACCTCACCAAGTTTTTCATCCTTGATTTGAGATTCGTGGCATCATTTCCCCTCAACCCGAACTGGGAGGAAGTCCTTGTTTCGGCCTCAATCGTGAAGACCTATTCGTTGCAGAGCATACAAAAGCACCATGAATCGCGGGAGTTGTTGATCATAATACCAGATCCACGGTACATTGTCTGAAAAAGCTTTTCTAAGAGCGAGACCAATCTCAACAGACAGACAAACTCACTGACGACGACAATATGGAGCAGATAATTGAGCTCGAGATTGGCCGCAAACATTTCGGTGGCGTACAGACCCGTCTGGACGGTCACATCGAGATTGACGTCAGCGTCAGCGTCCATGTCGAGGGTTTTATCTTGGATTTTTTTCGTGGCGGATTCCAGAGCGTCCATGTCCTTGCGCTAGGAGCTGCACCTGCCCCGGGAAGGCTGGACAGCAGTAAGACCGGAAGATAGTACTTCAGCTTGGCCAATTTAGCTTGGTCTCAGAATCCTAAATATCATCACTTACAGCCAGTGTCGGATGCAGTTTGTGTTGCTGTGGTCTGGCGCCGGGTCTTCAGCCTGGAGATGATCCACCGGCAGATATTCTGGCTTGGAAGGGACATAGTCTGTGATTTGTATATGAAGAGGGCGGTAAGTTAATCCCTTTTGTCCTCCCTGGATTCTTTCTCTTGAACTCGATGCAAGCTAGAACATCTTTCCAGGGGAGGCTTTTTCAGCTTTGCCGTTGCATTCGTGTCCATGGGAGCCTAGAGCTTCTTCTTCTTGCGTTTTTTGTCGTCCTCGTCGCCCTTCTGTTGGCCCTTCTCATCCAGGAAGAGAATGCATGAAGAATGACGAGGTCATGCTTCCGAGTTGATTTCTTGTTCTGGCGGGTTTGGTACATGGGCATACCGCTCTGCTGGCAGATCATGTCGACAGCGGGGACAAGAGGATGCATCCCGTCAACCTTGATCTCTTCAAGAGATGCGAGTGATGTTAGTGGCTCTTATAAAAGGGCTGTAGAAGCTGTTGTCTACTCCTGGACGTACGATTACAATCGTTGTGAGCATGAAAACGTCCGATCAGCGAACTTAGAACATGTACTCACTATTTGTTGAGGGCTGTCTTGACGTCAGAATACTTTACGAGCGCAGTGGAGGCCTGTCCATTGCAAACCGGCAGAACTGCCTGGAAGCACTTTTGCAGGAGCTCGGGCTGCTTAGTCTCAGGAGCGGAAGAAGTGCGCTGCAGGAGGGCTTGCAGTATGGCATCTGCCTTGCACTCCTTAACCTGCTCAATACCCCGTTGAATCCATAGGCGGACTTTCTTAACCCTTGATGGAATGTCAGGCGTCACTTATTATTATGAACAAGAAAGGCGCGCACCGGATACCGAGCGGGCCAATGTTCTCGCTGACGACGGAAGCCCCACGGCTGTTTGGGGTTGATTCTATTTTACTAGCACCATGAGCTAGTCCATTGGCGCATGAAGGAGTAGACAATGTGCCAGCCTCGCTGGCAGGGGACGTGACGCTAGGACTAATGCTACACTGACTCAGTGTTGTGAGCAGAATTGGCCCATGAGGAGAGAAAACTGAGAGGACAAGAAAGACGACTGCTTCCTACTTGCCTTAAGTAAGTTATATCATATGGTCGACCCACTTTGGCGCAGATGTTGTTTGCGGACCATGATGTGTCAGATGTGGCGGTTGTGCAACGACGCGTACACGCACGTGACCCTGACTGATTTGAACCTGAGTCGCATGACGACTTTAGTCAAGTCCAGACCCCGGATCGGTGGATCTGGAGGGCATCTCGGACTTCCCCATCCGTGTGCCAAAGAAATATATATCACTAGGACCGGGCAGGCCGGCAGGCATCTTGCTCACAGTTCTGAGGATGTTGATATCCTGAATGTCGGTTCTCTACTAGTGCTATGTTTTATCATTCGGCGAGAAAGTCGAGAAGACCGTGACCAGTTGTTTGAACGATTGCAAGTAGTAGCGTATAACATGCATATGCACCCAGTGAAGCATCGGACATCTGATGCGTGAGGGACTGGACTGGGATTCATGAAAAGTTTAAAGGTACACGGCTGTTGGGCCTTGTTGAGAGTGAGAACGTCAAGAGACACACTGTTATTTGCAGAGACGATGCTAATATAGTATTCCCTGAGTTGCTACTGTAAACACGATATATTGTCATGGAGCCGACCGAAGGGGAGTCCTTGTCTGAAATAAGTAAACTGGCAAATAATAGATCATCGTATCCATTCGACAAAGACCCTCCTCCACTAACATGGGAGTCGGAGTACCATATAATAATCAACTCGAACATAGAATTCGCATGTGTGTTATATTGTGCGAGAACACCACCAGCCATCAACGCGCCCTTGACAAATTGCTTTGCGAGCATAGTTTTGTTTATACCAGTACCAGCACTTGGAGGGTGTTGACCGGTGGGATTCTGTTGCGAGTTTCCCTGAGCATGATGTTGTGCGGGATGGACGGAGTATCCCGCCTGGGATTGGGGCGAATAAGCATGGCGAGGGGCGGTGCCGTGACCGTGGTTCACAGCATACTGGGCTGGTATTGGTGGACCCTGCGAAGACATGGCATGAGTAGCGGTCCCGAAGGAGGGGTAAGTAACATGATTTATATGCGGGCTGTGAGAGCTTTGTGGGGACGCGTGAAAGTGAGAAAGTGGATATGTGCCCTGTTGAGAAGCAAGATTCACAGATGGGTAATGTTGTGAGAACGGTGTAGCAGTGAGTGGGTGAGCGGTTTGAGATGCCATGGGGTGCATGGATTGTCCGGTTTGCTGAGTCTGGCTGGGGTAGCCTGACGTGGTAAAGTGGTCAAAAGACGTTTCATGGAAAGGAATAGATGCACTTGTCTGTGTGTATCCTAACGGTGGCGAATTAGGAAGGCAACCAGTACTTGCTCGTGGTCTGATTAAACATGTCGTATGTTCGACCAGAGGAGTTCCTGGCGAACATCTGGTCTCCTTGAAAGTTTGCCATAGGGTCGAATCCGCTCCCTAAAATATCACCAGTGCCCATATTGGAGTCGAACAGACCATCTACGGGGTTTCCAAACGTCATCCCATTCATACCTCCAGTGATATCATCAATAATATCACCACCGCCAAGGGTCTCAGCGAGCACAGCCCCACCGAGCAGACCAAGAACTGCGCCTCCTGCTAGACCTGCCTGCAACATTTTTTCCAAGTCCCTTGCCAGATTGAACTGGTTGAATAGGTGAAGTTTGTGCACTGGCATGTTGTGGTGGCGGCGGCGAAGTCTGTAATTGGAAGCTTTGATCCGGTGACTGGTAAGGAACCTGTGCGTATCCTTGCTGGTGTAGGGGATACAGCCGGAGATAGCTGGGGTCTGAACTTTGTGGGAGGCTGGAAGCTTTGACGCGATGACTGGTAAGGTACCTGTCCTTGCAGTGTAGGGGACACATTCGGAGATAACTGGGGTCTGAACTCTGCGGGAGACTGGAAGCTTTGACGCGACGACTGATAAGGAGCCTGTCCCTGCAGTGTATGGGATACATTCGGAGATAGCTGGGGTCTGAACTCTGCAGGACGACTACCGGTTGATGATGAGGAGAGTACTGACGGGCCCCGAGAACGCCGCGAGAGAGGAGGCGAAGGAAGAGGTGATGGAGAAACTGCATAATGCGTCTGCGAGGTCGTTCCGGCAGAAGCATTAATAAAAGGTGGTGTACCCGTTGATGAAGGAGGGAATGTCGGCTCTGCCCTGACTCTTGGAAGAAGAGGTGGGCTAGATGGTTGGTGGCTGCTACCGGGTCGAGGCAAGGAAGCCACTGGTCGAACTTCAACCTTCACAGTAGACGCCTTGTGGTTTAATGGAGGAGGTGCAGGCATCGTGAGTGGAGGTGCGGAAGCTGTGATAGGTGCTGGTATAGAAACTACAGTTCTCCTCGGTTGAAGAGCGGGCGGTGATGCTGTAGAAAAAGTCTTCGCAGAGGTAGCAGTGCGTGGGGAGGCCGCCGGGGAAATAGGAGGATGCGGTATGTCCTGAGGAGTGGTGTTATACCTAGCTTGCCTGTATGAAGGCACCTGCTCGGATAGTGTTCGAGATGGCGATGAAACTTCCATGGATGGGTACGATAATGACTTCTCAGAGAACTTAAGTATCGAATCCTCTGCAGAGTAACCATACGATTTGTCCTTAATATTCTCGGGCGCCTTCTCCATGGGGCATGACGCTACTTCTGGCATAGCCAGCGAGGTTCGTGGAGATCCCGAACGAGGCTCAGGAGAAAGTGTGCAAGTGGTCTCAGCGAATGAGGGAGTATCTGCACCTGCTGAAGGTACGGCCTCAGATACAGCATCGGATTCGTGCGGTGTGGGCAAGGGTGCATCAGGAGGTGCTAGCACTATGGGTGATTCAGCGTGATACGTGCTCGCCCTGGTCACTGTTGCCCGTGGATTGCGACTCGTCGAAGTCTGGGGGAGGAGGTTCTTCGTCAACGAGGGAATATAACGGTACTTCCTCGGAGCCGCCGACATCAAGACTCTCAGTCTGTATAGGTGCAGGTGAGGGATCACTGGGTTGAGTCACGGACTCGGGGTGAGAAGTGATTGCAGCCACATGAGCTGAACCTCTTGAATAATCCTCCGAGTATGGGCTAAACTCCCTTGGGGGTGTCTCCGGTTGAGCTATAACATCGTTCACGCTCTCGGGCTGTAGAGGGACGTCAGATGAAGTCGAGCTCCCTGGTATCACATGCGTTGGTCTTGATATCCACAGCGTTGGACGCA
Source organism: Suillus subluteus (assembly GCA_016647755.1). Classification (NCBI taxonomy): domain Eukaryota; kingdom Fungi; phylum Basidiomycota; class Agaricomycetes; order Boletales; family Suillaceae; genus Suillus; species Suillus subluteus. The sequence goes on from JABBWI010000022.1 coordinate 852,073, forward strand.
GCATCCACATGGACGGACGGCATACAAGAGATAATATTTCGATAAAAATCGAGTTCGAGTTGGACAAGGTCGTAACATGAAACGTATCCGCAGCAATAGGCTTGAAAGTGTTCCACGCGTTAGCCTTTTTTCTGAGGATGCACAAGTACTCCACTAAAGAGGCAGTAGGCGACCATGGATGTACTTCAATTAACCGTTGAGCACCGAGTTCGATGATGTACTGTAGCTCAACAGAGCATTTGACTGTGCTGTGCAGTGTCAACTTTCAAGCAGGTCTGTATATGATAGATCAGTACTAGTTCAAAGGATGGGAATGAATCGATGACTCACCAATGCGCACCGTATAATTTCGTTATATGGAAGAAATGACATCGGATTTCATCAGGCAGGCCTTCAAAGGTAGCCGTCCCAATCCGAGAGGACATTTGTCCACGACAAACAGCATCCTCCGTATCTGTAATCGAGGACAGAGGAGCGTCAACGTTTGAGAAGTGATGGAATGGCAGAGGTGGGGTAGGAAGGGGTGTAGGCGAGCCTAGAGATGATTTGAAACGTTACGATCACCAAAATTTCAATGACTCACCTTTTTTCTATCACGCAGCTTCTCTGCGCAACTCAACGATGAGTTAACAATATTCTTGATGAAGTTACGGAGCATCGACGGTAGTTGTGCAAATAGTTGAGAAGGATAGAAGAAAAAACATGACTGCCAGCAGGTATGTGCTTCAAAGGGGCGACGTGGATGAGCGGAAGTTTCAAAAGTTTCAAGTATCATCATCTCTTCGGGGCACAGCCTCATAGTACAACCAGGAATTCGAGGGCCCCATCTCGGACTTCGACCTTTCGCCCGTCACGGTGTGTCTGGTGTTGTCGGCGGCATAATTTAGGATGAGTCGGACGGAGGGAAGGTGGACTTTGGCGGAGGACAGCGGTGGCCATACGAAGGCATCGGCGCTAAAAGCGCGCCTTCAATGACTGGAGAAGGACGAGGGCAGGTGGGGGGCAATCATTTAATGATGACTTGGAAATTAGATGAGGATGGTATGAGTGCTTGGCATCGTTTGTCGCGGGTGGTAGAACAGTGGGTAAGCGTGGGAAAGATACCTGCCAGTGTATTGGCTTATTTACTAGGTGACACTGACACTGGCACGAACAGCAATTTGGGGGCGAAAAGTCGAAGAGTGAGACTTTATGAGACTCCGCATGCAACACTTCAAGTGAGATTCATCTACTCTAGGACTTTGTCAATTCGTCAGACATAAGCTTAAGATCGATAGCAGCGCGCCAGCTAGTTCATTTTTTATGATGAGAGGACACCGCTATCTACCATATACATCTCGTTCTCGGTACGCAATCAATCTTGATGCTTACTACGGAGTCCGAGTCCCTAAGAAGTTCAATTAACAGAAGTTGATTTTTGGATTTATGTTCTCAGAAGTAGAAGGGAGTCCGACGCTCGCCCCATCGCTGTGTATCCTCGGTGATATCGGACAATCAATACATTTGGTCCCTCGCAGGAAAACCTTCTTGTCTCAGGGTCTCGTAGCCTCGCTCATATACTCCTCGGTTGACCAGTTGATCCTGCGGCCTTGAGGATGAGCAATCCATCAGGCGCTTCTGTGCCCTCCAGTTCTCAGGCTGTACTCTTGAAGTTGTAGCCTTTGGTCCGTGGGCCATAAATGAAGAAATATGCGCAAAGGCGCGCCAAGTCTTCAACGCATGATCGTTTCTAGACTGAACGATATCGAAGGATGGGTTGGCGATTTTACAGCCCCCTGAGACGGAAAATTCGAGGTCACGCTGAGGAAGCCAGTTGATTGTCCAATCCAGGTAAGCGGCCTCTCGCAGCACTCCGTACAATGTAGCTCTAACACAGGTCATACTCCGTCATATTGTAGAGCGCAGGCTATCCACCGATGTCGATGAAGGCTACCCGGAGCCTCTTGCTCATTATATCTGATGTATAGGTCCTCAAGGATTCATTCAGGCAATTGCACTTGAGACTTGACCAGTTCATGACAGAGTAGTGACATCGTTATCTCATACTTATCCTTCGCGATCGTTAAATCTACCTATAATGTTTTTTCCCGTGGTCGAGGTACGTTTCTGGTACCATGCAGCATATTACAACCTCGCCTCATAGGCGCCCGTGTCTGCAAACTTTGCGCCGAGGCACGGCCTCACCTTTTCGGTCCGGTTTGCCATCCCAAGCGAATCGTTCGTGATATCTTCCATCCGTCGTACCCCGTCCCGACTCACACACCTGAGCGACCTGTTAAACGTCTTGACATATGTCATCGACTTCGCACAAGTGAACATTTTATCCAAGGCGGTCTACGTACGAATGGTGTACGCCACATTCTATACGACTGAAACATGAGGGCTAGCAGATATAAGACGACGACAATGATCACATGCAAGACCACAACCGCAGGCACAGCTGCAATTGACATCGCAGGTAATCTTTTTCTGCCACTCGTTGTCATGAACTTTTCGCACCGTCTACTTAGACATTTCGATTGTCTTATTCGCTGGTGTCATGCGGGGCCAGGTTCGCATTGGAAATCTGTGTGTCAACGAGGTCGCCGGGCAACCGACAGTGCATCAATGCTGATCAATCCTGTTGCGTAGTCAGGTAATGTGGTAATATGCACAGGTCGATCAACTCACCCGATCTAAAGGGATGGTTAAGCAGTGAGGCACGGCTATATCACTAGAAACATTCTGCACAAGCGCTACATGACACATCAACTGTGTGGGTAAAATGATGATGGGGCATGGCTCGGGTTCGTCATAGAAAATCCTGCCACCTGCACAGGGATACCTACGATAATGGTCGTGATGCACATCTGCAGGTGAAAGGGCCCTGAAAGGATCCACCACCAGCAAGGTTTGGGATTCATGCGTTAAGATTTCTCGTATTCGGCCTGCCGACCAGCTGAGTGTGATATCATTGTGAAATGCGATGAAGCAATGAGCTGTGTTGACACTGTTCTTCTGATCGTGATTGCCAGTGTCAAAGGCAGATAGTGTGCCAGATGGGTGGGGCGACTCTTTATCTTTATGACGGGGAGTGGTATGGGGTTTGTATAACAAACCCTCTTTCTCCAGTGAATGATGTACCTTTGCGAACGGTGAACAAGGTTTGCTGTTGGTGACCTCCAGCAAACTCCATTCAGAATGTGCCTTGCGGTTTGTGTTCCACGTCTGTATTGCTGAGCGTGTAGATGCAGAGAGACGACATGATGGTGAAGCATCACTTGCAGCATCGGGGTTTACAGAAAACTTCATTCCAAATGCTTTGGAGTCACTGATCAAGGTGCCTCGTGAACACTCATCACGAAATGTCTTAGTGAAGACATCCACAAATGGGGAGAGAATCTCAGGCAGTTGGCCCATAGTAATCAAAGAACGCAGTGATTGTGCAATGCAAAAGTTTTCGAACATGGTCTTCTCCAGCTGATCTGAAAGGCATAATGGTAAAAGATTCTACTAACAAACATTCAACAATCTACGTACCAAACTTCTTGTTGGTAGGGATCTGCTGCAACTTGTAATTGATCCTTTCGAAAATCCAACAGCGCCAGGCATGGGTGGGGCCAAATCTCTCTAAAAGCTCGCCAAAGTGGCAAGACAAGTGATGGTACGGAGACAGGTTGACTTGTGGATAAAGCTCCAAGAGATTTTTAAGGTAGCGATCCATATGGAGATTATAGGATGAGATTCTGGCCGGAGTCATGGTACGCATGGAGGCAATTTTCACTGCAGTCACAAGATCCATGTAGTTCTGAAGCATTTTGTGAAAGCGAGACCCAGGATCACTAGGTCCCCAGATACGGACCAGAGTCACTACCAGATGAATGGAACAGAATGACCGCCACTGGTCTGCTGACAGCTTGCCTACTCGGGTACTGCCAGCTTCTTGAGGAGCTGGTGAAACCCAATACGGAAGCTGTGTGCGTGCCATATCATGCTGGACCTCAGCCAGAACACCTGCACCCAGAACAGCAGAATCATTCTTTCGGACCCTTCCTCTGTTCTGCGGAGCACCAGGCCTGGCCAATGGGACCTCAAGGGCAGTGCTGCTTTGATGTTCCTGACGCTGTACAACTGTCACAACCTAATCACATAATTTGTTGCCGAACTCACCCATTGGATTAGTGAATCTGTCAGTGTTTGTTTAGTGTTAGGCTCAAGCTCGGAAATACCAACTTTGAAGCGAGCAGCACACATTGCCACCAGGACTGCATGACGGAAAGTCCTTTTCACTGCCTTATCAGGTTTGGTACGAAAAATGTTCTCTGCTGCAGCAAGTTCCTCAGCACCAACTGGGTCACTCTTCCCCTTCCGTGAAGTCATAGTACTGGGATCATTGTTGGATGAACGAGGGAGAGGCCAACCCAGTTCTGAACGCTGTCCAAGCATTAAACTAGTCAGGGCAAGGTGTTAAAAATCATTACACATACGTATTGTTCCAGTTTCTTCAAGAGATGTTTCTTCTTCTTCATGTAGCGCGGTTCCGGGAGCATCTGAGTGTCACGACAGAGCTGTTGAAGTACAGCCCGTGTCACCTTTGTCAAGTCATTCATGGTCCCATGCCGAAGAGTATCCCATGCGCTCTGTAATAATACATCAGAATCTCCATCAAATTCTGCAGATACTCCTGGATCAACCCAGGTCCCATCGCCATCCTTGAGCTTGATGTCCATACCCCAGATATCTCGGCAATGACGCTTGAAATCACCCAGAAACATTGCATGCATGGAGTCAACCAGTGTAAAAAGAATAGGATCCCAGTAGGGGAGCCGTAGCAACTCTGACCACCGAAGACCATATGCATCAAAAATCCTCTTTCGCTCCTTCTCTGTGGCAGCATTCCGCCACTGTTCAGCCCAATGTCGGTGTTCCTGACAGGTACAATGAAGCCAGAGAGAGCGATCAAGATTATTGATGTCCTCCAAACGGAGTAGGCACATTGAACAAAAGTGGTGGGAGCTGAAATGGGCATGTCCACTCATTTGGCGAGCTGCGGGTAGATCACAAATCAATGGAATGACGGCACATAAGACACAGCGTCCGTTACGGTACTTTGGAGTACTGGCGTAGTACACCCCTGGATTCCAGAAGACAAGGAGATCATCAACAAGAGGCTGGAGGACAGTGATTGATCTGCTCCAGCAGTGGCGCACCAGGTCCAGGGATAACACCAACCAAGAAAAGGTTCTCGAAATTATAGCGGATCTCCGGTGGGAGGTTCAAACACACCATGTAGATGCCTCCGACATGAACCTTTTTTCCAGCCTCCTTGAGGTGATACGGATTGAAACCATCCATGCACAGGCTAAAAACATACCGTCCTCCACCAGGTCTGAAAAACTGTTTTCCATCTGGACCCAGGAATTGGTGAAATAGCTGGGTCTCCAAGATATCGTGCACAGATTCATCAGGGGTAGTGGGTAGCTCGCGGTCCAGAATGTCCTCCATACCATCCCGACACAGAAGACGGCCAATCCATTGTTTCATGTCATGGTAGAGGTACCGTCTAGCTGGGTAAACAAAGCGCCTGCCTCTAATGGTCCTTGTGTGCCGGAGCAAGCGATTGCAAGTTGCAGCATCTGGTGTGGATTTGGTAGTACAGCGCTCAGGATATCCCTCCCTATCATCCAGCGGATAGCAGGAAAAGCACTTTGGACAGCAAACAAATGCTTTCGAAGCTGGATTAAGATTGAAAGTGTCGATCACTGTCCGTGGATCAATTGGGATACTGGATGTGATTGCATGCGATGCAGATGACAGCTCCAACAGGAGCTTGACACAGTACAAAATAAACTGGCAGTGGGACAGTGAGATTCCGCATAGGAGATGAAGGATGGCGATCAAGAAGTAGCATAAGGTGACAATGGGATTCCTGTTCTTCCATGGACGTTGGTGAAATTTGCCTTGAAAAATAACTTGAGGCCAGGACTCAAACCAACCTATGCTTCGCTTACCTGTTTCAATTGCATTGACTGTTGTCCCTGTACTGCCTCCTGTGCGTTTCTGAACCTGCCATGCCTTTGCTTTCATCTCCTCGATTTCCCGAAACTTATGGTCTACCTCACCCTCCCATGCTGATTTGGCATCTTGAAGCTCTTTATCTCCATAATCGACAATACCGTCACAGATGTGAAGTAGTTGAAGTAGTTCCTCCTCATACTGAATCAGGGGAGCGTTGGATGGATTGTCATATAGCAGCGCATGTGGTCCTTCATTGGTGCGTTTATCTGGTACAGGAGAATCATTGCAGAGAGCTGGGGAGTGAACAAACACCAAGTCATCAAGCGTACTAAGAACTCGATCCCGGGATGTTTCGGAGGCCTGCAGCTTGTGTTGCAAGTCCAAGAGGGTATTGAACCCCTTGCGTATCCTATGTTGCTGCCTCTGAGCTGATTTTGATGTTGGGGCTTCTAAAGATGCATTGCGGGCACTGGGAGAATGCTGGCCATTCGATGCAGTTGAGGAAACAGATTCGGATACGTGAGGAAGTTTGCTAGCCAGACGCAATCGATTGTCTTCCAGTTTATGACAGTCAAATTCTTTCAGACCGATTAGCCGTCCAGCAACAAATGTTTGAGAGATTGCATCCCAAACAATTTCGGAGGCGCAACCTTGGGATGTGCATGTGCAGTTCTTCAAGGCTGCTGCAGCCATCGGCTTAGGCTTTGCTCCCACTGTACCACCTCCGCGGAGTCGAGGTTTCATTGTCACGTACTAGGGTTGCTACAATTTGAGTTAGAGTAATGAGGGTGATGGAAAGAACTTGAACGACTGTGTTTTCTATGCCACTAATGTAGTTCAAGGTCTAACTCAGACTAGCCCAGCCTGAGATCTGAGAGGTGAACACGATCAAAGCTGTGTACAATGACATGCAACAATGAACCCAACATCATAAAGAAATTGTTTTTCAAACTTCCGCTTTACCGAACTCCATTGTTTGAAATAGGAGGCGCCAACAAGTTAGTTTCTGGCACCACGAAGGCTTATCTGAATCACAACATGAAAGACCTTCCTGCAGAATTCCGCTCTGAGGTTACAATTCATTTAGGGCGGATAACAGAGATTATCCTAGTAGACGTTGGTTTGGAGCCTCTAGGAGAATGTATCACCAGCTTCCGTCAACGGTTCCCAGCCTCCCATTATGTCAATGGGGTGCTGTGTCCAATCACAATCACTACATGTACAACAGCGGGTATGTGGGTTGCGATGTGCGAAAAGTAACTCTCAATCCTCTTTTACTAGATCATGGAAGAATCCCACCCAGAGATTGTCCCAAGTCTAGATCTTGCTCAGTTGGCTGTTAGGATGCGCGTCAATCAGTCAAGCAACTTGAAGAAAGCGTGAACTTCGGTGGGTCAGGACCTTATGTTATTAATACTGGTGGTAACGCCACAAGGATAGTATTCTTCTCCCCATTGATGATCACCATGTCGCGCCTGGGCAGTTATAGATGGCCTAGTTCATGTTTGATTAGCAGGCCGTTTTCTATACAATTTTAGGCATTAGTATGGCCAGCATAATACTGCATTTTTCACTCCCCTCGGGCCTTGGGAGGAGTCCAAGTCAAGTTGCTTTGACACATGCATCTGGTTCCGCTCGCCTCCACATATCAGGAAAGTCCTCTCAATCACCACGGTCCTCCCAACCAATCTACTGTTCATATGTTGCAATGCCATACAATCGAGCTTGCACTGCGCGCCGCAATGCACGAACAAATCCTGAAAGTTCAACGCAGGGTTGAGGCAGAGCAGATCTTGCGCCATCATCAGCTTTTCCCAGGTTGTCTGTGAAATACCGCATCGCCTTCCGGAATGCAGACTAAGAAAGCTAGTCCCGTAAGACTAAGCTGATCTCTGTAACAATCCCTTTGCAGCATCAAGCGCAAAATTGTGACCATGAAGCTCATCGACCATCCAAACATGATACGCCTCTACGACGTGTGGGATACCTCTAGCGAGCTCTTCGATTATCTATGCCACGAGGGGCGGCTATCCACCTTCGAAGCATCGGGCTACAGCAAATCATCTCCCCAATCGAGAATATGAAAGTCGGCGAGCGCCGGTGGGTGGAAGGAAAACGGTGAGGTCTTGTGGCATAATCGTCTTTTCCTTAGTGGTGGGGCGCCTTCAGACCCCGATGAGCCAAAGAATTAAGAATCTCCTAGCAGAACTCTGTCAGAAATCGTCAATAAGACCACGAGCATTCATGCAAAGGCGATGCATACCTTTGGACTGTAGTGGGCACTACCGATTCTGGGGAAACGGCGGGTAAAGACCTTCAAACACAAACAGTTAAGGCGGTGGATTTCGTTAGCACCTGAGCCAAACATTGGTTCTTTGGTGCACATCGCCGAAAGCAGTAGGCGTGGGGTTGTCTTCCGAATCAGTGGCACTATTGGTGGCATCCGACTCAACGCGAACGTCTCCAAAGGACGGGAAGTCCGGAGGAAGATGCAAACTCACGTGCGGGGTGCAGGCTCAACGACAAAGCGACGACTGTGATGCGATTGGAGACGCGTAAGCAAACATTTTAAAACTGTTGGTATCCTATTGCCAGCATGTGAAGCGTCACGCGTGCGTGGTCGGCATCAAGTTTCATCCGGCTAGAGGCTTCAAAAGTAAAAGGCGTCTTCGATTTGTGCGATGATGCAATGGTATCACGATCTGACGTACGCGTGGTCGTGATCCTCGTGTATTCCCTGCCGCGATGACAAGTGTAGTGAGGAAGATGTAAGTTAAAGCGAAGCGCAGCCTGACCTTCGAATCACATGTGGATCAGGCATCGCTTGCAGTCCAATTCGGCCTGAAGCTTCATGATATCTTACCTATTGCTAAGCTCCCAACAGAGGTAGGACAACATAACGTTTGATGTTGTATCAGATCCTGCCATCCTAGGAGTATCAAATTGGCTCTTCCTATAGGCAGTCGAACAAGAGATAAACGCATACCTATGTCCCATCGTTTCTGAAACGATATCGTAGTCGGGCTTGGTTTGCTCAGGAGGATACCTGTGCTGGAGAAGGCGTCGCAACATCCAAATCTTCTCAGATTCACCAAGATTTAGCTGTGCTCGCATCAATCTCGAGAAAAGATGAAATCGGTTTAAGTCTGTAATACTGATCTGATCAGAATCGCACATCTGACGCTATAGCCGGTGGACTAGGGGTCCCAAGGGCAGGAGCTATGCACCGAAGGGCCTATCGGCCCTTTCCACAGCTTAGTCAGCGTGTAGACTAGGTTTCGCTATGTTCGTAGCTAGCATCTATCATCATCGCAGCTTGTCTGCCTTGCTCCAGGCTTAGGCCGCTGGCCCTGCTCCACCGGTTTCTGGGAACTCGCGCAAATCAAATGCACACCGCTGCGCTTCTCCGCAACCCCTGTCAATGCAAATTTGGCAAGATCGATTGCCTTACGGTCATGTCAATTTCCAGGTACCGAAACAAGCTCGAAGGTATAATCATGCGCCTCAGCAAGTAATCCACTTCCGGGATACCACATTCCTCTGCCGGCCCCTCGCCTCCATGACACTCACTTTGCCTATGAGACGGAATTTTCATCAGTAACAGTCGCGCTAGGAACAAATCGAAACATTCATAACTCGACAAGCAACGAGGACTGCGGAGGGACCGGATGATCCCAATAAAACAACTTCTCTAGCAAGTGATGGAATCACTGCGGGGGTAGGCCGCCATCATGGCTCATGTATCATGTTTGGGCCTGTCATAGCAGGCGCCGGTACAACGCTGAACTGATCAAACGATCAGGTTGGTACAACAAAAAGTATCCGTCATCAGCAGAATGACACCACGTACAAAATAGCAACAGTAGGATGCAGACAACGCCATATTGCAGCAGTGAACCAGGCCGTTGAATGTAGGCCGTCAAACGTGAGAGATGTGTTGTGCATGAGGACTGATTCCGAGGACGAGTTTTTAAGTCATTGCAGTGTTGGAAACAAGAGCTTCGCCATTGTAGGGTGGACCACCATTAGTAAGATATATGAGAGGCGGGGTGCGTGCGTTCGAATTGATCGTGTTGCATCCACTGAATGTTGGGTGCGTAGTCAGGTTTTGCATGGTGTATTCTCCCATAGCCATCTGCGAACGTTGATATCATTAATTTGAGTTGAAGATCAGCTGCATTAATGGTGAAAATGATATTGATGCCACGTGCCTTCACCAGGATTTTTGGAGCTCGACATGGTGGTTCTGGTCGATGCAATACAACTCCCCGATGAAATCTTGCTGAGTGAGCTTTTCGACCGTGTCCTTGAGGTCATGCAGTAGTGACTCCTTTCCTTCCCACCTAAGTGATAGCATGACGCAACTGAAGTACGTCGCCACTATATTGGCGATGATCTCCCTTAATACCACTGTACTCTTCGTAATCATTAACAGAAACTGCTTGTACGCTGTGGTCGGTTAGAAGCGCTTATCTGCGTTTTGCTTCGGATGGACTGGCATACTGCTCGCGCAGCTGTGAGGAAAGAGTTGAGCGTCTAGACAGTGCGGTACCTGCTAGAGCTTACTTCGTATACGCATATCGTGAGCATGGTCCAATAGGGTCCAACTAGGCACCACTTTGGAAGCCTCGATAGCCTCACGGGGGGTTCGGGTGAGCGTTGACTGCTTGAAAATATGACATCGTACCTCTTGTGTGTCAAAAAGCACACCCTTGCAAGGACTTTTTGATCGTATACGAAAAGAGTAGGATTAGGGCATGTACACGAACATAAACTGTACTCCAGAAATAAACTCAAAACGTATCAGACAAAGTAGTGAGACCCAATCCGAACCAAAAGCGCGTACGGATTTCAGCGTAGTGCGGAGTGTGATTCATATGAACTTTACATAATGTACAAGTGCCGAACAAGAATCCAAACATTACACTTCTGTATGTATATCTTTTCCGTGGACCCGCACTCGGTATAAGCAAGTCTCATCTGCACCCCAATTACCTCGTATCTCGATCACGACCAAACCAAAATCAAAACCAGACCGAAGAATATTTTCGTGAACAGGAAATGTTTGAATGTGCGAGTCGTGGAATGGGCTATATTCCATATGCGCAAGCTTGATGAAAGACCCAGCAGGGTTTTGCTTTTGTGATTCTTCAATGACCTCTTGAGGAGGCTTATCATCCACATTTGGACCAACGACGGTGTAATACTGGAGATTGTCAACCCGCTCAAGGTAACCCCATAAAACGATATCACGGGGTGCATCCATGGGCTGGGAAGGAAGATGCTCGATGGTGACATGGGTAATAATCACTGGTAGCCTGAATCCGATTCCTAAGTGACCTTTTGCTTGTGGTATTCTCCAACAGCTCCCATCAGCAGTCAATGCTGTGTTGGCTGAATTTTGTTGGGAAGTAGGCTGGTCTGGTGCTGGGCGCCATAAATGCCACGAGGATGGCGTAGTGGCAAACTTAGAGGTAAGAGGTGGTATGGGAAATCCTCCTGAGCTGATTAGTGCAAAATCCTGCATCGGGATCAGCTCTCCATGAGAGGATGCACCGGTAGGAGAAGCGATTGAACTACTTCCGAGTCCTTGATTGTGGATGGCCCTTTGAAGATGACCCAGTTGCGAAAGAATTATATCGTGATCTCCGTCTCGGCTCTTGACCCCGAAGAGACTGCCATTCCAGTTGAAAGACACCACGAGCAGTCCCAGCGTCACAGCCTTGAAGAGCTGAGAGAAAATGAATTCCAAAATGTATCCCATAATTGAAGTAACCGGAAAAGATGTACAACTACGTGGTTTGATCTGAGCTGTTTCATCAGAAGGTGGGGCAAGGTGGAGCATCTCCTCATCTAATGGTTGTATCAATAAATACAGGTGATTCTCTTGCAGACAACTAGCGCACTCACTCGCTTGCAACCAAGGACTTCCTTCCTCCACAAATGACTGTTCTTCGAGACGGTTTCTGGCTTCTAAGGGCTTAAAATTGCGTCGAAATTTCGGTCCTGTGGCACGCATAGTAATGTTATGAAGAGAGATCAAGACACTGGTACAACATTCAGAGCATTTATACCATTAAATTGCTTTGTGAATTAGACAAAGAAAAGCGCAACAAGATGTGGGAATTCGAAGTTGAATTTCCTCTTTATAATTAGCCAATCTCTTTAGCGTTAGGGACCATCAACCTTATTTACTTCCTCCTCAAGCCTCTCGGAGCGCGGCCTTCCACCTGCGCTGAGCTGCTAGGCACTCTTTTGCACATCAGCAGGAATGTAGCTTGGGGATCTTGTATAAATATTAACTCAGAGCATGTCCAAGTGGTAGACATCGCCGTAAGGGATGACCTGCAATTAATAAGACTCAGATCAAATACAGACCTCATTAAGAGAGTGGAAACCGTGCTGGTCGGGGTCGTGTATTTTACCTTCAAAAAGCTTGGGCATATCCGTGCGGCAATGACACCGAGGTAACAATGCGCAATGCTTTTGTAGCGTTGGTGTCCGTTTGAGTGCCCGTCTTCACATCGTCTAGAGAAGACATCTGCAACAGAATTTAAGAGGGTTTCACAAGACGGTGGGAAATAAAGATGTCGAAAACAGTTCGGTGTTCGACTTCGTTGGTAAAATGTCCCTTTTCCAGATCTAACGAGATGGTTTTGTCAACACTGAAGTCAACAACGTTTTGCTCGCCTCTCTGCCAAGTGCACGACCATCAGCATTTATTGGGGACTCTGACCCCGTGATATAAAGCCGTATCTCCTACACGGGCGGTTAGGTGCGAGATACTGCTAACATCAGCACTGACCTCTCATCGGTCACGCAGTCCTGTCGACGAAGAGCTTGGCGACTCCGGTGACGTTTGGCGATCTGGCACGCTGCAACACAAATACCATCCAACGTTATCTTTCTGGCTCTTAACATCCTCTTCGCCTTATTCCAGTACCAAGAACGGCCAGATTGCGATGCATACAGTCGGAATGATGATAGCAGTCGGACATCCCAATGTTTTCTCCGGAGATCAGCACGTCGATGCGCGAGGGTCCAGTGACTTTTCGTAGTCCTGCAAGGATTAGCGTTGTCGACGTCGCCTAGCCCCTGCCTGGCTCTTGGGGTGTCTATAAGCTATCGGGGGTAGGTCGTCTGGATAGTTTTGTAGGTCGAGTGAGCTGACTGAGATGTTTGGTCCCTTTCTTGATCCCATGGGCTTGTAAGTGAGGGTGGGAGCATTCTGTTGTGAGTGTAGGACAAAATCTTTCGGAACTCCGACGTCCACGAGCCCTCCCGACCAACAAGAACGAGGTCAGCACTGATGATGGTAGAACGACAGCCGATCGCACGACAATTTTGTCATATGCCCCCAGTGCACCCAAGATCGGGTGGCACCAGTGAGACCTGGCGCGAATGCAAGTACCGTGTGGTACCAGGGTCTGTACAAACCAAAAAGTGTTGTCTCGTCAGGCTCTGCACGCCCCCCCCTTCAACATATTGGGCGCATCAGGCGCCCTGTCCTAGCCTCCAGATGCCCCTCGTCAAGCACTCCATATGCGTTGATAGGCTTCCTCTCGGCTGGACTACGTCCGATCGACACGCATGCTACATCTATCCGACTCGCTGCATCTTGTACACCTGAATTGAGTCCCTGTTCATAGACAAATGAGCAGGTAGTATTAGCCACAATCAAATCAACCATACCTGAACACCAGTCGGGCTGTGTACACTTGGATGTGTTATTAGCAGTTTGTGAAGAAGGCATTCAAAGATAGGCATACTGAGCAGCATCTATGACAACACGCATGAGCACGGCCACACAAGTCTCAAAGAGAACCACATACCGCCCGCAACTGAGCACTCGACCCTCGCTAAACTTATTCACCATCCGTATATTGGCCCTGGAATAAACCGATGAACGTACATCGACACATACAGAAACATAAAATGCACTGGGAGTCGCTCATCCAAACAGCCTTACTGAATGTAATCTCCGTTGGTATTGACGACGCAATGGTCTCGGAAAACAAGCTCTTGGCTCTGAGCGATCTTCGTTATATCTAGTTCGTGGCCGTAGAGGAAGAATTGCCAGCCGTCCTCGCCAACTTCGTCTGTTGGACGCAATGAAAGGCTGCATATAGTCAACATACACGTCTCCAAGCCTTGAGAGCAGAAACTGAACACACCCTTGTGGATTAAAGTGTCCAAATCGGTGCCAATGCTTCGAAACCGGACTAGAACAGCTTTTCATCGAATATATAGAAAACGGACGTACCACTCTATCGAGGCCAACGCCCTTCAAACGAATATCTCCGGTCACAACCCGGGTATTGTCTCTATACTCGCCCAAAAATGCGAGCTCTCTAGTTGCGTGCGCACGACGCCTGCAAAAGTCACCTTCATCCCGATGCATTTAACCGCATCCCACCTGTAGCACCATCAGCGCCCATGATCCACTTGGTATCAAAAGTCTCTGATATATGCCGTTCTTTGCCAGAATAGCAGTGACACTCTCATCGGACTGCTCGAATGAGCGCAGTTCAGGCGCCCATCTTGACAGAACCAGAGAACTTTTCTGGGTGGCGTGGCAGAATCACATCTAGGAGCTGTTGACCCGTCATTTTGGGGGAATGCTCTAAAAAAAACCGAATCAGGATGAACTTTTGGTCGACGGTGTTGCGCACGAATGGTATTGCTAGGGTAGGTTCCATAGGCGGGACATCGATGAGTGTTTCAGAGGTTCCAACATCCCGGGCTTGTATGAACGGACGGGAGAGGGTGTTTGTCCCAAACCCTTGACTTCTGAAACGTCCAAGAAGTCGTAGGGTTCGAGGGAGCGCGGCTACATGGAGAATGCACGAGATTGTCAAATTGTCAATTTGTGATTCTGCCATACTGTCCCATACAACGTATTGACCGGCTACGGAGGAACCCGACAACGGAGCGTGTCTCATTTCGCTCTTGCTGCTTTTCACGACGCCGTGCTACTCGATCCTTGCACAACGCTCGAATTTGTTGAAGTAATGTAATTGATTTCTTCTCCTCAGCTCTGAGGCTCCATAAGTTTGGTTTGTGAGGCGTATGAAAGAGCAGCTTGTAGCTTCTTCAAGCGTGTGGAATTGTCGGGCAGGGCGTTAGGTGGAGTTGACAGCCAGTGGAGTTTTCCGCCTTTATCTCGTCTAATCGGACCTGTTAAGCGCGCGCCAGACCAGCGTGACTTGTCGGAGAGAAGGAGAGATGTGTATATTTTGCGAGGCTGGATCAAATACACGCTCTTAGAAAAATGATATCTGGGCTCGCAATTCAAAGTGAATCCAATCCAAGTGAGAGTCCACTTACCACTCATCAGCACTTTGTCTTCAAATGTTGCACGGAAGGCACCCTCCGGCTTGTTCAACGCTTTCTTTACCTGACCCTTGACGCCAGAAATCGTTCGGATGCTTGCACCTTCAAACTTCGCCACCTCCAGAGCGCTAGTGAACCTGTCCCTGACGAATGCTGTATCCTTCACCATCAGCCCTCAGAGCGCATTGGATGCTCAAAAACCTGTGTAGAACGACGCGTAGCAATGGATGTGCTCTGGCGTGTATTTTGACATGCGCATCTTGATGGAATGGTCATCGAGTAAATATATGGGGATACTCTGGAGCGCCTCCAGCCGAGGGAAAAGATAAGTGGGTCATTCGTCTTCAATGTGTGTGCCAACCAACAGTGGCGCTTAATGTGAACTTGGAGGTATCCCATGCGCTCCTCTGCAGCTAGCAGCCCGCCGACGATGATAAGGTAGCATGGGTCGAAGTGTTCGATGAATTCGCAAGGGACTGGAGCGAGTTCTATGCGCACATGAGTATTCCACGCCGATCACCCTCGATAATGGCACGATTCTCGGCATCACTGTCCTCGAATTCGGTAAGAGCAGGCTGGGCTTTCCTGGCTTCCAGGTCGAGGAGTCACCGCCTTCCGGGTTTTGACCTCTGCGATGGATAACGTCTAAGGAGAATCCGGAACTCACTCATCTTCCCACTCTCTCAGCTCACCAGGACTGTGCGTCTCTTTCGTCATGTCCAAGTCATCTTGATTCTTAGCACCGGAGTTGTTCGCCCGGAAGAAGTCATCATCTATTTCGTCCGGTTTGACCTCAACCCAGTCTTTACTCCGCCTCCGACGGTCGAGTTCCTCGAATGCAGCGCTCGCTTTCGCAGCCCGTTCGGATTTCTACGTCCCGGACAACTCAAGTTCGGAGTCAAAGTCAGCAAAGGCAACATCTCCTCCATCTTTCTCCTTGCTGGAAAAACCAGGTGTGGAGCGCACGATCGTGCGTGCTGCGTGACGGCCTGTATTGGGAGGGCCGGTGCGAGGCTGCTCGTCCTCTTCGCCACTCCCTTCCGAGTCATCGTCGTGCCCGTCTTCCCGGAATACCTCTTTTCCTCCTGAAACTCACATCAGCACCAGCATCGTAGTAGCTGTTCTCTCTATCGTGAGAACCAAAAAGGCGGATGTTGCTCCGGGCCACTGTCTTTTCAAGCGTCTCATCGACATCTTGTAGGTCAATGATCATTCGCTCACCCTCACCATGAGGAGCTGCCCACAAGAGTTAATAACATCCAATCCAGCAGCATCGATTCTACTCGCCATCGGTGGCTCCTCTTGTAAAGTTACCGGGGACATTAATCCGCACAGCGTCCATGTGGTACACAACACCACCAACATCGCTCATGGGTGCATGCACAAGAAGTTTCTTCTTTTCGCTCTACTTTCTTCGCTTCTCGCATCCGGTAAGGGACATGGGTCGCCGAGCTTCGTCGCTGTTTTGATATCCATGTCGCCTACACCAGGAATATACACCTTGGTGCTTTGCCACAAATTCGTCCTTTCCCATTTCACCAGCATTATGAAGTTTCGACCCCTGATCTGTAGGAAAACTCACCCATACCTCTTTGCGGACAGAATAAAAGACTGGACGCCGCGCGAGGAAATAAGAACCTCAAAACTTCGGTGCGATCGCACTGACGCTACAAGGTTACTTGCGAGGATTAAGGATTTCGGTATCGGGACAGCGACCGTTCAGATATATCTCATTCTAGAAGTGTCTTTTGAGTAGTTTTTGAGTAGCCTTAAGGGTGGCTTGTTTTTCCATGAGGTCGAGATGAGTACGGATGCCGATGACTTCGGGAAAACATTGAGCCTGGAAGATGTTAAGAAATTCAAACGTTTCCAGTCATCAATCAAAGACAGTTATGGGATGAAATTTTCAGCATGAACATGTGGAGAATAAGGTCTGCGAACTTTCCGATATCGATCATACAATTGAGGTCGTAGAATTACACGTGAGTCCTCCTCTTCTTTCCAACAACCACTGTGATCCGACCCCCGGCTTCGGACAATGTCTGCTTTATGTATCTTCTGGCGAGGGTTTTGAGCAGAGTGGTCTTGCCTGCGCCTCGATGCCCAACGATTGCGATGATGACTGGTGGGGGTTCTGGTGATCTGCACGTCGCCCAAATTTTGGTGTAAATGCCTGAGAGTATGCTAACAAGGAAATGCTAGAAAGCGGTTCGCAGATATGCGGCAGGATCCGGTCACGTGTGTCACACTTGCTCTTGCTTGCAGTCACTCGCGCCTCTGAAATAATTTTCCCTTACTTTGATTATTTATTTTAAGCTGTTGTCGGGTGTTGACCTCGATCTTTAAATAGATATCCAGATGGGCCAATGCCATGGTGCTTGTACCGCATATGTTAGCCTACTACAGAGATTGGTCCGGGCTATGCGAAAGGGTGTCGCGACTGGCAGCATCGAGAGACATATTATGTCCGTTCATTCTCCCGATTATGCTGAGCTCACTTGCAGTACACAGGTGCTTGTGGACTGGGGGCAAAGCGCATGTGCCTGGCAGAAGGCACTGGATGCACTGCTAAAAACCACCCTCAACCCCGCAGAGTGGCAACAAAAAGCCAATATACTGCCTGTCTGAAGCAGCGAATGCGCGTTTAAATCAACTCCCCATTGTCCCTCTTACCATGAGTTAAAAATGTGACAAGTTCCCTTGGCAAATGGCGACGAATATGCTTCCTGAGTTCCGAACGGAGAGCGGGTCATGCAAAAGCGTGTCTGGCAGTGTAGGTTTGAGTTGTAGTCTTTTTCATGCTCTCACTGAGACTCTGAATATTGTTGGTGGTTTTCTGTCATGCAGGCTTGGGTCATCGCACTTGCGTATCAGGTGGTCGTTGCGAATTTCGATAAATAGCGGTATGCTTACTTTACTGGGAATTCCTGTCTTCATCGTGCATGTCTTTCACCTCTCAACGTTTAGGTCAATTAATTCAACGTCATTCAGACAGCTTGAAAGAAGCCGAGCATGCTCCGTTGAACACACCAGAACACGCCCCCGACTACCCTGCGATGTTGACCCGTCCTGGAGTACCTCTTCATTGCTTGGATCTCAACCAGAGCTGCATCTGCGTCATTCAACGAAACCTCTCGGGATGGGTCAGAAACGCGCGCGTGCATCGATACATTGAAAAGCCACTGCATCCCCAACATCAACCTCGTGTTTCATCCCAACCGTTCGTCGTGGACAGTAATTCGAAAACAGTTACACGACTCGCATATGCAACTACATTTAATGGTTATCATGCATTGACGCTAGCACGGACCTTGCTCGACCTTCGAATGGATCCCTTCGTTCACGGTCAATTGTACAAAGCCCTCCTCGTCACATCTTCCTCCTTCTCCTTTGCCCTCACTCGGCCTTCCTGTAGCCGTTGAAGTCCACTCTGGATGCTTTCAATATGCACTCGGATAGGAATCCGCTGGTCGACCAGCTCTGGAGCTGCTGCCCTCTCCCGTAAATCTTCCATATCCTCACCCATAGCATATAGCATCTGGAGCACGGCGATGATGTGCGTCTGCGCTTGCTTCCGATAGTCATTGACATCCCTAAGCAAACCGGCATGCTGCTCATAACCTCTGAGTGTAAGTCGGTTCCCACCCAACTTAGTCCACAGTGCCTCCAGGAGCAGAGATTTCTCAGCTGTGATGAATTCTTCTTCGCGCATCACAGCTTCCCATATTGCAGATAGATCTTCCTCGAGCACATTTAAGTTGCCCAAACATACCTCCGCTTCCAGAATTAGCCGCTGTATGGCTGTGGAGAAGGCTTCCCTTGCGCTGGAGTATGCATCCATTATAATATCTTCTGTCGTGGGTGCAGTGCCCAATGGAGCCCAAGCCATGATGGAATACGGCGATGGTGCATTTCTATCAGCATCTTCTACAGTACGCATGGCGTAGCGATTTACTGCCATGATACTGGTGAACATGAGTATGGATATCTCCAATACTGAATTTATGTGAGTGACTCACTTATCGACTGCGCCTCCCACTTTTGAACTAAGTTTCGTGAGACTCCTTGCAGTCTTCTTGGCATCTCTGACAAAGGTTGCCAGGAGATCAGCTAGGGCATCATTAGACTTGAGGCTGCTGCTTCGGACCAGTGTTGCAAGATCAGCTGTTGCGAACTCTGCTGTTCGTATTGCAAGGGAAAGCCCTGATCCTCCCGCTGATCCATCCAGAATTTGCTCGAACATTGAGCTTTGATATTGCATAAGGGGCGAAAAGTCCACCTGGTGTGGAGGACGCCCTAACACCAACTGAGTGCACAATGCTGACGTGGATACCCAAGGAAGGAAGCATATTGGAGAAAATGCTGTGCGTAGTGTAGTGGAAAGGTGCATCATGGTGGATGCCAGCATCCACAGGAATAGCAGCACTGATAAGGGTAGGCGCATCAGCCGCATTGCACGAAGGATGATGTCCAAGCAATAGAAGCTAGAGTGATAAGCACCAGCTGACAGCACTTCCTTAACCTGCTGCTGGTCCACTGCTCGGCTCTTCTTTCCCTTCGGACGGGCACTGTGACTATCGGGAGAAGATAGGTCGCTGTGATGAGAAGGTTGAGAGACATCTGTAGCTACATCTTCGAATTCTATCATCGTATGAAATGCACCGGTGGCACTGACACGTTATGGGTCGGGGAAATTTACGGTTGATCATCATGTGGTCATGTTCTAGATATACCAGGTTCAAGCCTTATGTTTCCTTTGTCTTGTTTTGATTATTAAGACCTTCAAAGACATCAACAAAGACTACCTTCTGACTTGGAGGCTTCAAAGAAAGACAAGTGAACGCCTAGACTGAACAATTCTTTAGGCTCTTTGTTTGGGCTCTTTGTGAGCCAGATGCCATGGAGCGTAGTAGACTCAGGATGATGATCCATGGAAAACATCGCTTCAACTTGGCAGGACTCATGATACGTACTAACTTGAAGGTCACAGCCTGGTCATCAATCGTGTGAGTGTTGACCATTCAAGTTTCAGGCCCAGGCCCCATGCTCCCAGCGGCACAACTGCTGTACGTACATACATCAGATGCATCATAATCGACGACACCCACTTGAAGATTCAGACAACTGCCCTAATACGTGCTTATACATCTCCTGCGCTTGAGCTAGTACAGCATCTCGAATTTCTATTAAAATACGCCTTTCATCCTCACGCTTCTTGGCCACATCACCTCCGATATGATTCATAGTGCTACTCATGTGCTGCATGACGATACGAGTGAGACTACCATTGTTCATGCTGTCGTGGGCTGCGCCAGCACTTTTTCTATAATGTTTTTTTTTTTGGTTTTGGATCCTCGTTTATTGTCCTTTGGGGCGGGGCCCTATGGTGGACACTACTTACAGTATCGTACTTTGCTAAATTTTTCTATAATGTCGGAGATGTCTGATACTAAGGCCCCTATCCTGGCCTCTATACACTTGAGGGTATCGTTCTGCCTATGGTAATCATCTTTGCATGGTCAGCATCATTTAGCAGGTTCAATACATGAGAACTCGCATCTATAGCAACCATGGTGAACCCGACTGAGTATTGGGACTGCCAGTGGAGCGGGGTATGCTATAAGCAAAGCCGGATGCTGTGGTCATTGGGCCTGGATCAGTATAACTACATCGCAGCGCGTGACATAAATACGAACTAGGTACAACGCTATTCTTTTAGCCATGAGGTCCGCCTCCCAGTCCCACACCCTTGCACTGGATCCTGATCACATGGATCGCCATGTACACTTCCGAATCATTTGATACTTTTTATGATATCCTATGTAGGACAGGACTTTCTAATATATTTGCCAGCGTCTCTTCTGACCTCTCAAACTGTAAAATCACCTTATCGAACTATGCGGTACAATGTAAACAATACGTCAGATTGATTCGGGTGCAGTATTGCGACTAGTGACAGCGGCATATCTTTGAGCAAGGCTGCACAACCAGTTAACATCAGCGCACAGACATCGAAATGAAAAGAAAAAGCTCACTGGAGGACTTCTTCCGAGTGAACAAGGGAGATAGACTGTTGGACATTAAGTGTTTCCAGTTCATCTTCATCCAATGTATTCAACCATGCTTCATTGTAGAAGTTGCATGGAAGTCCTGGCACGGGTTTACCAGTACGCCTAACATTACATTGGGTGGTGGGAATCCTAATCCGAGGCCAATTGCCTCGCTTTGGACGGTTTACCTGGTTAAATTTAGTGGTCATAAAGATGCGATCAAATACCCTAATCCAAGGGGCCACTTCAGGGTTACGCCACTCATCGAGAAATATGACATAGCGCTTGAGGCCATCACGAGCATCAGATTCATCACCACTCATGCCATCAGGGCCCATATCCCGCAGGATATTGCGGTAATTGACCAGGTCTTCATGGCAATAGGCTGCAGTGATGCGGTGATCAAGAAGCTAGCAGAAGAATCATGAAATCTGACAAGGTGCATCAAAGAGTATAAAAACATACAGTTTTTCGGCGGGCCCTTCGAGCAGCGTTTTGGCGATGATCGATGATTTGCTGAGAAGGGGGCATTGCATTGGTAGTTCGGACCTGTGCCTGGTAGTGTGAGCAGAGGGTTTTGATGTGGGTTCGAAAAGACGTCTCAATCGCATCCTTATCGTCACTGGTGTATTGGCCAGATTCAATAAAACTCCGAGCGAAGACCTTGGCCGCTTTCTTATTCCATGGCGTAAGGTGTGTTTTGCCAAATTCCAACCGAAAGTTCTCTGCAGTTGGCCCACCTCGTTTTACCATCACAAACTGAGCAATTTCTGCTCCATCCGGAGGTAGAGGCAGCAAGTCGTTCTTGGTCTCACGACCGAGCATAAGCATAGCGTGCTCACGGACTTCTCTCTGAGTTACCTAACGATTAACCCCTACACGGTCAGGTGATGTAGCAATCTCATACCTTCAAAACAATGTCCCTGGCTGGCCGATAGCGACTGGGCCTACTTGGGGGATTACCGGCAGGATTGATAGGTGGTCCTCGTGCTGTGGGCTGTGGATTGACCATGGATGAAGTGCTCGATGCAGATGCATCAGATTGGTTGCGGATCCGCGCCGAGCGCCGCAGTGTTACAACTTCAGCTCGTGTTGCCTTAATTGCACAGAGCAAGTCCTCAATATCCTTTTTGGTTGCCCATTGAGGTTCATCATGATCCATAATATCTGCAGCCTGGGGGAACGGGGTGAGGGATGAAAAGACCGCCCTCTCTGCAGAGGAAGGAGATCGAAGCTTACGGTCGGTTGATCGCCAGAATCTTCCTCAAGCATTGAGTCTTCTCCATTTAAATTCAGGTCCAGCGCGTCAGCCTGGGGCAAGAGGATGGGGCATCACCGTGAACACTTCATTCCAACACCAAGGTGATATCCTACCATTTGATTGGTATGATCCTCCCCTAGGATCATGTCATCTTGATCGCTATAATCCCCTGGCACCTTTTCAACCTGATCTACGTCCTCCCGTCCCAAAGCATCCACAACCTGGGAAAGAGGCTGAGGCATGAACACGGTGGGATAAAGGATACATACCGTTGGTTGAGTAGCACGTTCCTCTCCCAAGATCATTTCTTCCACGTCCTCCAGGCCCAAAGCATCCACAACCTGGGAAAGAGGCTGAGGCATGAACACGATGGGATAAAGGATACATACCTTTGGTTGAGTAGCACGTTCCTCTCCCAAGATCATGTCTTCTACCGGAGGATCCTCCGTACGTGTCATGGGGTCGGAGATGGCAAGTTGAGCCTCAGCGGCCGATGTTTCCTGGTGAGCTGACTGCTTCGAAGCATAGGATTAGTTGCGGAGAATGCTCTACAGATAATCCCACTAACCATCTTCATAACAGGTTCTTCAAATCCTTGGTCGTCAGAGCTGATACTATTATCACCTGGTGTCAAGAGCGCCTCGGAGTTGAATAGACCATCAGCCCGATCATTTTGCTCAGTCTGGGATGCTTCGGAGTGGTTACCATGGTGGTCGTTGGTGATGTCAGCATTAGTAGTGTCCGCATCATGGTCACTGTCCGAGTCACTGTTGGTAGTGTTAGCCACCGGTGTGTCAACCAGACCTGCAGGTTCAGTAGCATTTGCTGGCTGAAAGCGTTCAGATGGAGCAGCCAGTACATTCAGTAGCCAAGATACCTACTGAAGTTAGGGCAAAGTCTAGGGTAGCACTGTCAGGTGATGGGAAGGTGCGCGAGTTCACACTGGCAGGGACCTGGGAATTGTCACGGTGGAAAACATGTCTTAGGGGCAGCCACACTGAATGCCATGCTCGAGTTGGATCCCGCTGCTCCAGACGCCTTTTTTTTCTCCCAGGATCCACTGGTCGATCCACAGCCATGTCGAAGTCAGAAAATAGGTGAGGAGTTGCACCGTACTCAGTCCATCACCCCTACTTGAATAAATGTGAACACGCCACTCAGGTACAACCAATGCCGCAGCAACTGGGAAAATGCGATCATAGGTCAATGGATTACAAAGGTTAAACCATAGTACAAACGATGTGAAAGCAACGGGGGAAAACCCGAGATTACACGAAATGAGGATGTGGCACGAACCTAGACCAAGTATTGCGAAGTTGGAGGTGCGCATTGAGGAGTTGTTAGAGGGTGAGGAGAAGGACGAGTTTTTTCATGAAAAGTAGATCAATTGTGGGAGTCCATCAGCCAACCTGAGTCGATGACAGCCTCGAGTCTAGTCTGCGATAGTTGAAGTCTGTAGTATTAATGTTAGTGCGGGTTCCAGTTTCTAAAAAATACCACCTACACGGTCCAATGACTGGATGGCCCATAATGGTGTCCGTTTGCCATGTACACTAGCCTCCATTGGAATAATTGCAACGGCAGATGCCAGCTGTGAGGCACTTATAATTTCCACTGCGCCAACTGGACCAGCATATGCTGACCATCGGTCTGGTTTGAGAATGGTGAGGTTCAAGCAGATCACGCCCAGCCAAGGTGTGCGCATAAGGTATAGTTAGTGATGCGGGAACCTCAGACACCAGACAAGGAGACTTCCGATCACAGGGCGTATTTCGCTTCCTATTCATCTCGCCCACCTTCAAGTTGTCCCGCCCAGCCACAGGAGTCCTCATATAGCAGAGATTGCAATGCCCGACATACTAACGCGGAGACTTCCAGCTGCAGGGACACCTTAGTTATTGCTCCCAGCCGGAGTTCGAGTGCGAGGGCGGTCCTGACACAGGATTCCAAGTGCCGGAAACATCCCTCCCAGGATTCTTACCGGTGGTGAGACTTCCAGCCACAGGAAGTACTAAGCCCTCATATAGCAGAGGTTTCAAGGTCCATACTAACGCGGAGACTTCCAGCCGCAGGGAGTAGATTTGGCCCTCGTCCACTTCCACTAACTGGTCACGCCTAACCACAGAATTCGAGGGCGGTCCCGACACAGGACTTGCCAGGGCCGAGAGCATCCCTCCAAGGGTTCACACTAACGCGGAGACTTCCAGCCGCAGGGAGTACTACACCCTCATATAGCCGAGATTTCCAGGTCCTTACTAACGCGGAGACTTCCAGCCGCAGGAAGTATTTAGGCCCCCATATCCACCCTCACTAACGTGTCAAGCTCGGAGGGCTCATACTGACGCAGAGACTTCCAGCCGCAGGGAGTACTACGCCCTCATATCCACCTCCACTAACATGTCACTCTCCAAGGGTTCACACTAACGCGGAGACTTCCAGCCGCAGGGAGTATGTAAGGAGTGGACCCCACCTGTAATTAAGGAGAAGGATCGCGGGTCAGGTGCTCATGCAGAGACTTCCGGCCGCCGGGAGCATCTTACCTTAACATCCAAACCCTGGCAATACCAGCGAGCCTGTCACTTGAGGCAGGTATCGGACCCGGGTCCTAGCGATCAAGGTAAAGGAGTTGGAGTGTGATAACTGACGTGGAGACTTCCAGCCGCAGGGAGCGTCGCAAACATCCTACAACCGAAACGCCGTGCCCTGAGGGAGTGGCAATGGAGAGCTGATCCTGGTAAAATTTTAGCGTGTCACTGTCACGGTATGTCACACGCTCAAACTCTGTATTCGCATAGCCGATGCCCCGTGTAACAGGAACAGTTAGCTTGTATGGGTTGATTCATCGCCTGCCAATGCCTATCCACCTTACCCACTCACTTGTACAGTGTGAATACCTATTAAAACTCGAGAAAGACGGTACCAGCGTACGTGTGCTCGTCTCTTCGCCATTCTCCAAAACCTGCGCAAGGCAACCAAGGAGGCGGTTGAGTGGTTCAACGACGGGAGTCACGTCAAAGGATCGGGGTAAATCAGCACTTCGAATCAAACTCAGTCCGGCTCCTCACGTCACAGCTGTACTGACGAATCCCCTGCCATCCTGACGTACGATCGTAAATCAGAGCATGGATATGTCCAAGTTCGCGCAGTCGAGGTGCTACCGCATCCGCATGAAGCGGTACCCGTCGCTGTCGCATCCAACTGGCAACAACCACTCGTTTTGAGTCTTCTACTGTGGAGCGTATACTGCGGAGGACCATACCATGGATACTGGGCCCGTGAAGGCGGCCGAGGGGTGAAATGAAGGATGCACGTGCCCTTCCCGGGTTATCTATACAGGCGTTATCGGTTGGAACCCAGCACTGACAAGTCCTTAGTTCTGTTGCCGGATTGTGTTATCCTGACTGGTGAATTCATACATGTAACATCGTGTGGTATTCATACCGATACATCGCGGCCAAAGTGTTCTGCTGATCTATCCTCACTGTAAATATAAGTACTTATGCCCGGCGTCGGAATCTTCTCAATAAAAAATACATTCTCCGAACCTGATATGCGTGCCAAGGTGAACAGCGAAAACTTGGTCAAGCACCTCCAGGCTCTTGCCTTTCGTCTCGCGCACGAATAACAAGAAAATGAGTGTGGTAGGTAGATGAGTCTTTGGACTTCGATTCAGAATGGGTATGCTTTGAGAGGAAGTGCGATAGACGTGCTGGTCACGAGTGTAGTTCATAATATTATGAAAATTACAAGCAAGACCTGCTACCTCGTAGCCTTGCTCTGGCCAGAGCCTCTTGGGGCAGGGGAAGCTTGTCCTGCCGGTCTGTCAACCTTGCGCTTCCCTCTGGCATCGGTTGTCTTGGTCGCGGCAGCCCCGGTTGTCGGCAGCAGCCTCATGGACCTCAATCCCGTCTAGTAAACTCGAGAGCCGTTCGGACAGTCCAGCTGTATTCAGGCAGGTGAGCCGTCGAACCTTTGCACTAGCACACACACTCACAGTCGCAAGTTAACACCCACCACGACAGGCACAGGCGCAGTGATCATCTGACTGTATTGGGATGGGTAGATGAGCACCCCCTGCAGCGTCGCGAACGTTGGGAACCATGATTGGTACGTCCTTAATTCCATAGAGCTCAATGGCAGACTGATAAAGGCCTCGGGGGTCCAGCATATCTTTCAGCGTCCAGTCCGTGGTACCTGTCGCATGTTGAAAGGTATTCATCTACCAAAACTGCTCACCTGGCATAGCCCCGTTAGATGCCTTCTTCTTCTTGGGCGAGAACCAGCTCTTCGATTATACCTGCACAGAGCAACAGTGAGGCGTGCAAGAATGCTGACTGCTATTATTCTTACCTGCAGTAAATCCCACGTCCGTGTCTAAGGTTATCTTCGATGAATAGGCAAACTGTCGCAAAAGACAGAAGTGACATACTCTCAAAGTCTTCGATCGAGAACTCAGGAATCCTGAGTGACCTCAGCAGCATCCGGAAAGAGGTGATCACTGTGAATGATGGACTGGCGATCAGCTCCAATGGTTGTCCCGGCGTTTCGCATAAATTGAATGACCTCCTTCCATCTATCGAGTGTGTTCTACGTTCTCAACATTCAAACGTGAGATCTTGAGACCTCGTCCTTATTCGTTGTCGCGCGCTAATAGGCCCTGTCGTAGATGATTTTATTCCCCTTGTTTCAGAAGGGCATGATGGGTATAGCATGGCTGAGACGAGGATGATGGGTGGCGCAGACAGACACATGGAGACTCAGGGGAAATCTGGTGAATCGGATCAAGTCGGGTGCAGAGAAATATACAGGGTGATTTTTGTGTTTAGTTGGTTAGCTAGCTTCAGTTAGTGGTCAGGGTTAGGTTCATTTACTAAGAGTTTATCTGTTTGTTATTCGAGATCAGTCTCGTTCTTTAAACTTCTTTCTGCTTAGTAGATCCTGCACAAGTTTGTATTGGACACATGTTGGACGGCATGAATGATTTGAAACACCGCTTTCAGCTAGACTCCAGCCCGTCTAATGAGGCAAGCCGTCGATCGACGCTCTGATGATGTTGTCTTTATGATTAATCTCCTTGTAGCAGGTACCTGTTCACTGCGAAACTAATTGAGATATCAATTGCAAAGTAGCGAAACTCAGATCTTGTCATAGTGCAGCAGAACCGAGTTGGTGCACTCTGTTACCGCCCAATCCGTGGAATTGTGAGATTTAAGTTGTGAGTTATTACGCACATCAGATCGAACATCCAATCCCCAAACATGCCTAGTCCAACTCATGCATGAGATTATTGCCGCTATTCACCAGTCCTGGGGAAGGCCCTCCCGTCGCACCGTCTGGGCGTCGATACCACCTTCAGCGTCATGTATCAGCTTCCTCACTCCGACTGATCGGCGGAAGAGATAATAACATCTACCGTGCTCTAAAATCCATTGCGGTTCCAACGCCCAACAAACTGCCTCCGCGACATCCTCTGCTTGGTGAGTGGGCTGATGACCTGGAGGTCCACGATGAGGATCATATACACCTGCTATCGTATTAGATTCTGGGTGATCAGCGGTGACAATAAAATTGAGGGGCGCATTGAGGGAAAGAATTGCGAAATACATACTGCCCACCATGTACCTGGTAGCTGCACAGTCGTTAACTAACCGCGAGGACGGACGTGACACCAGATTATACGAACCGTAATGATTTGGGTACCCCTGTGAGCGATGCTGGAGCATCATCTCGGCAAAATTGTACGTGGCCTCAGTCGGTTTGCCAAATTGGATGTAGGGATATCTGCGCATCAGGATTTAGCGGTGAATGACAAAATCGACCTGGAATACAGCTCTAAACGCTCCTGTACCCATAAGACGAGCCCCAAAATCCGACTGCCATATTAAATCGGGATTGCAAAATACTATGTCGACAGGCTTTGGTGTCTGATTGGTTTCATGACATCCCCCAATGATACCCTAGATCACGTCGCACATGGTTCGGGTGTCGAGAGCCCACTTTCTAGGGTTATGGAAGATAAAGATTGCGCCGAGTTGGATCTTCGAGAAGGGGTCAGACTGCGTCAGTAAGCCGTTCGGCTGAACGAGTAAAAATCTTACCCTGACGGATGCTCTTTCTTCTCAGTGTGAGGTTGTAGAAAGGCCATATCTTTAGAAAATTAATAAAAATCGAGTCAAAGCTATAAGGGAAGCGAATAACTGATCAGGCGGCGTACCACTGTCCAAATTGCGTGGCCTGGAAGGATGACAAGATGAGAGAGGTTTTCTAGAGTTGCATTACGAACTATGGTCGAGAAGAGTGGCGGATGGTGCTCTAAGGGAGCATGGGGCTGCGATAATATGAAACGCGTCCGCTGGTAATGCAGTCAGTCGTTAACGTTCGTCCATGTAGTAAAGTTAGTTGGTTTGTACACACTCCCAGTCACGTGAGATCCCGTGTCACATTGTTTCAGCGTTCAGTGTTCACGCATTAACGCGCCTAACCACCATGAGCTGGCAGTAGCTGCTGGCTACCACAGTTGTCAATTAAGATTTCGGTATAACGGTTCACAGCGTTTCAAACAGGTCCAGGAAACACAGCAGGTACGTCCTCAATACGTTCTACGTCGGATTATACATACAAGCTACCTCAGGTTATAGGTGGGGCTAAAAAGTCGTTACCACAGTGACTATCAAGCTCGGTAATTCGGCAGGTGCGCTTCACTAGTTCTGCTCTAAGTACGTGACCACATCACTCCCAAGTTCTGTACACTATCGGTATCCTGATGTCGCTCGTCAGCGCCGATTTTGTCATTGGGGTTAGTTTGCCTCACAATTTATACTCGTGCGTTTCATATCCTCCAAATACTAACATTCATAGATGTTCGATCCTCTCGCACCTCCGTCACATCCTCCCGCACCCTTCTCGTCCCTCTCATCCTCCCGCACCCTTCTCGTCCCTCTCATCCTCTCCCGCACCTTTCTCGTCCCTCTCATCCTCTCGCAACCTTCTCGCACCTTTGTGGTGGTGTAACTGATGAACATGAGATTTACAGACAGGGCCTTAAGTTTGCATCCACGCACGATTCATGCTGGACTGATGTTTGATATCATCTCCGACACCGTGACCATCATGATAGATTCCTCAGACGTCCTCAAGAAATTGGCTACGGGGGTGCGTACTACTCATGCTGCTCGACCACAATACTGAAGTTTTTGTTACAGTTCTGGACCCCACCCACAGTGCACACCCGTTCTTCACGCATGTGTGTAGCTTCAGTCTGACAGCTGATACTATGAAGTCTACGCCAGGAGGCCGAACGACATGGAGCACGAGGAGGGGGATGAGCGTGACGCCGATTTGCTTCTGGTGGACATATTTTTTGATTTTAGCATGATCCGCGGCTGGCGTTTTGAGGCTCACGCTGTCGGATCGTTTATGGTGTTGTCGACTTTTTTCCCGCGCGTTTGAGGTCCTCGGACATATAATGGTCGCTTGGATGCCATGCATCTATGAACATACTGATGGATGACTGTTGAACACAAAGGAATTCCCTTGCGTCAGTCGATCTGCAAAGCTGTGTCCATTTCTCCGACGCTCCACTGTTGTGCCCACTTTCTCAGGCTCGTCGACCTTCATACCAGTTTTCAAGATCAGTCGTGTAAGCGGTAGGTAGGATAACTGGAACCATCGGGAGTCCACACGAGCCTATTTGAAAATTCGGCAGTCAATTCCAATACTGTACTGCTTGTCGTATATACTGTCAGGTGGCTCATAACATTACAGCGAGTTGCTGCTAGTAGTACCCCATGTATCTCTGCAAAATTCCCACATAAGTCGTTCCCCCATTCCCGTCAGTTGAAGTCATCAGTTCTTCGATCTGTATTGGACCTTCTGCAAACCAGACATTCACGATATGTACCATGAAAATGACCGCGACTGTCACTAGCACTGCCACCATTGCATGGACCCATTGGGAGCTCGCACCCCATGGCTGCCAGGAGGGACACCATGCTCTCCCAAATCTCCAAGTGAAGTCAAAAACACATCTTATGCTCAGGCTGACACTTTCTCAGCGTACAATCACTGTAGACCAATTATAAGACTCACCGAGTTGGCCATGCCACTGTGATGGCCCCAGTCCACATGCGCAAAGCAACCCTTGCCAACCTGGCAGTCCCAGGGAGGGGTTGTAATATATCATCTACAACATTGCCAGTAGGAGAACCATCGCGGTCTCTCTCTAAGTTACGCTCGAACTCGGCCAGAACATCCTTGTGAGCATGAGCAGTGATATTGACCGATCCCCAGCTCAGATCTGTATGCTGATCCAAGTTCTGAAAGAAGAGTTGCATTATCGTGAGTGGGCTGCCTATGGAGATGATCTGAAGCGGGCCATTGATTTATGGAGTCCTGGAGTGCAGTGAGTTGGTAGAGCGTAGATTCCTGGAATGTAGAGATATCCTGGCAAATACCAACAACCATATCACTGATGTCTCCCCTCGTATCTGCTACTTCTTGAGAGAGTTTTTCATACAGTACTGCTGCTACATTGGAGAATCGCCTTGTGACGGTCCAGAGACTTTTCCATGAAGTCATGAAAAGCTAGAACAGAGGATTGAATCGTATCAATGGACTCAACATGCTGAAGTTTGGCATTGAATGCCGCTGAAGCTGATGTACAGTATAAATCCAAAACTGTAATTATCCATAGAGTACTCACCTACATCCTCTTGGACCGAGTTGAGCTGATGACGCAAGTCGTTGAGGAGATTCTCCAGGTGTCCTTGATGACTAACTACAACATCTTCCAAATCCTGAAGTCGGGAGGAGGCACTGTCCTGATAATCATGCAAATGAGTGCAAAAGCTACGTGGTTCAACATACTGTATTCCGTGTCGTATGCTGCAGTGAATGCTTGACGTTGGAAACATCGATCTCGATCCTGCCCATTTTCTCATCACTCTCCATCTGGATCTTTTCAAGGGACAAGTGGACGTGGGCAATATCAGACTCCCAGTCAGGTATGCAGTGGGTTTTCCCCATAACTGAGCCGACAGAGAATTCTGTTAGTTTCAATGCAGTTGTGTATAATAATGAGACTCACCATCAAAGTTGTGGCTGACATCGTCCATGGCTATAAGGTCACGTTAAACGATCTCTAGGTTAAATACGCCTGACCTTTGTGACTGCCCAGGCATTGTTTGTTGGATCTTCAAAGGCGTCACAGTGGCGTTGCAGTGATATATTGATACAAAGCATGGCGAATGTCTGCCTTTTCGAACGGAACGCTCAACTCCGTGGAGTTGTGACAATTGATCGATGTCCATCAAATCGTCAGCAGCGATACTACACGGGACTCAAATCGCCCTGTCTGTCTCTGGTGAAGTGCGTGCTCAAAGGCCTCTATGATGCTTTATTAGCATTCAGATACATCCGTAATGGGATGTGCTCACCCTCTTCCGTGGTGAACTTGATGACCGCGGCCACAGGACCGAATATCTCTTTCTGTACGATCTTCATATTCGGCTTGCACTCCCTGAAAATGGTCAGTTGAACAAAGTAGCCGTCGTTCCCCTGACGCTCTCCACTGATATGAACAGCTGCACCATCCTCTTGACCAGACTTGATGTATCCCATGATCCACTAATAGAAAGTAAACAAAACCGCTCACTAGTACATTAGGTGGGCCATCGCCTGGATCTTGGTAAGTGTCTCGCGCACATTGGATCGCCTGACTTTCAAAGACAAGGCATGTTCAGTAACACCTTCAAAAGTCTATCATATATCCTTACTTGAACGAACATGCGGGGACCTGCAGTGCACGCTCGTCCGTGATTCATACTGTGACGAGTGAGCAAGGGGCTCAGCTACGATGCAGGTGGCATACTATATCGTGTGACATCAGCCTGAGTGAGCATTAGAAAACATAAGATTACGAGATGACCATGAAAACAGTAGTAAGGACAATGTTAAGCATTGACCCGAAGGAATTTCTTATGCTGACCAACTCTAGCTGGCTGCAGGAAATTGATTGGTAAGCACTCGATTGATCCATCGCCGAAGTATCATTTGCGCTCTAGTAATTGGTGTGCTGTGCTATGAGCATCATTCTTGCAGAGTTCTGCTCTGAAATTCCTATTGCCCATGGCAAAACAACCATATTGCAGCTTATGGATGTTTCATCTGGGACACATTCTACCTTTCACACAACGTTTCGACAGCGGTTTTCACTTCCAATAGAGAATGAGCAGTGTGGCAATGATCGGTACATTACCTCCCCTTTTTTGATCGTATATCAGGTCTTCATTGACACAGCAGGACCTGCAATGATGACGGAGTCTCTCCAAGCATCACCATATCTAGCCTTCCAGCACTGGGACGCGTAGACGATCGTGTATCCAAGGCTACCTATTCTAGCATTGATATGAGTAGTGATGGCTTGCATGATGTCGCGAATCAGGTAGATAATGTTAATGCACTGGACTGATGTGAAGCATGTGAGTCACATAGCTAGCATCTGGCCTTCCGTGAGGGATGGGATTGCTAACAATGTTCAGGTTGATGGTGCTTTGTTTTTCAGCAACACACTCCTTTCACCGCCGACGGTACATTCACAAACAGGAGTGGATAAAGAGCCCTCCCTGTATCTCAAACGCTTTGTGCGTAAAACGCCAACTTTGGTGTACGGATGGTTCGAGATGGCAGGTCCTCATCCGATAAGCACTCCACCTAGCTTCTTGTCCTTTGAAGATGTGCAACTTGGTGATCTCTTTCTCCATCGCACAGATCAGAAAATATCATATTGGCTGCGCGAAAATTCTGCTAGTGGTGGAGTATGGAGAACCATTGCACTTGGCGACAAAGGAACCCTCAACGAGGATTTCACTAGCAGAATGTTAGCTTTACAGTCTGATGGGAATCCTACATGGGTCCTTCCAAAAACTGCGGCAAGGTACAAGCGATCCACCCGAATTAAACTACAGGATGACGGTGCTTAGAGGGGGTCAAAGTATCGTTCGAGGCAGTGTAACCTCCTTGTAATTTTTAGAGACGATGTTGGTCCGTTCGATATCCACAGCCTGAAGCTGGCGTTGATTTCTTGCTAAGGCTTTATATCGACTTTATCCTTGCATGCCAATTGCAACCATTTTTTTCCTGCTACGGTACTATATGGGTTTTGTGGTGCCACCCTTAGGCTGCTTCTTGTTGCGGCGACTCGCATGTCGGCTGGCCGAGGAATGAGGCCGAGCCGATATGCTCACCGTGTGCCTGCTATGATTGGCGGTCCCGTAAGATGCTGACATTCATATAACATCGATCTTCCTTAGTCGTCGACTATATATGTCTTCTCTTTGTCGCGAAGTCCTTGGATCTTTCGCTGATGTTCCTGCTCTTTGTTTTGAACCACTTATGGCACAGGACTTTGTTTGTTCCCCGTTCCCACGAATATGGGAGGAGGGTTTTGTCAAGTTTTGTCGGATCCAAATCCCAGGCACCTATACCTCGATGCGTGGGAACACTTTCGAAAAAACCGTACGGTTGATTGATGATTCATCAATATAGATACAACAGATGATGATGTCATACAAGTTAAACTCATCATCAACAAACTCGAAGTCTGTCGTCTTTAGAGCTGAACTTGTGTGTATATCTTTTCGGTTTCTTTCTGTGTGCTTGTTTTATTGACATCAATCATGATATTCAGAATGTCTGTGTTTCTCTCGAAACATCCCAGTACGACTCAGAGAGTCTCTTGACCGCACCTGTGAGTTTCAGAACTTGTACGGTCTCAAGGTGGCAACTGCTCTACGTACTCCTCCTGTCATCAAGCGCATCTCCTGCTCTCGATCCAGCAGCTGTGCAAGCCTCTAAAGCCATGTCTTTACAGTGGATTTCAGCATCTGTTGATGATCTTGCTCGCCGTTTAGAGAAGCTGAAACGCACTGATATCCAGGCATGTATTCCTTGATTAGCGCCACGCTATCGCACACTCCAAAACAAGCTCTCATCGAAAAACTGTGTGATGCACTCGCTAATCATGCCCGGCAACGCGTACTACACCTATTTCATGCTGGAGCAAGTGTTTTGGGTGATGTTTATCTCGCATATTTTCTGTTCATGAGCTGTTATTTACTCTCAGATAAGGCTACAGCCTACACGAAGAAAACTCTCCATGATCCCAAAGACAAAAGGAAGGCTACTAACAAGCTTGGAGGTCAGTCACCTGCTAAGAACTCAAAGTTATCGACGGAGAGCCATAACATCTGTGCCATTGAGCTGGAGGCTGATGATGATTAGCCTGACTCGA
Organism: Suillus subluteus; assembly: GCA_016647755.1. Classification (NCBI taxonomy): domain Eukaryota; kingdom Fungi; phylum Basidiomycota; class Agaricomycetes; order Boletales; family Suillaceae; genus Suillus; species Suillus subluteus. The sequence continues at coordinate 887,003 of JABBWI010000022.1, forward strand.
ATACTATTGTCAAATTTCCAGTAGTGCTGCATCTGATCTGCGAAGCGCCTTATTGTTATATCGATAGACTGTTTACTATCAATCTGTCGTCATTTTTTTCAATCGAGGTCGGGGACTGGCGCTTCCCAGCACCGCTATGATCTCCCTAATCACAAGCATTCGAAGGGTGCAATTTGCTGCATCAACAACTAAACACGCATTGTGATCATACGGAAGGAGTGCTTTCTGCGAGAATCACATTGCTTACTATCTGTAGCATTAAAACTGCCAGAAAAATTGTTTCAATTTTGCCATCCTCTTGTAGTATTTATACCGGTAACCTCGAGCATCGACTGGAGAATTGTGACAACAGTATCAAGTTCAATAGTGATCACAGAAGCGACCATAGCTGGCTCTGCCGTGAGGGGCTCTTCGCATCCACAGCAAAGAGGCAAGGGAACACACAATCAGTTGTGTTTGAAGACTCTCTTTCCATTCACCATCAGAGGATGGTATATGAAGCCCACTGACCAGTCTCCTGAAGTATTCGAGATGACCAATCGAGTGGCACAGTGCTGGGCTACTTCAGCTTAAACTTTTATATATACCCATCACCACGTCCCAAAGGTTGAGCACCTCCGAACAATGCCTCTCCAATATTTTGAAAAATGGGCGCATACCTTCCATACAGACTCTATTGACTGTGTTGCTTTCAGTGTGGATGGGGTTTTCTTGGCCAGTGGCAGCATGGACGGCACAGTTGTTATCTGCAATGCTGCCTGTGGGACTGCGCTGCATATAATACATTGCCGTAGTGGGGTCCTTGCACTCAAATGGGCACCTATACGCCTTCATGAAGTTTGGTGTGGACTAGGTGACGGTAGACTCCTTTGTGTCATCATTGGCAAGGTTATTAGATTAGCTGCAAGCATTCAAATACGCTGACCATTTGATCATTCAGACTAAGATACAGACATTGTGTTTCCGTGCCCACAGTTACCCCATTGAACATCTTGCATTTGACCACTCGGGCCTGAAGCTTGCGACAGGTGCACAGCAGGAGTTAAAAGTATGGAGATACTTGTCTCCAGGTCCGCCCTCTCATTAACCTTTCTGGACTTACTACTATAGTCTTTAACCCACAAGATCGCCTTCGGCATGTCAATGACTTATCTCCCCCAGGAGCTGCAAGTTTGACTGCCCAAGAGCCAACTCTTGTGACCTCCTTGCACTGGCTTCATTCCGGTGATGATGCAGGTTGTTTGTTGGTGACCTATTTGTACCAAGGGATTATGTGAGTTGATGGCCTAGCAGTGTCAGTGCGATCTCAATCACCTGCAGATGTTGCAAACCTGAATCCGGTGAAACTCGCTGGGCCATTCCACTTCGGTCGCTGATGTATGTTTGCATCATTTTGTTGGGCTAGAGCTCATTCGAAGATCTAGAGGACATGCTGACCTGTCCCCTGATGAAACCCGGATTGCTATCTTCAACCAGCACAATGGTGTTGATGTCTACAAAATCCCAGGTGCTATATGGCTCAAGTCATATCGCTTTAAAATTAGAGACAATATCATCCTGCCAGTTTACTGGATTGATGAAGGTCTGCGTTTGATGACCAGGAAGTGACAGCGGAACAGTTTGCCTGTGGAATGTGAAGAACGATGCGCAGCTTCCATCCCTCTTGCACGGTGAGATACTTGCTGGTGGATTGACTCGTGAACTGAAGCTTTGTTTTACCCCTAGGAAATTGCATTGTCCGTGCCTTGACAGTAAGCTGACATACACAGTATTCATGGACTGTATCTGACCCACATTTTCCAGGCGCATTATGATCTCATGACGCACACTTGTAGAATTGCCACTGGTACTGGCTGAACACGGGCCCAAAACCTCAATACGCCTCTTTGAGACAAAGGAGCTACGAGAGGCTGGGGCAACCAGAGGCCTGCGTGCGACACATAAATTAGTAAGTGTTAAGGCTTAACTTAGCTTGGCTCATCTGTTATCTAAACTGATTCCTTCAGTCAATCCCGCTGATATTCATGTGTGCGTTTCTGATGGCAACGGTTGTGATATCTCTTCAGCATTACTGGGCTGTCAGGCCTGAGTCTCATTCAATGGGACAAAGAACTATGATTTATTTACGAATATTTCAGTACTTACATTGTCTCCATCTTCAGCACGAATTCAATCTTATTTACCTGTAGAATGCCCGCACAAAGCCTAGTTACTATATATCTTGCTGCCTGCTATGAAGGGCGCCAGCGGACAAAATTCTCAGCGATTTCAATCAAAGACAACCAATAAACGAAGTCATAGCAGTAGATAAAGACACCATCAGCCTGCTGCTCATCTCATCCACATAGACAGGGGGGTCCAGGAGGCGACAAATTGAATTCAGATATAGTTCGGTCATGCGCCTCCTTGACACTCTACCCGAAGAGAGGACAGCGAGGTCGGATGGAAGGATATCGATACTGGCATCCCGTGGATCAGATGATACTGTAGTCGCAGTATCCAGCTCTTGGATCATGCGATCTACGCTGGCTTCGACTACAAGTCTTTCCGCAGGTGGTATGATATTGAGATGTGGCGTGCATCAGACTGAGATCGTGTCGTAACAGTACCACAATTAACTACACCTGTTCAATAGCTTCGAGGAATTGGAGGCAGACTGCCTTTTGGTGGCACTGAGCATTCAAGCAGCGTATATCACCAAGCTGTATCCTGAGGGTGACGTGAACTCTGTCGCCGAGTTGCATGGAAGAATCATAAATATTTGTTGATTGAATTGCCCTCGGGTATGGTACACATCGATGCACTTGTGACGGTCGGTGAACGAGTTATCAGTTGGCGAGCTTACCACGCAGCGATGCACTCACAAGTCAAGCTGACGTGATCGCATGCAAACCCAATGCACGATGCCCGAAACCCAAAGCAAAGACTATATATAATCGAAAGAAAAAGTCGAATGTGAAAGTCGAATGTGAAAGTCGAATGTGAAAGTCGAATGTGAAAGCCGAATGTGAAAGCCGAATGTGAACGAAAGCCGAACGTCGAAAGGCGAAAGCGAAAGTCGAAATTCCATATCGGGAAACGAAAGAAATCAAGTAAATATTTTTGTCCGCTTGTGTCGTGTTCTTCTTCGGACCTCTTCCTGTGGATTAGCATCCAGAGGCATGTGACCGGGTGGATTGGCATCTGGACCGTATGGTGGATTGGCATCCGGACATGAGGATTGGTATCCGGACTCATGTGGATTGGCATCTGGACTTGTGGATTGGTATCCGGACCTGTGTGGATTGGCATCCCGACTCGTGTGGACTGGTATCCGGACTCTTATGGATTGCAAGAGGCATGTCAGTAGGCGCTAGCGGACAAAATTCTCAGTGATTTCGCTTTCCAATGCAAGTAATTCGATTTCGGGTGCTGAATCTCACTTTTCGGAGACTGATTTTCACGTACATTTCGCGTTTCGATTTGGATTTCACTTATGTAATTTTGTTTGATTTCACGATTCGGTTTCGATTTCGCATTCAATTTGAACTTTGCCTTTTTATTTCCTCAATTAGTTGGGCGTCCGCTGAGCGCTCACACTCGCTCAACACCACGTATATCTTCCATCCGCGCAGCAACCAGCAAGTTTTTGGTCCCGTGGTCAGCTCTCACACGACTTGGGTAGCCGTGGGTAGTAGCGATATCTGGTGTGCACGGTCTCTGCACAATTATTATTACTTACTCGGAGAAAGGATCATACATATTTGTTAATTGAGTTGCCTCGGGCATGGTACAGATGCACTTGTGACGGTCGGTGAACGAGTTACGAATGCTACTTGGTATAGAATATCAGTTGGCTAGCCTACCACGCCGCGATGCACTCACAAGTCACGCTGACGTGATCGCATGCAAACCCAATGCCCGAAACCCAAAGCAAAGACTACAATCAAAAGAAAAGTCGAAAGATGTGCACCAAGAAACAGGCTGTCCACGAGAATGGTTGAGGATATCCACGCCTGGAAGCATGAACGGATAACTTGAGGAGGTGGTCTGCAGCGTAGGAGATCGAGATAGAAGCGTGGATGGAAATGCGCGGGTTGAAAGATACGTCGATGCTCTTAGATATTTGTCCCTGATCTGTTTTGAGTAGAGTACGTGGAAAAAACAAGTACGAGAGACACGCAAGTGCATCTTTCAGCCCAATACGCATTAACGGCGTGGATGGAGGTTCGACATTTATTCCACTCAGCACTCCAGCTTTCATGTCAGTTCCTCGGAGAACCTCGAGTTCAGAAGACGTGAATTGAAGGGGCATTAGCAGGGCGTCCGCAGGTGGAAGGCCTTTCAAGTAAGGAAGATGTCGAAGGACATCAGGAATTGGGCTATAATGTATGATCATCAAATACACACGCAGAGAGACAAATTATTTTAACGCGCCTTGAATCGAGGAAGATCCAGTGTAAGCATATGTAAGTGCAAATAAGCTGCCTTTCCGACCACGATTGCAGGTCAACGAGAGTCGAATCGCCAAATAGCGCTGTCAGAGCATGCAGAAAACACTTCAGGTTGATGGCCAATGAAAATGGGCAAGATACGATCGTAGTGTCGGCATCGATAGTGTCTTGCGCGATGGCAGAGAGTCCGAATTTGCCTGACGGTGAGAGTAAACGGTGGAAGGCATACAGAATGTCTACATGTTAGATCGAGCACCTTGGGGCAAAGAGACGAACGGGCGAATAAAACCGCCACAAGTAGTGAGCCATCGTCTGAGCTCGGCAGTGCTGCTGGGCTCCATGGTTAACGTTGATTTGCTAAAGTTGAATGTGATCAACTTGTTGTTGTACCGTGATAATATTAGATAATCAATGCTGAGCATGGTCGAACGTCGAAAGTCGAAAGCGAAAGCGAGTCTGGACTGTATATCCAAGCTCATCTCTTACTCGTTCTTGGCGGAGCCATCATCTGGGCACAAAACTCATTTTGGCACTACAGCCAGTCCACAGGTCATTTATATGTACACTTGCCAGTATCAAGGAACTTATCTACAATCTCGGAACATCCGTGCTCAGCGTCTCAGGCAGCCGGTATCTCTCTAAAACCTGTGGAACGGCAAGTTTTTATTTTACGCACTTTGAAACATAGATTTGTCTTTCTCTATAGGGAGGAAACAGCTGGTATGGTGACAGTCCGCGAGATTATTGCATCACAGTTCACTGTACAGCCTCACAAAAAGCAGAACTGGTGTACCCGCTAAGCTAGAATTCAGTAGCACGAACTTGGTGCGGAAACTTTCCTTTTTTTGGTATGTTCCCGCAGATAATTTCCTTTTTTGGTACCAAGCATGTCCGAAGTGCGCCCCACAAGCCTCAAAAGTGTTGCGCCCCAAGAGGAAAATTTAGAAAATTTGCGGACATACGGTATAGGGAGCAGCCGGTCCTATCCGGACTCGTGGGGATTGGCATCCGGACTCGTGTGGATTGGCATCCCGACTCGTGTGGATTGGCATCCCGACTCGTGTGGATTGGCATCCAGTAACCTCCCCTTACAACACTTCAGCCCATGCTCATATGGGTTTTGACTGTATAAGCTCGCTCGTTGCACATTATCAAGTGAAGGGCAGGGAGTCATTACATTTTGGCCAACGTAAACACTGTCACAAAGCAGCCGTCAAGAGTACTGACACAAAGCAATTATTGAAAGCCATCACACAAAGGCAGCTCTGCCTTATAAACCTAGCATAGACATGATGCTGTGGGCTATGATTACATTTCTCCCACTATGTCTGTGACAGCTTGCCTTCACGCTGCAATAGATCTTATCTCGCGCTATCGGGAGCGCACAATCATGATGCCTACCCCTGTCATTCTCGAGGAAGATGATCTTGTGATCGTCACCCATGACACCTTGGGCCCCAGCGAACATGTATCTGCGGACAGGGAGATCAGCTTGATTGGTCCTCTGGTAGTCTTTCCATTCGTTGTTGAACTCACTGCACAGTTTACAAATCTGTGAACAGATGGATGCATGCGCCACCTATCAAAACCAGATTGCAGCAGCAAAAGATCAATGTAAAGAACTTCAAGCTGTGATATCCAAGATCGTTGCTATTAAAATTGTTGAAGATATGGGGCAGTGCGAGGGCTGCACTGGCGTCTTTCAGTATCCATATGTGTGAGCAAGTCTTTCAGAAAAGAGCATCGGACTAACATCGTCACATGTTCCAGTTTGAAAGACCATGGACATTCACTCTGTCCCCGTTGTTTGCAACTTACCCTACACATGACTCTGCACAACAATCGTTCACTGTACCCTGACCTCTGAGTTGTATCAAATGCTATATGGGTTATATAAAGGGATGTTATCAACAGTAGTGGCACCTAGCAGTTCCCGTAAATACAAGTCCCATTTAAATGCAGAAAAAAAAGTCGACAACACCATAAACGATCCGACGCGTGAGCCTCAAAACGCCAGCCGCGGATCATGCTAAAATCAAAAAATATGTCCACCAGAAGCAAATCGGCGTCACGCTCATCCCCCTCCTCGTGCTCCATGTCGTTCGGCCTCCTGGCGTAGACTTCATAGTATCAGCTGTCAGACGAAGCTACACACATGCGTGAAGAACGGGTGTGCACTGTGGGTGGGGTCCAGAACTGTAACAAAAACTTCAGTATTGTGGTCGAGCAGCATGAGTAGTACGCACCCCCGTAGCCAATTTCTTGAGGACGTCTGAGGAATCTATCATGATGGTCACGGTGTCGGAGATGATATCAAACATCAGTCCAGCATGAATCGTGCGTGGATGCAAACTTAAGGCCCTGTCTGTAAATCTCATGTTCATCAGTTACACCACCACAAAGGTGCGAGAAGGTTGCGAGAGGATGAGAGGGACGAGAAAGGTGCGGGAGAGGATGAGAGGGACGAGAAGGGTGCGGGAGGATGAGAGGGACGAGAAGGGTGCGGGAGGATGTGACGGAGGTGCGAGAGGATCGAACATCTATGAATGTTAGTATTTGGAGGATATGAAACGCACGAGTATAAATTGTGAGGCAAACTAACCCCAATGACAAAATCGGCGCTGACGAGCGACATCAGGATACCGATAGTGTACAGAACTTGGGAGTGATGTGGTCACGTACTTAGAGCAGAACTAGTGCAGAACTAGTGAAGCGCACCTGCCGAATTACCGAGCTTGATAGTCACTGTGGTAACGACTTTTTAGCCCCACCTATAACCTGAGGTAGCTTGTATGTATAATCCGACGTAGAACGTATTGAGGACGTACCTGCTGTGTTTCCTGGACCTGTTTGAAACGCGTGAACCGTTATACCGAAATCTTAATTGACAACTGTGGTAGCCAGCAGCTACTGCCAGCTCATGGTGGTTAGGCGCGTTAATGCGTGAACACTGAACGCTGAAACAATGTGACACGGGATCTCACGTGACTGGGAGTGTGTACAAACCAACTAACTTTACTACATGGACGAACGTTAACGACTGACTGCATTACCAGCGGACGCGTTTCATATTATCGCAGCCCCATGCTCCCTTAGAGCACCATCCGCCACTCTTCTCGACCATAGTTCGTAATGCAACTCTAGAAAACCTCTCTCATCTTGTCATCCTTCCAGGCCACGCAATTTGGACAGTGGTACGCCGCCTGATCAGTTATTCGCTTCCCTTATAGCTTTGACTCGATTTTTATTAATTTTCTAAAGATATGGCCTTTCTACAACCTCACACGAGAAGAAAGAGCATCCGTCAGGGTAAGATTTTTACTCGTTCAGCCGAACGGCTTACTGACGCAGTCTGACCCCTTCTCGAAGATCCAACTCGGCGCAATCTTTATCTTCCATAACCCTAGAAAGTGGGCTCTCGACACCCGAACCATGTGCGACGTGATCTAGGGTATCATTGGGGGATGTCATGAAACCAATCAGACACCAAAGCCTGTCGACATAGTATTTTGCAATCCCGATTTAATATGGCAGTCGGATTTTGGGGCTCGTCTTATGGGTACAGGAGCGTTTAGAGCTGTATTCCAGGTCGATTTTGTCATTCACCGCTAAATCCTGATGCGCAGATATCCCTACATCCAATTTGGCAAACCGACTGAGGCCACGTACAATTTTGCCGAGATGATGCTCCAGCATCGCTCACAGGGGTACCCAAATCATTACGGTTCGTATAATCTGGTGTCACGTCCGTCCTCGCGGTTAGTTAACGACTGTGCAGCTACCAGGTACATGGTGGGCAGTATGTATTTCGCAATTCTTTCCCTCAATGCGCCCCTCAATTTTATTGTCACCGCTGATCACCCAGAATCTAATACGATAGCAGGTGTATATGATCCTCATCGTGGACCTCCAGGTCATCAGCCCACTCACCAAGCAGAGGATGTCGCGGAGGCAGTTTGTTGGGCGTTAGAACCGCAATGGATTTTAGAGCACGGTAGATGTTATTATCTCTTCCGCCGATCAGTCGGAGTGAGGAAGCTGATACATGACGCTGAAGGTGGTATCGACGCCCAGACGGTGCGACGGGAGGGCCTTCCCCAGGACTGGTGAATAGCGGCAATAATCTCATGCATGAGTTGGACTAGGCATGTTTGGGGATTGGATGTTCGATCTGATGTGCGTAATAACTCACAACTTAAATCTCACAATTCCACGGATTGGGCGGTAACAGAGTGCACCAACTCGGTTCTGCTGCACTATGACAAGATCTGAGTTTCGCTACTTTGCAATTGATATCTCAATTAGTTTCGCAGTGAACAGGTACCTGCTACAAGGAGATTAATCATAAAGACAACATCATCAGAGCGTCGATCGACGGCTTGCCTCATTAGACGGGCTGGAGTCTAGCTGAAAGCGGTGTTTCAAATCATTCATGCCGTCCAACATGTGTCCAATACAAACTTGTGCAGGATCTACTAAGCAGAAAGAAGTTTAAAGAACGAGACGATCTCGAATAACAAACAGATAAACTCTTAGTAAATGAACCTAACCCTGACCACTAACTGAAGCTAGCTAACCAACTAAACACAAAAATCACCCTGTATATTTCTCTGCACCCGACTTGATCCGATTCACCAGATTTCCCCTGAGTCTCCATGTGTCTGTCTGCGCCACCCATCATCCTCGTCTCAGCCATGCTATACCCATCATGCCCTTCTGAAACAAGGGGAATAAAATCATCTACGACAGGGCCTATTAGCGCGCGACAACGAATAAGGACGAGGTCTCAAGATCTCACGTTTGAATGTTGAGAACGTAGAACACACTCGATAGATGGAAGGAGGTCATTCAATTTATGCGAAACGCCGGGACAACCATTGGAGCTGATCGCCAGTCCATCATTCACAGTGATCACCTCTTTCCGGATGCTGCTGAGGTCACTCAGGATTCCTGAGTTCTCGATCGAAGACTTTGAGAGTATGTCACTTCTGTCTTTTGCGACAGTTTGCCTATTCATCGAAGATAACCTTAGACACGGACGTGGGATTTACTGCAGGTAAGAATAATAGCAGTCAGCATTCTTGCACGCCTCACTGTTGCTCTGTGCAGGTATAATCGAAGAGCGGTTCTCGCCCAAGAAGAAGAAGGCATCTAACGGGGCTATGCCAGGTGAGCAGTTTTGGTAGATGAATACCTTTCAACATGCGACAGGTACCACGGACTGGACGCTGAAAGATATGCTGGACCCCCGAGGCCTTTATCAGTCTGCCATTGAGCTCTATGGAATTAAGGACGTACCAATCATGGTTCCCAACGTTCGCGACGCTGCGGGGGTGCTCATCTACCCATCCCAATACAGTCAGATGATCACTGCGCCTGTGCCTGTCGTGGTGGGTGTTAACTTGCGACTGTGAGTGTGTGTGCTAGTGCAAAGGTTCGACGGCTCACCTGCCTGAATACAGCTGGACTGTCCGAACGGCTCTCGAGTTTACTAGACGGGATTGAGGTCCATGAGGCTGCTGCCGACAACCGGGGCTGCCGCGACCAAGACAACCGATGCCAGAGGGAAGCGCAAGGTTGACAGACCGGCAGGACAAGCTTCCCCTGCCCCAAGAGGCTCTGGCCAGAGCAAGGCTACGAGGTAGCAGGTCTTGCTTGTAATTTTCATAATATTATGAACTACACTCGTGACCAGCACGTCTATCGCACTTCCTCTCAAAGCATACCCATTCTGAATCGAAGTCCAAAGACTCATCTACCTACCACACTCATTTTCTTGTTATTCGTGCGCGAGACGAAAGGCAAGAGCCTGGAGGTGCTTGACCAAGTTTTCGCTGTTCACCTTGGCACGCATATCAGGTTCGGAGAATGTATTTTTTATTGAGAAGATTCCGACGCCGGGCATAAGTACTTATATTTACAGTGAGGATAGATCAGCAGAACACTTTGGCCGCGATGTATCGGTATGAATACCACACGATGTTACATGTATGAATTCACCAGTCAGGATAACACAATCCGGCAACAGAACTAAGGACTTGTCAGTGCTGGGTTCCAACCGATAACGCCTGTATAGATAACCCGGGAAGGGCACGTGCATCCTTCATTTCACCCCTCGGCCGCCTTCACGGGCCCAGTATCCATGGTATGGTCCTCCGCAGTATACGCTCCACAGTAGAAGACTCAAAACGAGTGGTTGTTGCCAGTTGGATGCGACAGCGACGGGTACCGCTTCATGCGGATGCGGTAGCACCTCGACTGCGCGAACTTGGACATATCCATGCTCTGATTTACGATCGTACGTCAGGATGGCAGGGGATTCGTCAGTACAGCTGTGACGTGAGGAGCCGGACTGAGTTTGATTCGAAGTGCTGATTTACCCCGATCCTTTGACGTGACTCCCGTCGTTGAACCACTCAACCGCCTCCTTGGTTGCCTTGCGCAGGTTTTGGAGAATGGCGAAGAGACGAGCACACGTACGCTGGTACCGTCTTTCTCGAGTTTTAATAGGTATTCACACTGTACAAGTGAGTGGGTAAGGTGGATAGGCATTGGCAGGCGATGAATCAACCCATACAAGCTAACTGTTCCTGTTACACGGGGCATCGGCTATGCGAATACAGAGTTTGAGCGTGTGACATACCGTGACAGTGACACGCTAAAATTTTACCAGGATCAGCTCTCCATTGCCACTCCCTCAGGGCACGGCAGTTTCGGTTGTAGGATGTTTGCGACGCTCCCTGCGGCTGGAAGTCTCCACAGTCAGTTATCACACTCCAACTCCTTTACCTTGATCGCTAGGACCCGGGTCCGATACCTGCCTCAAGTGACAGGCTCGCTGGTATTGCCAGGGTTTGGATGTTAAGGTAAGATGCTCCCGGCGGCCGGAAGTCTCTGCATGAGCACCTGACCCGCGATCCTTCTCCTTAATTACAGGTGGGGTCCACTCCTTACATACTCCCTGCGGCTGGAAGTCTCCGCGTTAGTGTGAACCCTTGGAGAGTGACATGTTAGTGGAGGTGGATATGAGGGCGTAGTACTCCCTGCGGCTGGAAGTCTCTGCGTCAGTATGAGCCCTCCGAGCTTGACACGTTAGTGAGGGTGGATATGGGGGCCTAAATACTTCCTGCGGCTGGAAGTCTCCGCGTTAGTAAGGACCTGGAAATCTCGGCTATATGAGGGTGTAGTACTCCCTGCGGCTGGAAGTCTCCGCGTTAGTGTGAACCCTTGGAGGGATGCTCTCGGCCCTGGCAAGTCCTGTGTCGGGACCGCCCTCGAATTCTGTGGTTAGGCGTGACCAGTTAGTGGAAGTGGACGAGGGCCAAATCTACTCCCTGCGGCTGGAAGTCTCCGCGTTAGTATGGACCTTGAAACCTCTGCTATATGAGGGCTTAGTACTTCCTGTGGCTGGAAGTCTCACCACCGGTAAGAATCCTGGGAGGGATGTTTCCGGCACTTGGAATCCTGTGTCAGGACCGCCCTCGCACTCGAACTCCGGCTGGGAGCAATAACTAAGGTGTCCCTGCAGCTGGAAGTCTCCGCGTTAGTATGTCGGGCATTGCAATCTCTGCTATATGAGGACTCCTGTGGCTGGGCGGGACAACTTGAAGGTGGGCGAGATGAATAGGAAGCGAAATACGCCCTGTGATCGGAAGTCTCCTTGTCTGGTGTCTGAGGTTCCCGCATCACTAACTATACCTTATGCGCACACCTTGGCTGGGCGTGATCTGCTTGAACCTCACCATTCTCAAACCAGACCGATGGTCAGCATATGCTGGTCTAGTTGGCGCAGTGGAAATTATAAGTGCCTCACAGCTGGCATCTGCCATTGCAATTACCGCGTCAGTATGAAACCTCGCATTTCCAGATCAAAAGTATTCTGGCAAGGAGTCCGTCAGCCTGTTTCAGTCTCGTAGTAAACTCGAGCAGCTTCGCCCAGTCCGTTGAGAGTATATACCATCTATCCTTGTTGATCAGAGAGGGCACCTGCGCGTTGGACTTTGGTGATGACCAAGAACCTGTTATATGGGGGTCAGTCATTTTCGTCCACAACGTCATCATGATTCCGGCACATCATCCCATCAGATGATACTTGAGTTCGAGAATAGCAACAGGACGCTGTGTGATGGTCACACAAGCACTCGAGTACGACAGTGGATGGCACAACCATCGGCCACGCCTGCTCAATATCTGAGTAAATCCGACGTTCTTGTGAAGCTGCTTGCTCCTCCACAAGTTTTCGGGCCTCCCTGAGCTTTTCAGACTGGGTTGATGATCAACAGGCCTGAAGGGCAAAACCGACAGGAAGGCACGCAAGAATTCATAATCGGACAGAGAGAAGACGTAGCTCATCCGAGATTGCATGCGTTGCACCAACGAAGAGCTACACCGACATCGATACCTGCCAGTTGTGTTATAATTCGGGCATACAGAGGTAGAGGTGGTCCTCGGGCAGCTGATGATCTCCAGCTTGGACAGTCTCCAGCCTGCGTACCAGGTCTGTCACAGGGAGGGAGATCCACTTCAAAGAATTGCAGTGTTCAAAATTGATAGATTGCAGGGTAAGGGTGTCAAGTACATGGCATGAAGGTCGACGAGTTGGGAAAATTGGCACAGTGTGGAGCGTGGGAGAAATGGGCACAGCTTTCCAGATCGACTGGAATTCGTTTGTGTTCGATAGAGGCTACCCTCCCCCACAATGTGGGAGTCGGGGAATAAGCCCTACGTAGTACAGATGTGATTTCAAGGTCTTCGGTCACGGTCGGGTGAGCCCAAATTCCTACATCAGCCAGTACCAGAAGAAGTCATGCTGGCACTTTTTTTCTCGGACTTAGTCGGTTCCGTCTCTCGCCAAGTGTTCGTCATTGCATTGGTCCTACACAAACGTTTATCCGGGGAATTATTCAATTCCATATCAGTGGTGGGTGCAGGTTAGTGCGGCTTTATCCGTGGGATCTGGCGCAATTGGCAATAGTTGACGAGTCACTGGAGACGAATGCTCCCAGGGCGTACAGTACATGCAGCTGAATAACTGTCAACCTCGTCCTATACTGATATCGTACCAGCAGATCATCTTCCCTTCGTCGCATTCCCAGAGGGATGCGGAAAATATATCCTTTGCAAAGACGTTGCTGACTATCATGAAAATTACCAAAGGACTCTGGGTCTTCACGCGTTGACCGTGGCGTGCATTTCATATGAGCTTTATCAAGTACCTGGATATTGCCTATATCAGTTTCAGGGCAAGCATCTATTACTGTGACAGACTGGCACCTGATGGGCGCAACAGGCAGTTGGTACAATGGGAGGTTTACTCCCAGTTTACGCCTTCGATCCCAGGATAAGTACGCCAGCAGGACTCCATTCTCTGTTGATGCTGACTCTACATGCAGAGTTCCTTTCTCGGTTTTATTATCCATTCAAGCGGATACAGGTCCTCCTCCTGCGTCGGCAGCGTAGAAATCCGTCGTCGTGGGCGCAGGATGCTCTGCGCACGATATTGCTCAGGACATGGATCTCAGACAGTGCTTGCCCAGGTGTTCCCCGGCCGCCATGATGAGTCGCCAGACGATAAACTGTCTGTTTACCGGTAATCTCAGTGTATTTGCTGCAGAGATCTCCATTAATTTGACACGCAGGATATGTCGGGCGGGACGTTCCTCCGACAGAGATCGCCGACCGCTTATATGTCGCTTCCTTGTCAACTCTACAAAATCACCAGTCCATGGGGGTGCGTGCTCATCTTCCCGGCCCTGAGGACAATTTCTTGCACTGTCTCCCCGTTCGACGAGGTGAGTCTGTTGATCCTGTATCGTTCTATTTTTCTCACCGGCATTCCAGGTGGCTTTTACGTCGACCGGCCACACATGTTGCTCACTAGCAACCAGATCACCGTCAAGTCTGGGCATGAGATTTCGCACTTCTCCCCCCCAGGTTGGTATTCCACAATGGTTCGCGAGTGGTGGCCAACCTTGTCAACTTCGCCGCTGGGTAAGTCCTTAAAATATCTATCCGTCTGATCGCGCATTTCCAACGCATCATTTATAGAGACTCGACTACAATTAAACAAGTCGCCGAGAGCCTTTTTGGGCCCCAGGTCCTAGATGCTGTCCATAACCTTGGAGGATGGGATAGTGGTTATGAGCTCGCAGTTGTTTGGAGGCCGACTGCACGTCAGTATTCTGTTGAGATGATTGATGGACTCTAGTGTGCAGAGGGTGATCTCTTTACTGTACGGTTCTACTCCCATTTCCTTGCGTTACAGATAATGGCAAGGGAGATAGAATTTTTTAGATTCCCAGGCTGAATGAAATCAGTATCAATACGGCGGACTTCTGGGAAGGACCTATGTAAATAAACCGGCCCATGGATTTTTGTTGCAGACGGCTCTCTCACCACTCGTCCTAGACCCTGCCTGCGCTCAACAGCCAATGGACTAAAGTCCATCATATTTAATCTATACCGGGACCTGCTGCCTGCAAGGAATACCTGTATAACCCGATTCCCGCCGACGCAAGCTTTGCAGGAGTCTGGAAACACACGGGTATTTGTAGGGCCACAATTTCGTCATGGTATTGTCATTGCCCTCTCACCAACGTACTCCGAGTCGAGATCGAAGAAAAACTTGGCGGAAATGACGAAGACGAGCTGTGGATGGGGCGTGACATAGCATAACAGTCGATGTTCAGGGTCTGAAGTCCACATCGTTCGTTGGGCTCGCATCTGCAATTGTGAGCCGTGCACAATATCATCGATGGGTGAGAGGCACTCATTACTTGCCACTAGAAAGGCAACGAGTAGCATGCCAGCAACTACAGTTCCCAAGGAATACAGCTTTAAATCATCGCTGACTGTCATTAAATTGACATCAGACGGCAGTAGGTATGGCACTGAGGGCCCAGGAGATAGCGTCCGGAAGTATAAGCAGCGCTGGAGGTATCAGAGGGAAAAAGCTGAACGCCTACATGGGAGGGGCCCTGGAGGCCTACAAGGGAATGGGAGGTCCCGCTGATGAATGATGCTTACTTCGTAACTTCAATAATTCATGTAGTAGTACCACTGAACTTCGCACAAGATCTAAATTGTACCATAAATTGTACCTATCCCAGGACTATAACTGGGGCATCTATACCATGACGGAAAAGTAAGTGGTCTGTAAAGCACGTGAAAACAATTCTGCGGCCTGTGGTGACAGGGGCGCTAAAGTGAGCTAGCACCCGAGCTAGGACTGCTATTACCTGGCCAGGACGCACAGGAATTTTGATGCCCAATTGGGGAACACAAAATTCACCTCCCTCCCAGTCACCTACTGCAAAAATAAAAGCATAAAGTGCCTTATCGTCATTCCAGTCTACATGGACGACACCTGATCCGGACTCTTTCGCAGCAATGGTGAAGAACGGCCCTCCCATATTGAGACTTGGACGTGAGAGGTATTGATGCTCGAGTTCCCTCTGCACGCGATCATTGGCCCTGGAGGGTTCTGATGGATCAATAAGGCACAATAATATGAACCACATAGACATACCGTAGAATTGCTTCCCATTGGACAGGAGCATGATTCTTAAACACGGAGGCGATTTTTGGGGCAATATAAGTTTTGATGTAACGCAAAAGGTCATCAATTGCGATGATGGCTTCAGGAGACTGCGCCTCAGTCTCCCCTGTGATGCGAGGGAAGGCTCCAGTGACCTCCCAGGTCCCAAAATGAAAGGCATCCGTGGCCGAGCGATTTTTGTCGGGCTTGAGAAGATGCTTTGGTTGACTGGCCACTAAGCGATCCCAACGGACCCGAAGATCCTTTTGCTGGTCATCCGTGATGAAGTGTTCGAAGCGCATGATGAGATATGGGGGGATATCATCGGGAATGGATCCGGGGGGGAGATGATCTAAGGGAAGGAGAATTTTTCCGTTCAAAGGAAGTGTCTCGAGTTGCTCGGGTTTACTGGTAGCGTGGTATTTCTTCTTTACAATCTTGCGAACAGTCTTTCCGCACCGCTTGATCGAGACGAAATCAGATGGGAATTCTTTAATCTTATGGATGTCTAAGAATAAAACAATGTATGACGTGTGGGTCCAGTGAGGTCCAAAAATGAATTTAAACAAGCCACTTACATAAACCCTTTTTTATTACCGCCTCAACTTTCTTCGGATCCTTCTTATCTCCCCACTGCTTGAACCGTTTGGCTCGACTGCCTTCGCTGCGACCTCCTCGTTTGCGAGTTCCTCGTCCCATATAAGTATGTGAATTCGAATGCGATGGCGAGGTCTTGAAATCGAGGATTATGTAATCCTTTGCAATTTAAACTTCAAATTGGGACCGCCGCATCGCTTCGATTATCCGATATGCAAACTATCTCCACTAAACTTGCTCATCCTCCCAGGGAATCAGACGTTGTACCCCACCCTGTCACATTCATGTCCGCGATCAGCGAAGAGGCCGTAGGGAATCTTGTACTGGTCTTGTAAGCCGTGCTTCCTGACATCTCACAGAGTCTGCACGTTGTACTGACTTACTCCCAACATAGGTCACAAACCACCATCTCATTCGCATGCATCACCCCCAAAGACATAGCCATGCACTTGAGCTTGAAAAATGCACCGTGAGCACTACCAAGGATGAAGAATGACGCGCTACGGACTGCAAGAAAGGGCCACCAATGTGGTCCTCGTCACTAGCCAAGCGCTCGCGAAGAAATATGGCAGTTTGGAATTCACGAATCCCACGTCCGCCATCCTGAGAAGCGCTCGGCGTTCCGGAGATTCTAAGCTTCGGGGCACATGGCTTTTCGACATCTGATGTCGGTGCATCTCATGCGCGTGTTTCATTGACTTTACGTGGCTTTTAGTTGACATAGCATGCAGCCTGCTTCAATGTTTTTTCATATACTTCTTAGTCGGAGATTCCAGGCCTGCGCCGAAATAAGCCAGCAAGGACTTACCGATTCGATCGTTATAGCCTAGGTGTACTAGGTGCCCGGATTGCAACTTAGGTGGAGGACCTCGTGTACACAGCCCGCCAGCCTCGTGGTGTCTCTTGCGTTTGTCACATAAATTCGTCTTCACAGTATTTTTGATGATAAATGTAGATTGCCATCCTCGACCTGGAGTGACATCCAATGTTTTATTCTCGTTCGTGATATCGTCGGCGGCCTTTTGAATCAGGACTTACCGGAGTTCTGGGTCGAGCTTCTGCTGAATCATCTTTGAAGTAAGTGTTATTGCGCTTATTTTCGGTTAGAACATTTTAAGGTTGTGTTAGGTTTCGGCCAACGGCTGCGACGCACATCAAATCAAGAAGACAGATGCCAGACTGATGATGTTTGCGCGATCATGCAAAAAATGGATGCGTGGTTTGTGTTCTTCTCGTTTTTTTCTGCCCAGTTGAGACATGGTACAGTGGTACGTATTGCTTCGGGACGGAACATTTGATGAACATGCCTCATGTCTCGTGTTTCCACATCTCAAGCAAGGTCCTGTGTCCTACTTTCGGCGGTCACGTATTCTGGTATCATAGACCGGAATGTTTCGACATCAGATATCCCAAAAGCATACAATGCGGACCAGGGCGTGAGGAGAGAAGGCATTCGGATGTGAGTTCTTGCTATGTCTTCTTTCTGTTCGCTGATTGATTCCTAGGAAGCTTCCTCTTCGGCTGGCCAGCCGCCCTGGATAACTAGTGCCAATCAGACTCGAGTTCGATGTGGAGCATCGTAATATGCGCGAGACCTTCGTATAGTATTTGAAAGGATAGGCCTGCCTCAAGTGGCTTTATAATCCGCTGCAATTGGTGACGCTGTTGTTTATATTCCATCACCACTCCGAGCATTTTACTGAAACCTCCATGCTCAGCGAGGGAGATGCCGACGATGGATGGCTATACGAAGCGGGTGCAGCGGATGGAAACGACGCAGTCGATATTGAGGTCGATGAGAAAATGGTGCATAGGGATTTACCGTTTCGTGTACTGGTGCTGATGTTTTGATTTTGGCTCGGCGTCATCATCGGATGTATGAAGTTGGATGATTAGTTTGGATGGGATCTTGAGAATGGGGACGACTCCCCTGAATAGTTCGCGGACGTGCGTGCCTCGGTGGGGAAGTCAAGGGTGTAGGGTCGCGAGTCCACGACTTCGTCACTGACCTCTTCTCTGGAAGGGCCACTGCCCAAAGTCACTGTTCCTCGTTGGTCACCGATTCTCTTATCCAAGACGATGACCTGAGCATGTCCTCCCTGCCCAGTCTCACATCCTGCGCGAGAGTCATGTCGCTACGGACCCTCTCGCATCAACGTGCTAGTCTCTGGTGAAACATTGTGATAGACGCCATCATCATTCCGACTGTGTGCATCGCAATTGTCATGTGCCTCGGTTATACAGACCTCAATTGAGGCACGTCACAAGCGAAATGGTGAAGTCTTTCTCTTCTGATGAGCGTATTTCGAAATATCTTCATGTGCCTCAGAGGGGCAAAACCAAGCAGGCTCCTGTGTGTGCAAAGAGCAAGGCTATTGCATTCCTCAGGGTGCAACGGTCTATGGTTACCTCATTAACTGATTTTGTCAATGTCAGGGCAATCGGTCATGACCCTATCGCCTTTCCAGACCCCAACAAATTCGATCCTCACTGCTGGTTGATTTAGAAGGTCGCCTTAAGGATGCTGTGAAGTCTTTCACGGCGCAATACCACAGTCAAAGGTTCTTTATGTTTAAATACATAGATGCATGAATGGTATATCTATCACTTGGTTGGCCACCTTATCTTGAAAGAGATTGTAACGAGCTGTATAAACGACTGGCATGCCAGGGTGCAATTCCCGAGACACGTTGTCTCTTTGACCGGCTTTGTCAACTTTCAATGTCAGTCCGATCGGAATGGTTAATATTTGCTACCTTTGTCTTTTAACCCGCAGCTCATCCAATATGTTCTTGTAACAATGCAATTAGCCCGAGCTATATCAGAAGACTTCAGGAGATTTCAGGTGGCAGTTGAACGTTGAAGCCCCATGTCCGAATCACTCAGTCATCAGCCTCCGTCTGTGGATGAATGTATGATAGGCAAAGTGTTCTATTGTGCTCCAATTTACGACAACATCTTCTCTTACACTTCGCCTCGGGAGCTCATGCACCTTGGGCGCAGCTGTCATGCTGCATATGCTGCATTCAAAGACTATTCCAGGCGCGCCTTCAGCATTAACCGACATCTTTCTGACTTCATTAGCAAACCTCTCCTCTTTCGTGGTCTACAGGCACGTACTGGTACACTTATTGCAGGCTCGAATGCACTGCAGTTTCTGGATAGGACAGTCTATGATGAGGCCGACATGGACGTGTACGTCCATCCAGGACATGCAAGAGAAGTTATGGACTATGTTGTTGAAAGAGAAGGCTACGAATTCAAGCCACATTCCAAGCAACCTCACGATTACCGGAAGATTGTTGCTGACAAATGGGACAACACTCGAATGCGCCAGAACTATCCAATCAAAGGGGTCAGATCAGTATTATCACTCGAAAAACATGACTCCGATGGCTATAGGAAAATTCAGGTTATAGAATGCACCATGAGCCCATTCGACACCATCATCAATTTTCATTCCAGTGAGTCCATGTCCAGTCTCCATTAGATTATGATTATTTGCTGAGTGTCTGCAGCCTGCGTCATGAACTTCATAGCATTTGATGCAGCTTATTCCTTGTATCCGATAGCTACCTTTGAAGACCGGAGCACTCTCCAAGTTTGGCGGGCAAGGCCGCTGCATGATGTTAGTGTCCCAATAAAGTATGGTCAACGGGGCTTCCGATGGCTTTCCGCCCTGCCTCTTGATACATCCTTGTCAACCTCCTTCTACCCTCACATGACCTGTACCGTTGGTGATCAATATACCTGGAAGCTTCCCTTGGATATTCAGGGGGTTGATTTGCGACCTCGGATGAGCTCCTCTTCCACCCCTTTCCAGTTTGACCCAGTTACCTGTAATGGCTGGTCGCTGTTGGAACGTGATGGCCAGATGGCTACTGTCTATGAGCCAATCCAATCGGCAATTTTCAGATATAACTACACAACTGCCAGTGCCCTGCTGCACCTGGGCTTGTACCACTTTATGCTGGAACAGTGTTTCTTGCGCCGGATGTCACTGGAAGACACTGATATAGTGGAGACAGCGAAGCAGACATGGTATGGTGACACTTTCAACACTGTTTCTTGTTTTGAATTTTATTCATGGAGGTTTGATGCGGAGTTGGCTCGCTTCTGGCTCACTTATAAGCATGACTAGAGGTCAGGCTCGGATATATGTATTGTATTCCCACCCTTAGGAGATACTAGAGTGTGATATAATCTAGATGGCTCACAGTGCAACTCACGCGTATACTATTATTACCCTTATCTGCCTTATTCATGGATTGGCTCCCTCTCGCTGCTACTATGTACCTCAAATACAGGAACCGCTACAAGCCACGTCACGAGCTCGCCTACTTACGTGCGTGACATAACATTCGGCTGAATCTTGTATCAGCACAGTGCTTTCTTAATGAACTGCTTTCGAATGCAGTTCTCGTTATCCATGCACGATCAGCAAGTCCCGAAAGATACACCATCCCAGCCATTCTCCTTCCAGCGTTTCTGCGCCAGTTCCTTGACGGTCTGGAGTCCTTCAGAATTCCAAGCCGAAACTTCGAAATACACTGTACCTTGGTTAGTGTAATTGCTATCAGCGATACTAGCATAAGATCACTGGTTGATTGATATGGGCGATCATCCAATAATATCTGGCGTTTCAGGGTGAGGAGTTATTTTCGTCCTCTTCATCACTTCTACTCCTCCATTGAATTCCTAGTAAAGTAAGCATACCGCTATTTATCGAAATTCGCAACGACCACCTGATACGCAAGTGCGATGACCCAAGCCTGCATGACAGAAAACCACCAACAATATTCAGAGTCTCAGTGAGAGCATGAAAAAGACTACAACTCAAACCTACACTGCCAGACACTTTTGCATGACCCGCTCTCCGTTCGGAACTCAGGAAGAATATTCGTCGCCATTTGCCAAGGGAACTTGTCACATTTTTAACTCATGGTAAGAGGGACAATGGGGAGTTGATTTAAACGCGCATTCGCTGCTTCAGACAGGCAGTATATTGGCTTTTTGTTGCCACTCTGCGGGGTTGAGGGTGGTTTTTAGCAGCGCATCCAGTGCCTTCTGCCAGGCACATGCGCTTTGCCCCCAGTCCACAAGCACCTGTGTACTGCAAGTGAGCTCAGCATAATCGGGAGAATGAACGGACATAATATGTCTCTCGATGCTGCCAGTCGCGACACCCTTTCGCATAGCCCGGACCAATCTCTGTAGTAGGCTAACATATGCGGTACAAGCACCATGGCATTGGCCCATCTGGATATCTATTTAAAGATCGAGGTCAACACCCGACAACAGCTTAAAATAAATAATCAAAGTAAGGGAAAATTATTTCAGAGGCGCGAGTGACTGCAAGCAAGAGCAAGTGTGACACACGTGACCGGATCCTGCCGCATATCTGCGAACCGCTTTCTAGCATTTCCTTGTTAGCATACTCTCAGGCATTTACACCAAAATTTGGGCGACGTGCAGATCACCAGAACCCCCACCAGTCATCATCGCAATCGTTGGGCATCGAGGCGCAGGCAAGACCACTCTGCTCAAAACCCTCGCCAGAAGATACATAAAGCAGACATTGTCCGAAGCCGGGGGTCGGATCACAGTGGTTGTTGGAAAGAAGAGGAGGACTCACGTGTAATTCTACGACCTCAATTGTATGATCGATATCGGAAAGTTCGCAGACCTTATTCTCCACATGTTCATGCTGAAAATTTCATCCCATAACTGTCTTTGATTGATGACTGGAAACGTTTGAATTTCTTAACATCTTCCAGGCTCAATGTTTTCCCGAAGTCATCGGCATTCCGTACTCATCTCGACCTCATGGAAAAACAAGCCACCCTTAAGGCTACTCAAAAACTACTCAAAAGACACTTCTAGAATGAGATATATCTGAACTGGTCGCTGTCCCGATACCGAAATCCTTAATCCTCGCAAGTAACCTTGTAGCGTCAGTGCGATCGCACCGAAGTTTTGAGGTTCTTATTTCCTCGCGCGGCGTCCAGTCTTTTATTCTGTCCGCAAAGAGGTATGGGTGAGTTTTCCTACAGATCAGGGGTCGAAACTTCATAATGCTGGTGAAATGGGAAAGGACGAATTTGTGGCAAAGCACCAAGGTGTATATTCCTGGTGTAGGCGACATGGATATCAAAACAGCGACGAAGCTCGGCGACCCATGTCCCTTACCGGATGCGAGAAGCGAAGAAAGTAGAGCGAAAAGAAGAAACTTCTTGTGCATGCACCCATGAGCGATGTTGGTGGTGTTGTGTACCACATGGACGTTGTGCGGATTAATGTCCCTGGTAACTTTACAAGAGGAGCCACCGATGGCGAGTAGAATCGATGCTGCTGGATTGGATGTTATTAACTCTTGTGGGCAGCTCCTCATGGTGAGGGTGAGCGAATGATCATTGACCTACAAGATGTCGATGAGACGCTTGAAAAGACAGTGGCCCGGAGCAACATCCGCCTTTTTGGTTCTCACGATAGAGAGAACAGCTACTACGATGCTGGTGCTGATGTGAGTTTCAGGAGGAAAAGAGGTATTCCGGGAAGACAGGCACGACGATGACTCGGAAGGGAGTGGCGAAGAGGACGAGCAGCCTCGCACCGGCCCTCCCAATACAGGCCGTCACGCAGCACGCACGATTGTGCACTCCACACCTGGTTTTTCCAGCAAGGAGAAAGATGGAGGAGATGTTGCCTTTGCTGACTTTGACTCCGAACTTGAGTTGTCCGGGACGTAGAAATCCGAACGGGCTGCGAAAGCGAGCGCTGCATTCGAGGAACTCGACCGTCGGAGGCGGAGTAAAGACTGGGTTGAGGTCAAACCGGACGAAATAGATGATGACTTCTTCCGGGCGAACAACTCCGGTGCTAAGAATCAAGATGACTTGGACATGACGAAAGAGACGCACAGTCCTGGTGAGCTGAGAGAGTGGGAAGATGAGTGAGTTCCGGATTCTCCTTAGACGTTATCCATCGCAGAGGTCAAAACCCGGAAGGCGGTGACTCCTCGACCTGGAAGCCAGGAAAGCCCAGCCTGCTCTTACCGAATTCGAGGACAGTGATGCCGAGAATCGTGCCATTATCGAGGGTGATCGGCGTGGAATACTCATGTGCGCATAGAACTCGCTCCAGTCCCTTGCGAATTCATCGAACACTTCGACCCATGCTACCTTATCATCGTCGGCGGGCTGCTAGCTGCAGAGGAGTGCATGGGATACCTCCAAGTTCACATTAAGCGCCACTGTTGGTTGGCACACACATTGAAGACGAATGACCCACTTATCTTTTCCCTCGGCTGGAGGCGCTCCAGAGTATCCCCATATATTTACTCGATGACCATTCCATCAAGATGCGCATGTCAAAATACACGCCAGAGCACATCCATTGCTACGCGTCGTTCTACACAGGTTTTTGAGCATCCAATGCGCTCTGAGGGCTGATGGTGAAGGATACAGCATTCGTCAGGGACAGGTTCACTAGCGCTCTGGAGGTGGCGAAGTTTGAAGGTGCAAGCATCCGAACGATTTCTGGCGTCAAGGGTCAGGTAAAGAAAGCGTTGAACAAGCCAGAGGGTGCCTTCCGTGCAACATTTGAAGACAAAGTGCTGATGAGTGGTAAGTGGACTCTCACTTGGATTGGATTCACTTTGAATTGCGAGCCCAGATATCATTTTTCTAAGAGCGTGTATTTGATCCAGCCTCGCAAAATATACACATCTCTCCTTCTCTCCGACAAGTCATGCTGGTCTGGCGCGTGCTTAACAGGTCCGATTAGACGAGATAAAGGCGGAAAACTCCACTGGCTGTCAACTCCACCTAACGCCCTGCCCGACAATTCCACACGCTTGAAGAAGCTACAAGCTGCTCTTTCATACGCCTCACAAACCAAACTTATGGAGCCTCAGAGCTGAGGAGAAGAAATCAATTACATTACTTCAACAAATTCGAGCGTTGTGCAAGGATCGAGTAGCACGGCGTCGTGAAAAGCAGCAAGAGCGAAATGAGACACGCTCCGTTGTCGGGTTCCTCCGTAGCCGGTCAATACGTTGTATGGGACAGTATGGCAGAATCACAAATTGACAATTTGACAATCTCGTGCATTCTCCATGTAGCCGCGCTCCCTCGAACCCTACGACTTCTTGGACGTTTCAGAAGTCAAGGGTTTGGGACAAACACCCTCTCCCGTCCGTTCATACAAGCCCGGGATGTTGGAACCTCTGAAACACTCATCGATGTCCCGCCTATGGAACCTACCCTAGCAATACCATTCGTGCGCAACACCGTCGACCAAAAGTTCATCCTGATTCGGTTTTTTTTAGAGCATTCCCCCAAAATGACGGGTCAACAGCTCCTAGATGTGATTCTGCCACGCCACCCAGAAAAGTTCTCTGGTTCTGTCAAGATGGGCGCTGAACTGCGCTCATTCGAGCAGTCCGATGAGAGTGTCACTGCTATTCTGGCAAAGAACGGCATATATCAGAGACTTTTGATACCAAGTGGATCATGGGCGCTGATGGTGCTACAGGTGGGATGCGGTTAAATGCATCGGGATGAAGGTGACTTTTGCAGGCGTCGTGCGCACGCAACTAGAGAGCTCGCATTTTTGGGCGAGTATAGAGACAATACCCGGGTTGTGACCAGAGATATTCGTTTGAAGGGCGTTGGCCTCGATAGAGTGGTACGTCCGTTTTCTATATATTCGATGAAAAGCTGTTCTAGTCCGGTTTCGAAGCATTGGCACCGATTTGGACACTTTAATCCACAAGGGTGTGTTCAGTTTCTGCTCTCAAGGCTTGGAGACGTGTATGTTGACTATATGCAGCCTTTCATTGCGTCCAACAGACGAAGTTGGCGAGGACGGCTGGCAATTCTTCCTCTACGGCCACGAACTAGATATAACGAAGATCGCTCAGAGCCAAGAGCTTGTTTTCCGAGACCATTGCGTCGTCAATACCAACGGAGATTACATTCAGTAAGGCTGTTTGGATGAGCGACTCCCAGTGCATTTTATGTTTCTGTATGTGTCGATGTACGTTCATCGGTTTATTCCAGGGCCAATATACGGATGGTGAATAAGTTTAGCGAGGGTCGAGTGCTCATTGCGGGCGGTATGTGGTTCTCTTTGAGACTTGTGTGGCCGTGCTCATGCGTGTTGTCATAGATGCTGCTCAGTATGCCTATCTTTGAATGCCTTCTTCACAAACTGCTAATAACACATCCAAGTGTACACAGCCCGACTGGTGTTCAGGTATGGTTGATTTGATTGTGGCTAATACTACCTGCTCATTTGTCTATGAACAGGGACTCAATTCAGGTGTACAAGATGCAGCGAGTCGGATAGATGTAGCATGCGTGTCGATCGGACGTAGTCCAGCCGAGAGGAAGCCTATCAACGCATATGGAGTGCTTGACGAGGGGCATCTGGAGGCTAGGACAGGGCGCCTGATGCGCCCAATATGTTGAAGGGGGGGCGCGCAGAGCCTGACGAGACAACGCTTTTTGGTTTGTACAGACCCTGGTACCACACGGTACTTGTATTCGCGCCAGGTCTCACTGGTGCCACCCGATCTTGGGTGCACTGGGGGCATATGACAAAATTGTCGTGCGATCGGCTGTCGTTCTACCATCAGTGCTGACCTCGTTCATGTTGGTCGGGAGGGCTATGCTTATTCGGCTTACCCCATGGAAGTTGACCAGACGAAGATGTTTGTGATACGGCCGGACGGAGTAGTTGGGGCGATCGTTCATGGTGCAGAAGGCGTGAAGAAGTATTTCTCAAAAATATCTTTTGACGCGTAGTGGCCCGAATAATTTACAACTTTTACAAGCACAACTCACTTCTGTATACTTCATCCGTAGCGTGTCGCGTTTGTAACTGACAATGAATGTGACAAGACAGATAACCACACACTGATTTGTATTAAAATTCTGCTCGGATCCCGTCGTTCCCTGTACTACGACGCAGATAGTTCAACGTTCAACTATCAGTTGATCCTCATCATGCATCAATTGTTATTCGTAATGGAGATAGTAAATGGTTGTGAGACCAATCGATAATCACGCAGGACCTAGTACATGGTAATTGAGTAAGGTAGAGACTGGTAGAGAAAGTTGTTGCACCGTGAAAGACTGCTTGAAAGTTGTAATACTCACTTGATGACTCGCTGGGTTTAAGGACTGGGTGGATTTATTCCATGATCGGGCGTTCCTGAACATCTGCAGTGACAAGTAAACAGTTGAATGCATGGGCTTCCGTAACTTAAGACTGCGTTACGCCGCTACATGTGTCGCGTAGGATTCCCACCAGCATGTATTTGGAAAGGAACTGGCCAATGAGTGAGATAAAATTTGAACAAAGATGTGACATTCATATCGGAGTAACTACATATGCGCATCGATGTTCGGGCAAGTTACATTGGTGCAAAAAAGATTCTCGGTATTTGATTCAGCAGCTACTGGAGTAACAATGTAACAATTTGTGAGTACACCATAGTTAAGATAACAAGATTCCGAAGAAAGCTGCGCATGCGTTCCTACAATGGACCTACATCTCCTACACTTTAAATAATGATAATGTGTCCCTAATTTCCATTAATACAACTTTCATCGCCTCGAATTCCAGCTTCAGAACTGCCACATCACTCCCAATGTGGCTCATCGTGCTGCTCATGTCTTGGACAAGGATACGAGTACCACTGTTACAGTCCATACCATCTTGGGCTAATTTGTAGGTGGCGTCTAATGAGGTCCCGTGCGCCAACACTTTCGCTGTAACCGATGAGACTTCAGATGTTAGGGCATCTATTCTGGCATCTGCTGAGGCTCCCTGCGTGGCAACTTCAGACGTCAGGGCACCTATTCTGGTCTCTATGCTCCTGAGAGTGTCATTCTGATAATGATAATTGTCTTTGCAAGGTCAACTCATGTAGTCGGTTAAACAATGCAGCACGTACTGGCGTCTATAGCCACCATTGTAGTGAATTTACTGAGAGAGGTGCTGCGGCCCATGGAGTGGGGTAAGCTGAACGTAAGACTGCCCGTGGGCGCTGTTACCATCTGGGCATCAGTATAACTGGTATAGGTAGCGCCAGGCCTTGAATAAATACCGACAAGATGCAACGTTAGGCATGGCCATGGCGACTGGTGTATGACTTGGTGAACACGTACATCCACCGTAATACTTATATGACATGACGACAGTCTATATTTGGCTCAAAGGCTGAATCACTAATGTACGCAAATAAACGGAGGTAAGTATCGAGCTCATCACCATTGTTCACCTGATATGTATAATCTGTTCCAAGGGATGAAATGTTGCATGAGGGGCCTAGGTATTCTTCAAGCCATGAGGCTTGCCTCCCAGTTAAGGATCATGGCACTGGCTCCTAGGCCTGATCGCCGTGCACACTTCCCCATCATTTGTTGGCATTTACCGAACAGACGCCAGGCTGGCAGTTTGATAGCTGATCAGGCATGTCATTCAGAGTCTCAGATTATCGAACAATGGAGTACATTTTACAGAATTTCTGAGGGAACTTTGGGGAGAAACAACCAATACCTGGTCACCCAAAGGCATGATTACGGCGCGAGTGACCTGATTTAGTCTTTTCGTCCCCAGGTCCTTGGGTGCTAAATATTTCGTGCATCGGCAATATCGGTAACACCCCTTGCCCCAGTGTTTCGAGTCTGGCTGCTTTCGCCCGGTCGAGCTTCACGAGAACATATATGCTGCTTTAGATCGGGTGAGTTGGTCAGCGGCCTGTGCATCTACGACACAGGATTGATCAGCATTGATGATCCCCTTGGGCACTGCCGGTTGCCCGGCGACCTCGTTGACGCACAGATATCCAACACGAACCGGCCCCGCATGACACCAGCGAATAAGACAATCGAAATGTCTAAGTAGACGGTGCGAAAAGTTCATGACAACGAGTGGCAGAAAAAGATTACCTGCAATGTCAATTGCAGCTGTGCCTGCGGTTGTGGTCTTGCATGTGATCATTGTCGTCGTCTTATATCTGCTAGCCCTCATGTTTCGTTGTATAGAATGTGGCGTACACCATTCGTACGTAGACCACCTTGGATAAAATGTTCACTTGTGCGAAGTCGATGACATATGTCAAGACGTTTAACAGGTCGCTCAGGTGTGTGAGTCGGGACGGGGTACGACGGATGGAAGATATCACGAACGATTCGCTTGGGATGGCAAACCGGACCGAAAAGGTGAGGCCGTGCCTCGGCGCAAAGTTTGCAGACACGGGCGCCTATGAGGCGAGGTTGTAATATGCTGCATGGTACCAGAAACGTACCTCGACCACGGGAAAAAACATTATAGGTAGATTTAATGATCGCGAAGGATAAGTATGAGATAACGATGTCACTACTCTGTCATGAATGGTCAAGTCTCAAGTGCAATTGCCTGAATGAATCCTTGAGGACCTATACATCAGATATAATGAGCAAGAGGCTCCGGGTAGCCTTCATCAACATCGGTGGATAGCCTGCACTCTACAATATGATGGAGTATGACTGTGTTAGAGCTACATTGTACGGAGTGCTGCGAGAGGCCGCTTACCTGGATTGGACAATCAACTGGCTTCCTCAGCGTGACCTCGAATTTTCCGTCTCAGGGGGCTGTAAAATCGCCAACCCATCCTTCGATATCGTTCAGTCTAGAAACGATCATGCGTTGAAGACTTGGCGCGCCTTTGCGCATATTTCTTCATTTATGGCCCACGGACCAAAGGCTACAACTTCAAGAGTACAGCCTGAGAACTGGAGGGCACAGAAGCGCCTGATGGATTGCTCATCCTCAAGGCCGCAGGATCAACTGGTCAACCGAGGAGTATATGAGCGAGGCTACGAGACCCTGAGACAAGAAGGTTTTCCTGCGAGGGACCAAATGTATTGATTGTCCGATATCACCGAGGATACACAGCGATGGGGCAAGCGTCGGACTCCCTTCTACTTCTGAGAACATAAATCCAAAAATCAACTTCTGTTAATTGAACTTCTTAGGGACTCGGACTCCGTAGTAAGCATCAAGATTGATTGCGTACCGAGAACGAGATGTATATGGTAGATAGCGGTGTCCTCTCATCATAAAAAATGAACTAGCTGGTGCGCTGCTATCGATCTTAAGCTTATGTCTGACGAATTGACAAAGTCCTAGAGTAGATGAATCTCACTTGAAGTGTTGCATGCGGAGTCTCATAAAGTCTCACTCTTCGACTTTTCGCCCCCAAATTGCCGTTCATGCCAGTGTCAGTGTCACCTAGTAAATAAGCCAATACACTGGCAGGTATCTTTCCCACGCTTACCCACTGTTCTACCACCCGCGACAAACGATGCCAAGCACTCATACCATCCTCATCTAATTTCCAAGTCATCATTAAATGATTGCCCCCCACCTGCCCTCGTCCTTCTCCAGTCATTGAAGGCGCGCTTTTAGCGCCGATGCCTTCGTATGGCCACCGCTGTCCTCCGCCAAAGTCCACCTTCCCTCCGTCCGACTCATCCTAAATTATGCCGCCGACAACACCAGACACACCGTGACGGGCGAAAGGTCGAAGTCCGAGATGGGGCCCTCGAATTCCTGGTTGTACTATGAGGCTGTGCCCCGAAGAGATGATGATACTTGAAACTTTTGAAACTTCCGCTCATCCACGTCGCCCCTTTGAAGCACATACCTGCTGGCAGTCATGTTTTTTCTTCTATCCTTCTCAACTATTTGCACAACTACCGTCGATGCTCCGTAACTTCATCAAGAATATTGTTAACTCATCGTTGAGTTGCGCAGAGAAGCTGCGTGATAGAAAAAAGGTGAGTCATTGAAATTTTGGTGATCGTAACGTTTCAAATCATCTCTAGGCTCGCCTACACCCCTTCCTACCCCACCTCTGCCATTCCATCACTTCTCAAACGTTGACGCTCCTCTGTCCTCGATTACAGATACGGAGGATGCTGTTTGTCGTGGACAAATGTCCTCTCGGATTGGGACGGCTACCTTTGAAGGCCTGCCTGATGAAATCCGATGTCATTTCTTCCATATAACGAAATTATACGGTGCGCATTGGTGAGTCATCGATTCATTCCCATCCTTTGAACTAGTACTGATCTATCATATACAGACCTGCTTGAAAGTTGACACTGCACAGCACAGTCAAATGCTCTGTTGAGCTACAGTACATCATCGAACTCGGTGCTCAACGGTTAATTGAAGTACATCCATGGTCGCCTACTGCCTCTTTAGTGGAGTACTTGTGCATCCTCAGAAAAAAGGCTAACGCGTGGAACACTTTCAAGCCTATTGCTGCGGATACGTTTCATGTTACGACCTTGTCCAACTCGAACTCGATTTTTTATCGAAATATTATCTCTTGTATGCCGTCCGTCCATGTGGATGCTGCGTCCAACGCTGTGGATATCAAGACCAACGCATGTGATACCAGGGAGCTCGACTTCATCTGACGTCCCTCTACAGCCCGAGAGCGTGAACGATGTTATAGCTCAACCGGAGACACCCCCAAGGGAGTTTAGCCCATACTCGGAGGATTATTCAAGAGGTTCAGCTCATGTGGCTGCAATCACTTCTCACCCCGAGTCCGTGACTCAACCCAGTGATCCCTCACCTGCACCTATACAGACTGAGAGTCTTGATGTCGGCGGCTCCGAGGAAGTACCGTTATATTCCCTCGTTGACAAAGAACCTCCTCCCCCAGACTTCGACGAGTCGCAATCCACGGGCAACATGACCAGGGCGAGCACGTATCACGCTGAATCACCCATAGTGCTAGCACCTCCTGATGCACCCTTGCCCACACCGCACGAATCCGATGCTGTATCTGAGGCCGTACCTTCAGCAGGTGCAGATACTCCCTCATTCGCTGAGACCACTTGCACACTTTCTCCTGAGCCTCGTTCGGGATCTCCACAAACCTCGCTGGCTATGCCAGAAGTAGCGTCATGCCCCATGGAGAAGGCGCCCGAGAATATTAAGGACAAATCGTATGGTTACTCTGCAGAGGATTCGATACTTAAGTTCTCTGAGAAGTCATTATCGTACCCATCCATGGAAGTTTCATCGCCATCTCGAACACTATCCGAGCAGGTGCCTTCATACAGGCAAGCTAGGTATAACACCACTCCTCAGGACATACCGCATCCTCCTATTTCCCCGGCGGCCTCCCCACGCACTGCTACCTCTGCGAAGACTTTTTCTACAGCATCACCGCCGCTCTTCAACCGAGGAGAACTGTAGTTTCTATACCAGCACCTATCACAGCTTCCGCACCTCCACTCACGATGCCTGCACCTCCTCCATTAAACCACAAGGCGTCTACTGTGAAGGTTGAAGTTCGACCAGCGGCTTCCTTGCCTCGACCCGGTAGCAGCCACCAACCATCTAGCCCACCTCTTCTTCCAAGAGTCAGGGCAGAGCCGACATTCCCTCCTTCATCAACGGGTACACCACCTTTTATTAATGCTTCTGCCGGAACGACCTCGCAGACGCATTATGCAGTTTCTCCATCACCTCTTCCTTCGCCTCCTCTCTCGCGGCGTTCTCGGGGCCCGTCAGTACTCTCCTCATCATCAACCGGTAGTCGTCCTGCAGAGTTCAGACCCCAGCTATCTCCGAATGTATCCCATACACTGCAGGGACAGGCTCCTTATCAGTCGTCGCGTCAAAGCTTCCAGTCTCCCGCAGAGTTCAGACCCCAGTTATCTCCGAATGTGTCCCCTACACTGCAAGGACAGGTACCTTACCAGTCATCGCGTCAAAGCTTCCAGCCTCCCACAAAGTTCAGACCCCAGCTATCTCCGGCTGTATCCCCTACACCACAAGGATACGCACAGGTTCCTTACCAGTCACCGGATCAAAGCTTCCAATTACAGACTTCGCCGCCGCCACCGCAACATGCCAGTGCACAAACTTCACCTATTCAACCAGTTCAATCTGGCAAGGGACTTGGAAAAAATGTTGCAGCAGGTCTAGCAGGAGGCGCAGTTCTTGGTCTGCTCGGTGGGGCTGTGCTCGCTGAGACCCTTGGCGGTGGTGATATTATTGATGATATCACTGGAGGTATGAATGGGATGACGTTTGGAAACCCCGTAGATGGTCTGTTCGACTCCAATATGGGCACTGGTGATATTTTAGGGAGCGGATTCGACCCTATGGCAAACTTTCAAGGAGACCAGATGTTCGCCAGGAACTCCTCTGGTCGAACATACGACATGTTTAATCAGACCACGAGCAAGTACTGGTTGCCTTCCTAATTCGCCACCGTTAGGATACACACAGACAAGTGCATCTATTCCTTTCCATGAAACGTCTTTTGACCACTTTACCACGTCAGGCTACCCCAGCCAGACTCAGCAAACCGGACAATCCATGCACCCCATGGCATCTCAAACCGCTCACCCACTCACTGCTACACCGTTCTCACAACATTACCCATCTGTGAATCTTGCTTCTCAACAGGGCACATATCCACTTTCTCACTTTCACGCGTCCCCACAAAGCTCTCACAGCCCGCATATAAATCATGTTACTTACCCCTCCTTCGGGACCGCTACTCATGCCATGTCTTCGCAGGGTCCACCAATACCAGCCCAGTATGCTGTGAACCACGGTCACGGCACCGCCCCTCGCCATGCTTATTCGCCCCAATCCCAGGCGGGATACTCCGTCCATCCCGCACAACATCATGCTCAGGGAAACTCGCAACAGAATCCCACCGGTCAACACCCTCCAAGTGCTGGTACTGGTATAAACAAAACTATGCTCGCAAAGCAATTTGTCAAGGGCGCGTTGATGGCTGGTGGTGTTCTCGCACAATATAACACACATGCGAATTCTATGTTCGAGTTGATTATTATATGGTACTCCGACTCCCATGTTAGTGGAGGAGGGTCTTTGTCGAATGGATACGATGATCTATTATTTGCCAGTTTACTTATTTCAGACAAGGACTCCCCTTCGGTCGGCTCCATGACAATATATTGTGTTTACAGTAGCAACTCAGGGAATACTATATTAGCATCGTCTCTGCAAATAACAGTGTGTCTCTTGACGTTCTCACTCTCAACAAGGCCCAACAGCCGTGTACCTTTAAACTTTTCATGAATCCCAGTCCAGTCCCTCACAGCATCAGATGTCCGATGCTTCACTGGGTGCATATGCATGTTATACGCTACTACTTGCAATTGTTCAAACAACTGGTCACGGTCTTCTCGACTTTCTCGCCGAATGATAAAACATAGCACTAGTAGAGAACCGACATTCAGGATATCAACATCCTCAGAACTGTGAGCAAGATGCCTGCCGGCCTGCCCGGTCCTAGTGATATATATTTCTTTGGCACACGGATGGGGAAGTCCGAGATGCCCTCCAGATCCAGCCGATCCGGGGTCTGGACTTGACTAAAGTCGTCATGCGACTCAGGTTCAAATCAGTCAGGGTCACGTGCGTGTACGCGTCGTTGCACAACCGCCACATCTGACACATCATGGTCCGCAAACAACATCTGTGCCAAAGTGGGTCGACCATATGATATAACTTACTTAAGGCAAGTAGGAAGCAGTCGTCTTTCTTGTCCTCTCAGTTTTCTCTCCTCATGGGCCAATTCTGCTCACAACACTGAGTCAGTGTAGCATTAGTCCTAGCGTCACGTCCCCTGCCAGCGAGGCTGGCACATTGTCTACTCCTTCATGCGCCAATGGACTAGCTCATGGTGCTAGTAAAATAGAATCAACCCCAAACAGCCGTGGGGCTTCCGTCGTCAGCGAGAACATTGGCCCGCTCGGTATCCGGTGCGCGCCTTTCTTGTTCATAATAATAAGTGACGCCTGACATTCCATCAAGGGTTAAGAAAGTCCGCCTATGGATTCAACGGGGTATTGAGCAGGTTAAGGAGTGCAAGGCAGATGCCATACTGCAAGCCCTCCTGCAGCGCACTTCTTCCGCTCCTGAGACTAAGCAGCCCGAGCTCCTGCAAAAGTGCTTCCAGGCAGTTCTGCCGGTTTGCAATGGACAGGCCTCCACTGCGCTCGTAAAGTATTCTGACGTCAAGACAGCCCTCAACAAATAGTGAGTACATGTTCTAAGTTCGCTGATCGGATGTTTTCATGCTCACAACGATTGTAATCGTACGTCCAGGAGTAGACAACAGCTTCTACAGGCCCTTTTATAAGAGCCACTAACATCACTCGCATCTCTTGAAGAGATCAAGGTTGACGGGATGCATCCTCTTGTCCCCGCTGTCGACATGATCTGCCAGCAGAGCGGTATGCCCATGTACCAAACCCGCCAGAACAAGAAATCAACTC
This sequence comes from Suillus subluteus, assembly GCA_016647755.1. Taxonomy (NCBI): domain Eukaryota; kingdom Fungi; phylum Basidiomycota; class Agaricomycetes; order Boletales; family Suillaceae; genus Suillus; species Suillus subluteus. Next base: position 921,907 of record JABBWI010000022.1, read on the forward strand.
GGAAGCATGACCTCGTCATTCTTCATGCATTCTCTTCCTGGATGAGAAGGGACAACAGAAGGGCGACGAGGACGACGAAAAAACGCAAGAAGAAGAAGCTCTAGGCTCCCATGGACACGAATGCAACGGCAAAGCTGAAAAAGCCTCCCCTGGAAAGATGTTCTAGCTTGCATCGAGTTCAAGAGAAAGAATCCAGGGAGGACAAAAGGGATTAACTTACCGCCCTCTTCATATACAAATCACAGACTATGTCCCTTCCAAGCCAGAATATCTGCCGGTGGATCATCTCCAGGCTGAAGACCCGGCGCCAGACCACAGCAACACAAACTGCATCCGACACTGGCTGTAAGTGATGATATTTAGGATTCTGAGACCAAGCTAAATTGGCCAAGCTGAAGTACTATCTTCCGGTCTTACTGCTGTCCAGCCTTCCCGGGGCAGGTGCAGCTCCTAGCGCAAGGACATGGACGCTCTGGAATCCGCCACGAAAAAAAATCCAAGATAAAACCCTCGACACGGACGCTGACGCTGATGTCAATCTCGATGTGACCGTCCAGACGGGTCTGTACGCCACCGAAATGTTTGTGGCCAATCTCGAGCTCAATTATCTGCTCCATATTGTCGTCGTCAGTGAGTTTGTCTGTCTGTTGAGATTGGTCTCGCTCTTAGAAAAGCTTTTTCAGACAATGTACCGTGGATCTGGTATTATGATCAACAACTCCCGCGATTCATGGTGCTTTTGTATGCTCTGCAACGAATAGGTCTTCACGATTGAGGCCGAAACAAGGACTTCCTCCCAGTTCGGGTTGAGGGGAAACTGATGCCACGAATCTCAAATCAAGGATGAAAAACTTGGTGAGGTGGATCTGCTGCTTCATACCAGTCACGACGCAAGAATGACGCACTATGGACTGCAAGAAAGGGGCTAGCCAAGCGCTCACGAAGAAATATGGCAGTTTGGAAGATCTTTTGGGGAGAGGCGAGTCGGAAATCGTGAACAAGATTAAGGAGATCGTGAAGGTGCATAATACCGTAAAAGATCATATTTCCGAGCTGCTTTGGCACCACCAGTTCACGAATCCCACGTCCGCCATCCGAGAAGCGCTCGGTGTTCGGAGATCCTAAGCTTCGGGGCACAGGGCTTTTCGACATCTGACGTCGGTGTATCTCATGCGCGTGTTTTATTGATTTTACGTGGCCTTTAGTTGACATAGCATGCAGCCGCTTCAATGTTTTTTCATATACTTCTTAGTCGGAGATTCCAGGCCTGCCCTGAAATAAGCCGGCGAGGACTTACCAATTCGATCGTTATAGCCTAGGTGTACTAGGTGCCCGGATTGCAACTTAGGTGGAGGACCTCGTGTACACAGCCCGCCAGCCTCGTGGTGTCTCTTGTTCGTGATATCGTCGGCGGCCTTTTGAATCAGGACTTACCGGAGTTCTGGGTCGAGCTTCTGCTGAATCATCTTTGAAGTAAGTTCTATTGCGCCTATTCTCGGCCAGAACATCTTAAGGTTGTGCTAGGTTCCGGCCAATGGCTGCGACGCACATCAAATCAAGAAGACAGATGCAGACGGTGATGTTTGAGTGATCATGCAGAAAATGGATGCGTGGTTTGTGTTCTTCTCAGTTTTTTTCTGCCCAGTTGAGACCATGGTACAGTGGTACGTATTGCTTCGGGACAGGCACATTTGATGAACACAAACATGCTGACTCTGGAATCTTTGGAGGTCGTCTCTGCCTTAATCATGTCTCGTGTTTCCACATCTCAAGCAAGGTCCTGCGTCCTACTTTCGGCGGTCACGTATTCTGGTATCATAGACCGGAATGTTTTGACATCAGATATCCCAAAAGCATACAATGCGGACCAGGGCGTGAGGAGAGAAGGCATTCGGATGTGAGTTCTTGCTATGTCTTCTTTCTGTTCGCTGATTGATTCCTAGGAAGCTTCCTCTTCGGCTGGCCAGCCGCCCTGGATAACTAGTGCCAATCAGACTCGAGTTCGATGTGGAGCATCGTAATATGCGCGAGACCTTCGTATAGTATTTGAAAGGATAGGCCTGCCTCAAGTGGCTTTATAATCCGCTGCAATTGGTGACGCTGTTGTTTATATTCCATCACCACTCCGAGCATTTTACGAAACCTCCATGCTCAGCGAGGGAGATTCCGACGATGGATGGCTATACGAAGCGGGTGCAGCGGATGGAAACGACGCAGTCATATTGAGGTCGATGAGAAAATGGTGCATAGGGATTTACCGTTTCGTGTACTGGTGCTGATGTTTTGATTTTGGCTCGGCGTCATCATCGGATGTATGAAGTTGGATGATTAGTTTGGATGGGATCTTGAGAATGGGGACGACTCCCCTGAATAGTTCGCGGACGTGCATGCCTCGGTGGGGAAGTCAAGGGTGTAGGGTCGCGAGTCCACGACTTCGTCACTGACCTCTTCTCTGGAAGGGCCACTGCCCAAAGTCACTGTTCCTCGTTGGTCACCGATTCTCTTATCCAAGACGATGACCTGAGCATGTCCTCCCTGCCCAGTCTCACATCCTGCGCGAGAGTCATGTCGCTACGGACCCTCTCGCATCAACGTGCTAGTCTCTGGTGAAACCAGTAACATTGACATGCCATGTTCAAAC